>JAQQAC010019963.1:44979915-45072072 GCA_029783875.1 Phataginus tricuspis
TTGATTATTATGTGTCTTTGTGTTGTCTTCTTTGGGTCCCTTGTGTTGGGAGATCTGTGGGCTTCCGTGGACTGTGAGACTATTTCCTTCCCCAGCGTGGGGAAGTTTTCGGCAATTATTTCTTCAAGGACACTTTCTATCCCTTTTTCTCTCTCTTCTTCCTCTGGTACTCCTATAATGCGAATATTGCTCCGTTTCGATTGGTCACACAGTTCTCTTGATATTCTTTCATTCTTAGAGATCCTTTTATCTCTCTCTGCCTCAGCTTCTTTGTATTCCTGGTCCCTGTCTTGTAATTCCTTGATCGTGTCTTGAACCTGATTCAATCTGCTGTTGAGCCCGTCGATGGCTTGTCTCATTTCTGCATTATCTTTCCTCACTTCCGTCACTTCCTCCCTCAGCTCTTGCACATTTTTCTGTAGATCCTCAGCATGTCTATGACTTTTATTCTGAATTCTTTTTCTGGAAGACTGTGCATGTCCATTTCTTCAGCTTCTTTCTTTGGGGTGGTGTTTGTCTGAAGCTTTGTCTGTATCATATTCTTCTGTCTTCTCATGACTTACCCGCCTTGCTGGGACTCCCGCCGGAGTGCTGGGGTGGAGGGGCGCTCTGGTCTCGCTGGATCGCGTTTCCGTCCCGCCTCGCTGGGTTCCGAGTCCTCTGTCTGGAGTGTCTGGCCGCCGGAGCTCTGTGGGGGGGCGTGCTCGGTCCCACAGGGTCGCCCCTCCGTATCCTGTCCGCCTCACCGGCTGCCAAGTTCTCACAGGTGTAGCTGTATGCTGTGCACTTTCCTGTGTATTCTGGTCTCTCTTTTAGGGATTGTTGTATTTGCTGTATTTTCGTGAATAAATATAATGTTGGGAGGAATTTTTCTGCTGGTCCGTTCACGTTGCCATATTCCCGGAAGTCTCCAAAGTTCTGGTAGCACTTTTTTAAATTAGATTTGTTAGAGAAAAAAAAATGTTAGAGACATAAATTTGATTAATTTTCCTGACATTCTAGATTCCTTTCTAAAGCATCTACCTTGTAATTATTGCAAATGAGAATTTCTACGATTATAGTTGTTTTCCACAAAGTATAGCCCATTGTTTATTTTTGGCATGTGGAAGAAAATTTTATATTTAGTTTTAAAAGAAAATACTATTGATGGAAAACTGATAAGTAGATCACCTACTTTTCATTTTTGTAAAGATTTTTGTAACTGGCATTAATAATAAAAAACTATTTTCTTTCATGTTCCAGTATAAGAATGCATTCTCAAGTGTTCTTTTAAGTTAAAATATTTCTCCTTCCTTCCTGAAAATGTAATCATCAGGAATTTCTGGAAATCAGTAATTTAGTGTGTTTAAGCATTGCCTCTCCTCAAGGCTCAGTAAACTCCTGAAAAGCATTTAGTGGGAAGGCACTGAACTCTTACATGGTTGTTTACTTTGAGAAAATTAGCCTGTGTTTTCATAACTAACACCCTTCTCTCTGGAAAGCATGCAGTAGTTAAATTCAGTTTGTCTAATCTCACTTTAGGGATGTTAGACAAAAATTGAACACTTGGGGAAGAAGAAAAGATTTTTGAGTTTAAGGAAAACTGTAGATCCCTAACATACATGGTTTAAATATCCATTAATGTTGAAAGAAATATAACTCTGAACATGCAAGTTTATGAGATTTTTTGACTTTTTTTTCATATAAAATTGCCACAAGTTTTCTAAGTTACAGAAATATACAGGATATTATCATATGTTTAAAAATGTTGAGTTGGGTAGATAAAAGTATTTGAGTAAGCTAAGACTCAGAAATAGAGATGAAGTATGAACAAAATGTCAGGATATGTAGAAGTCTACCTTTGTTTTATACTCTCATTTTTATGTTTCATTGTAATTTTGTCTTATAAACCAGATCAGTATATTTGGCAAGAAAGCCATATTTGGAATATAGACTTTTTTAATTTTGGGAGGAAAAATGAAACAATTCTTAATTTTATCACTAAGCAATGTTTTAAGTTAATGTATCAGGAATGTCTAATTTCAAGTGCAAACAATACCTTCAGGGAAAAACACAGGAAACTAAACTCTCTTTTCCAGTATAAAACTTCATAAAGCAATTAGATTTAGAAGTATTAAAAACAATGTGTCTGTATATTTGTAAATTAAATCTTTAGTGATAAATATCTAGATTTGAGGTCAAGAGTAATTTTGCCTTCCATATTTAAGTCACTTCTATATTTTTTCCTGCCAAGTAATCCAGCTCTTTTGGAATGCATGCTTTCAAGGTATTTTCTATCAACTCAAAGTAAAGTCATAGTCCAACATCTATGAATGGAAAGCATTTATATTCTTATAGGAGCTGTGAAAATTGGTATTCCCCTGTATGCTTGATAGAATCATATATATTAATGTAAGCTAGAAAGTGGTTTTTCCTTGATTTGTTCTGAATTAAAGAATGTCTTTGAGGCACTTCATTAATGATATAGTAATAATGAAAATAATATCAATTTGTAATATTAATAATCAATAACATTTACATAGGGCTTACTATGTGTCAGACACTTCTGTAAGCCATTTACACATACTAATTCATTTAATTCTTACAATATCCCCATAAAGTAGGTGTTGTATTTTTTGACATTTTTTGTATTTTTAAGACATTTTTTATTTTTTATATTGAGGTATGTACAATAAAATGCACAAATCTCAGGGTACAGCATGGTGAATCTTGACATGTGTATACACTCATGTAACCATCCCCCAGATCAAGATATCAAACATTCTCACTAATTTTTTTTCTCCCTTCACCAGTATTTCACCTATCTCACCATCCCACCTCCCGTATGGAAACCACCAATCTGTTCTCTGTCTTTGAGTATATTTCAATTTTGTTTGTTCATTTGTTTTTTAGATTCTACATATAAGTAAAAGCATATGGTATTTGTCTTTCTCTGACTTATTTCACTTGGAATAATACCCTCTAGGTCAATCCATGTTTTTGCAAATGGCAAGATTTCATTCCTTTTTATGGCTGAGTGTATTCCATATGGCTGAATGAATATGTACCACATCTTTATCCATTCATCTATTGAAGAGCACTTAGGTTGCTTCTATACTGTGGCTATTGTAAATAATGCTGCAGTAAGCATAGGAGTGCACATATCTATTTATATTTGTGATTTTGCTTTCTTTGGGTGAATTCCCTGAAGTGGAATTGCTGAGTCATATGGTATCGCAGTGCTGGGGCTCCCAGGGCATGGGCCAGTGTCTCCTGTATGGTAAGCATCTGACTTCAGAAATTAAAAAGGAATTGATAATCCTAGAGAAAATAGGAGGGAAATGAAAGAGTAAATGAAGGGAAAGCGATTTAATAGAAAACTTTTTAAAAGCCAATATATGGTTATTTTAAAAAGACAAGTTTGATAAATTTCTGAAAAGAATCAAGAATAAATCTGTAATATTGAGAATGTAATAAATATAACTACAAATACAGAAGCTAGTAAAAAGAGATGAGCATAATATAGAAATTTGTAGACCAGACTTGGAAAGTTTGATGAAATAGATGAGTTCCTAGAGAAAGAGTTATGTATTGAAACTGACTTTAAAAGAAATAGAAAACTTGAATAGGTGTATAACTAATTTTTAATTTAATGACTTATTTCAAATTTTCCAACAAATTAAATGCTTGGCCTAGAAAGTTTTACATAAGGCTTGCCAAATATAATGGAATGGTTATTCCAAATTAATAGTGTAGAAAATGTGACCAAATGTTCAAAGATAAATTATTCATGTCCGAGTTGAATTTATCCCAGAAATGAAAAGTATGGATTAATATTAGAGTGTCCATAAATAGAGCTCACCACATTAAGAGTTTCAACAGATTAAGAAAAACATTTGATAAAATCCATTTAAAGTCAAATTTTAAAACAAGAATAACGAACTAGCTGAAACCTGTATCTTCAAGTAGGACACTGGGGACAAGGAGGATGCTCTTATTCTAATACTGTGGATTTAACTCCTAATGGTGCAGTAGGATAAGATAAGGAAGAAATGTATAAAAACTGAAAATGAAGAAACTAACCATTCAATATGGTTTTCTATAAATAATTCAAAAAGGAACCTATAGGAGGATTATTAGAAATAAATAATTTTATCAATAGAATATATAAAAATGTGTATTACTTGCATGGTATTAGAAATCATAATTTTTTAAAAGACACCATTAAGATCAATAGGGAAGATAAAGACAAAAAACAAGATATGTAAGAGTTACATGAAAAATGTATAATTCTTTTTAGGAAGACCCAGAGTTAATGGAGAGCCACCTCATGTTAAAAAATAAAACCTGTTGTAAAGATATCAATTCTCTCTACATTAATAGACAGAGAAAGAGCAATTCTGTTCAAATTCTAATGGGCCTTTTCAAAAACCTTAATAAATTTATTTTGAAATATAGGTGAGAGAGCCAAAGCCCAAGAACAGTGAATACATTTCTAAAGAAGAAAAATAAAACATAAGCTATAATAATTGCATGTTATTGGCACAAATATGGATATATTGACCAAATGGATTAAAACAGTCCCAAAACATCACACATATGACAACTTGAAATCCAGAGTAGGTGGATTTGCAGATGAATGGGGTAAAGGATAGGCCAGTTGTGAAATGATTATGAGTCAACTAGTTTTCCTTGCGAAAAAAGTAAATTGGATCCTCCCCATACCATTCAAAAACATTGATTCCAGGTAAAGTAGGCACTGCGATATGAATACCATTTTTAAAACTCTAAAAAGAAAATATAGAAGAATATCTTTGAAGTAGGGAAGATTTCTTAAATAAGATATAAAAGGTGCCAGCAATAAAGACATTTTTGACTATGTAAATTTAAGAACTGTTTACTGAAAGACATCCTGAAGTACAGTGACAGTTGCAATCCAGGATATATTTATAAAACATAAAGCTGACAAAATATTCTAGAATATTTAAAGAACTCAAATAATTAAGAAAATAATAACCTAATAGAAAAGCGGGAAAAAGATGTAGACATTTCACAGAATAGGAAATACAAATGTTTATAAACATGTGAGGTACTTGAACTAATTAGTAATGATAGACACAGAAGTTCAAAGCATGATGTGATATTGTTCTATACCTGTCAAATACACAGAATACTGAAGGTAACAGTTTGGTGAGTATGTAGGCTATGACTACACCTGATAGTAGGGTTATCTATTTTTACGACCATTTGAAAACAATTTTACATCACCTAGTAAGATTTAAGATGAACCCCTCTTTTGATTCATCAGCCCCACTCCTGTCCTAGAGACCAGTGGATTTCAAAGTATTTTTACCATAACCCACATTGTTCAATAATATTTTACAGTGAGACCCAGCACTCTAGAAGAGAAACAAAAGCATCCACAAAAAGTACCTATCCTTACTGCTTGAGTTACATTCTAAAACATCCTGTTCTCTTTCACTTAAACAGTGGTGGTCAACAGTTTCTAAACAGCCATAAGAAGCAACTAATGGGACCTACCATTACAAAGCTTACACACCTACATAAACAGGGAGACATGTACAAAAATGTTTCTCTGCATTGTTTATCATAGCCAAAAATTGGAAACAACCCAAATCCCACTGATAGAACAAATAATAAACCCCAAGTTAATATTATAAGCAAATGAAAATGAAGTTCAATTTATATAGAAAAATATGGGTGGATTTTAGAACTGTAATATTGAGTGGAAACAAATCACAGATGTTTACAATAAAGATGATGTAATTTTCTAACAACTCAAGGGTAATATGTATGATAATAGCCACAATTTATGGTACGTTGCACTCTGTCAATGCCATCCTGTTCTAAATTCTACATATATACATGCACACTCATTTAAATTGACTGACTTTGGGTCATTTTGGTTTTTCTGAGAGAAAATATGTAATATAATGCTATAATGTATATTTAAACTAGTTGTAGCAAAGTTGTTATTAAATGAGTTATGTAGAAAACGTAAATTATAGGTGGGAAATAATTATGAGATCCTATTTTATCTTCTTCCAGAATATACACACATGGATATTTGTTAACATCTCTTTGTATATTTTTGAATGCACATATTAATATATCCATGTCTTTTTACATAGATATTTTAGAATCTGATGTCACTGTAAAAAGTATGTGAGCATTAAGAACTCAAGAAAATTATTCATTATACTTTTGAAATGAACAGTCAAAAATGTGGCTCAGGTTTTAAAACCCTCTGTGGTCATTGCTGTAGACTGGTAGCTCGCAGATCTTTCAGACAAAGCATGCATCAGGCTGTATATGGGAAGTGCTGCAGACACTGACAGAATTCCTTTTGGCACTGCATAGCTGAAAGTAGTTGATAGAGGTGCAATTTATTTGCCAGTTAACTAAATGGAAAACCAGGTCAAGAATAAAATGATTAAAAAAGAAAATCAATGTCTTAAACCTGACTATCTTTATGTATGGTTCACCTTAACTTTCCTTTCTAGCTTTGAATTTAAAATTGAAGTAACCACGAGGCAATTGTATCCAGAATAATGTGGTTCTCTAACCAGCTTTTTCTGTTTTAGGCTATTTTTACTTCTAAACATTTAAAATAGAAGAAAAATCTCAAATTACTGTTTAAACTGGGGTATTAGTTTCCGACTAAGTACCTATTTCTATGCTGTCTGTTGGTATTTTTCCAGCTAAGCTTCTTCTCCTAATGGTTATAATGTCAGAATAAGATATGTTTTAAATGAGATAGGCTTTTAAATGAAAATCAATAGTGCGTTTTCCATAAAACAAAATAGCTTTAAGAACTGCTTCAGAACTTATTTCTAAATGTAAACATTATTTTTATAGATCCTGGGAAGTAATTTTGACTTTTTATAGCCCAGCAGAATACCAAAAGGGTGTGGCAGTTATATCTGGTAATAGGTGATCTATTAAATGTTCTCATTGAAATGCATCTAGTCATTAAAGTAGAAAATTCATATCAGAAAATTTTGTACTTTAATAAGTGTCATAAATAAGGCATATATTTTTATCTATTGTAGGATCATCGAACTCATTTCCCTCAAGCAATTAATACAGTTTTGATTCCTGAATATTTGCGTATCTTTTTCTCCATCACAATCTGTTCTTCCTCCCCATCTCCCTTACACAGACATACATGGACACACGTGTGCACACACGGATAAGCACACTTGTCTTTGGAACCACATGTATTTCCTACTTTTATGTTGCCTTCTCCTACCTTCCTAACTTATGTTGATTTTTATAGCAGTTGTTGTCTTACAGCTGGCACTTAACATATGTTACCCTAATATGAAGCAACACGGTGGAAAAAACTTAGACCATAGCTAGCTTTCTTGCCTCTCACTACTTTCATTATAGTGGATAACTATTTAACCTTTCTGTGGCAGAATGGAGAATGCAGAATCCATTTCAAGGACTGGAGGGATTGCATATTAAAACATCTATTATTGCAGCTGGCATTTCATAGCGGTAATAATTAGTGCTAATATACATGAGGAACTGTGAAGAAAGAGTATGAGAATTTACCTTGCTAGTCTGCCATAGTTAGTGGATTTTGGCAGAAAATATAAGACTGTGGGTCAGAGACAAAGAGAAGTTTATTACAGCAATAGCAGTTGACAGAGTAAACCATTTTGTAGATTGCAGAGCCCAAATTCCCACAGGGTAGTGTGAAGAGGGTCATATTTAATACCTACATACATACATACATAGTAGTTTGTATTACTGGAGGGAAATGCTAACCATAGGCAACCCATTGTTTTTTAAGAGGTAGTAAGAATGCCTGACCTTAACCCCAGTTTATCATACTGGACAATAAACAAATCCACTTGCTTAAGACCCTACCTCTATCTTCCAAGACTATCACACAAATATCTTTGAAAAGATAGTTTGGAGCAAAATGCTTGATTAGCATTTGTATCTTAGAGTTCTTAGTCTTACACACTCTTGCTTAAAAGTCTCCAATTCTTTTCCAGTTTCCTTAAAAGAAAATCTGACCCCACTCAACCCCTGCCATCTTGGCCGAGAAGACCCTAAATGATCAGGTGTCAGCATATATCCTCATCTTATACCACCATCTTATACCATCATCCTGGCTGCCTTTCTCTCAAAAGCAGCTTTTGCATTTGTTCCCCGAGATCAGCACCTAGCTGGCTTCTTGACATTCAAGATTCAGCTTGAACCAAACCAGTGAGTGAGGCCTGATCTGACCACCTAATACAAAGTAACTCCCTAGGCATTCTATCACATTACTCTGTTTCATTTCTTTCATAGTACTATATTTATCAAACCTTTTTTATTGTTTATTGTCTGTGCTTGCCTCCTGCCCCACCCTAACACACAGAATGTAAACTTGTTTTAGATACAGATTTAGATATCTCAGGTCCTTAGAATAGTACCATTTATTACAGTCTCTCAGAAAGTGTTTACTGATAGAATGCATGGATAGATGAGTTACTATTCCCTCTATGCTTTTCATTCCCCCTTTTTTCCTTTGTACTTTTCCTTTCATTGTTTTTGTCAATATTAAACTTATTATTTGATTTCTAATGAAGTCTTTAGGGTTAACAAAAATAAGATTACAGTAAAGAGGAAATTAAAGCCTCCCCCCAAATAACATAAGCCACCTACTTGTTAAAGCTTAGTTATATACTTTCCTATTTTATACTATTAGTGATAAACTAGCACTTAGATAACCTGTTTGGAATCATTGGTACTGAGGATACATTCTCCAAAGGAGATTGTAATACCATGCATGCTATTTGTTGGCACTTAGAAAAATTCATTTTCCCTGCTAATTCCCACTAATGCCACAGGCATTTCTTGACTTGTATAAAACTTAGAAAATAAGAAATGCATCACATATCTATTGAGATCTTATAGTTCACATGTCATTACTGGTTTTGATGAACAGAGGGTGGCTTTGAAATACCAAATATTTCTTTTGTCATTCTTACAGTATAAAAGAAATTGTTAAGGATTGTAATATAAAGTAGCCATTAGAAAATACCAGCTCTTTTCTATCATTTCTTCAGCTGTTTTTCTTCTACTCCATAGTTTACTTAGCAGAGGAGATATGGGAGACTTGAATACATTTGCTAGACAATCTTTTAGAAATATATATAGAAAAACAGTTTTGATTTGTTAATTAAATGCTTTTTTATTTGTAGTTTCTGTCTCCAGGTGCTTCAAACATAGCAGTTGTATTTATAGATACATACACACTTAACAAGAGTCCATGAACTAATTTTTTGAAAGACTGCTACTACTATTAGAAGTAACCATGATCTAAAATATATTTAATCCCAGTTCTACAGATTAATAATTTTCCATTTTCTTTATGGACTTATTGTGGTTAAAATTGATCATTTTTCAAAATTTATTTGTAACAGCAAGCAATAAAGGAGAACATCAAAAAAAAGAGAAGCAGAGGAAAAAGAAAAACGTGCCAGAGTAGCCAGAGAATTGGCAGAAAAAGAAAGACTTGAACGCCAACGAAAGAAAAAGCGATTACTAGAAATGAAGACTGGTGAGTGCCATCAAATTTGCTATTTATACTATGTGCACTTAAGATTTATCCTGGTCGCTTTATTTGCAATTTAATAAACTTTAGTGAAAAGGGAAGATATCACTTAATTGTAGAGTTACGCTGTCCAACAGTTCTTTCTTTTTATGGGCTTTGTCCCCTTTATTTACTAACAGGTAGTTTTTTGTTCATATGTTTGTTGAAGGTGATACTGTGCGTCTGGCGTCTCTTTTAGTTGAACTATATTTGCATTTCTTTGCCTGCTACTTCAGTAACTAATCTGTAATAATTATGGCAATTAATAAATTAACAACTGTAGAAAACGGAGTATGGGAAATTGTATAGGACAAGTAGGTTGGTTCCTTCAACAAGATACTGTAAGGGAGGGAAAAAAGCGATTGAGAGAGGGAGAATGCATTGATTAAAAAAGACTTGAGAGACATATCAACCAATTGGAATAAATGGAACTTACATATATTTGGATCCAAAGGTAGAAAAGAACGGTCTGAAAAATTTGAATATCTTTTTTCTTGTAGACATAACAATGTTGTGAATATGTGTTACAGTGTCTTTTAGAGACTCTTACTGAAATTTTATAGAGGAAAAGATACAATGTGTGGGATTTCAGTCAAAATACTCTACCATGACTGGGAAATAGGTGGGCGTAGAGATGGAACGATTGGCCATAAATAATAATTGCTGAAGTTGGGTGATGGGAAATTGGAAGGAAAGGGTGTTCCATACACTATTGTCTCCACTTTTGTGTACTTCGAAATTTTCTTTAATAAAAACTTCTTAGGAAAAAGAAAAAGTGGAGTAATTCGTTTTGCACAGATATGTATGTGTATTTTCTAAAGCTAAATGATACCACTAACTTTGAAGCAAAAGATTTGACTAAATTGTAGTTATATTTTCACCCCCTCAAAATTCTGGTTTTTCCACCTCTAAGCCACTAAGGATTATAGAAGGCTTTCATTGAAATCCATCAACCTCACTACTGAATTACCATAGTTTACAACTCAAAGCTGCAAATTTCCCTAAGGTTTCCCCAGAGGTAGACAGAGATGCCATCTTTGCCTTTTTAACTTTCACTTTTATAGACATATTTTTTCTTTAATAAAGCAAACTGAGTACCCTAATGTATTGTACATGTTTCTTCCAATGGAAAAAAAAAAACCACCTAAGCACAATTTCTTGTTTATAGGAGTACACTGAAATTCAAGAAGTATTACCAGAGATATCTTAAAGTGTTAACAAAAACGAAGATCAGAAAAGTGTAGCATTGATTTTTAAAATATGCTTCTGGAAATCATTTAAAAATAGCTCTTTACAGCATAATTTACCAGACATTCTGATCTTTAAACATTAGCTCATGTAGTGTTGGATAAAGAGTTATCTAGATGAGCTATTTGATGGTAGATTGGCTGTATTATTTGTGGGTTTTGCCTGAAGACCTATCACACAGAGCCTCTCAGCAGTTCTCTTTCCTATCAATCTGGAAAATTAAAACCTGGTAGGAAGCAAAAATTTTAATGAAACTTCAAATCCAATCTTTTTGTAATAAACATTTTAATAATGTTTTCACTTAAATTTATATTTCTCCTTAAAGAAAATTCCATTTTTAAGAATAGCTATGCTTATTTTATTTTCCCAGTTTAAAAATAATACTTTCATGTCATAGAAAACACCTAAAAAGTAGTACATCAAAAGACCATTACTCATAATCCTCTTATCCAAAGAATCACTGTTAGTATTTTGGTACATTTTTCTTTCTGTTTTAAAATTGTCTACCTTTTTAATAGTAGCTATATAATCCTAATGAATATGCAGTTTAGTATCTTGCTTTACCTTGCTGAACTTTGTTTCATGTTATTCTTAACTTGTAATTAATTCTTAATTTGTAATTTTTAATGTCTCATTGTATCCACTGGATGTGCCATATCTAATTTAACTTGCATTCGTCAGTAATGAGGTCATAGAATAATAGTTATTTCCATCTTTTCAATGTGATAAATAAATCTATGCATAATTTTAAAATGTAGTTATCCTAATAATTAACTTTCTTCAAAAGACATTCTGGGTAACATAAATTTATATAAATGATATTAAATACATACTTTAAAACAATGTCTTTAAAATAAATATCTATTTGTGAATATTTTAATAGATTTAATTAGAAAGTAAGTTGACATAAAATGATAGAACATTTGATGCAACAGAAAGCTATGATGTAGGAAGATACGTATGAAAATATTTTCTCTCTTTTAGAAACATTTGAAAATTTTGAAAATTGTTTTGGGAGGCAGATTATCCTTAGAGACTGAGTTTGTCTTTAGCATCTTATTTAAATAGGTTTACTACAGAAATTCCAAAACCCAAAAGTATATAGTATAGTATCTCTTAATAAGCCAATAAAGAAATAGCATACTCCAAATCAGAGATAGATTAATCACACTATTGATCCAGGCCAGGGAATATGAAAGACATAAAATCAAAACTTAGTTGAGGTATACTTTTGTACCAGTTATTAATGTGGAGAAACAACTTAGTCAACTAAGAGCTGACATCCAACTGCCACACAAAGGTGTTAAGTCCCATGTTACCAGATCACTTTGCTGGGGAGCATGCAGTCTGGTGTGGATGGGCAAGAGGATCTTCGTAAGTGAGGCCCGTTCATGGCTCCCCAATGCCTGTTAGAGAGTCTCCTCCACTGAGGCAGGAGCTAATGACCAAGGTCTGGGAGAGCTGTTTAGATCAGCCAAGAGTCGCGTTGGCCGAACTGAATACTCTTGCAGAGTCCTCACAAACTCTTGAGTATTTATAGTCTAAATGTCCCTTGTCATAGTTGCTTCTTCACATGTTTTTATTGATAAGCTCCTCAGCAACTGAGCAGCTGAATTCTTAACAGTGAGAAGAGATGAGATGATGACATTCTGACACCGTTTACTTCATTCTCATGTCAACACAACTGTACTTTTGGTCTTTGTCATAAACATGTGGATTAAAACAATTTCACTTAAGTCATAAGCAGTCAGATTTAAAATTGTATTAAACCAATACACAAAAGAAATCAACTTTGAATTTATTTTCTTATAGACTGTGTAATTTTAAAGAATCTAGGAATATATCTCAAATTTCATAGGGCCTGAACTTATAATTTTCTCACCAAAGTGAAACCCCAATAAGTGATGATTATTCTGAATGACCTCTAGTTTTTCTTTAAATATAACATAATTACTATTACAGAAAAACAAAGTATTGAATCTCCTAATGAAGCTGCCAGAGCCAAGGAAGTCATATAATTATCAAATATATTATTACTTATTTGTTGATATCTTTTTTCATATTTAGAAAAAATACAAATATTCAGGCGTGTTTTCCTTTCCATATTAGATGTACTTGCTTTTTGTCAAATCATGATTTTCATAATATTCAGAGGCTTTATGAAGTAGAAATTAATAAAGCAGTATGGCTAATTAGCACTTTTTAAAATATTGTGATGCAAAATATTAATTTTTGACACTTTTAACAGATACACTGTATTTTTTTGCATTTCCTATATTTGACAAATACTACTTTATTAAAGACATTGTCTTTTTATCAAAATATACATGCTAAGGTTTCCTATTATTATTTGTAAGGAAAATAAATGAATAGCTAGGCCACTTCTGTTTCCTTTGTTCATCAGCAAATTTTTTTTTCTATGTGCTGGGATTACAGTGGTAAGTAAGAATAAATACGGTACCTGCTGATGAGAAGTTTAAAATCCTGAGTGAATCAGACAAATGCACATATAAGATAATTTCAGATTATAAAATTATATGAAGTAAAATAAAACAGGATAATGAGACGGAGATGGAGAGTGGCTGGGGTGAGGTATGGGGTAATGGCAAAATTTGGTCTTAGAAAACTAAGGAAAATATTAATGTATACCAAATTTACCAATTTAAAATTTTGGTCATAACACTCCTTAGAAATTCATAAGATAACCAGGCTCATGTTTATATGCTATACTATATGTGCATATTATAGTGTACTTTTTAAACATCTTATTGTAGGGATCAGCTAAATCTTTATTATTTTTCTTTGTGGGTGTTAAATTTTAGTACAGAACATCATAGTACTGCTCTAATCTTCACAGGTGGTGTCAGCCTATTAAAAAAGGGTAGAAGGACGAATTGTTGAATTTACATTAGCCTTTTGTTGCCTCTCTGGAGTAGGACTTTTTTGTCTTATCTTTTGTATGTAGGGCATGCACCCCTGAATCATAGGGGAAGAGGAAAATTTCATATAACCCCACCATAAACCCACAGGGAGCTTCCTACCATATATTTTCATGGCTTGAGTATTTTCACCATGCAAATAAGAGTTGCATCACAGATGGACACATTCTTGTATTACCACCTGAGGTAGTAGAGTGAATTAAATCCCTGCTCTTGCTTATCTGTCATAAATCATTACTTGCCCTTGGCAAGAGAGCAGGCAACTGTTTTCAAGTCTACCCTTTATTATCACTATGATTTCAGAATGCGATTTTTATTAATAGAATGAAAATAAAGATAGAATAGTAGGCTAAATTTTCCAAAGAAGAAAAATGAAGCATTAAAAATCCTTTTGAGCAGCAAAACCAAGAAAGCGCAGCACGTTGTATTAGCATGTTATAGTGCTAAAAGGTCATTTTTCTCATTTTTGTTTTCTTTAAAAATGATGAGCCTGGAGGTCTTTTAAAAATTCACATATATGGTTTGGTTATTTTTCTTGAATGATTTGCTATTAAGTTAAACAAGCAAAGTTACATTTTCATGATGGCTTTATCTAGTTGGCATGTGAATTTTGAATATGTTTTCTGAGGTCGATATTTAAATTTGAATTATTTTAATTTAGAAGATACCCAAAGTATGAAACATGTGATATAGAAAGTAGTAAGTATAGGCACTAGTATATATTTTTTTGAAGTGCATAGCTATCCTATGTATGATTGTTTCTAGTATGACAAATAGTAATAAAAACTTTATGTGATTATATACACGTTTTTCAAAACTGCAATTCTGTTTCTTAATCCTGGACAGAAATAGGGAGTTTTGTAATAGAATTCAAATATTATGCTTTAAGGCTTCCTGAGTATGTAAGTTGATTCACATAATTTTTAAATAGCATATCAGAATGGCCATCAAATGGACCCAGTGTTGTATAATTATGTTTTGTGGGGGAAGTAAATATGAGCTTATTTAGTGGAGCAATAAAAAGTATGTGAGCAGCTCCTATATTTTAGTCTTTAGGTTGCAATTTATTATTTAGTAGACTTAAATGTCTCATTTGGTGCAACTTCAGTCTATTAAATAAAGAGATAATTAGCTTTTAGAAATCTCTTGTTTACCCACATGGCCAAAACGGCTCCTTTGTTTTCTGTTCTACAATTTAGAATAACTAAGCAATTAGGCCTCCATTTTAGAGGGAGTGCATATTACATAAATACTACTTGGGAATGTCTCTGCCAGTCTCACAGATAGGCGATTAATGTTTGTGCTCACTTTTATAAAGGCTTTGACAATTACCCTGTCCTCTACAGATAGCATAAAATTTAGATTATTTTCTAGAATTATGCCTATTCTAGTTTTGTGCGGTAGTGCTTTTCTAAGGTTATTGACAGTTGATGCATATAAATAAGCCAATGGTTTTAATCACTTCTCTATTTAGAAGAATGTAACAGATTGCATATGCCATTGCGTCTTCACTTACCCCACCTTTCATGGAGCAGAAATAGTGCCACAACCACCACCCACTACTGCAGTTACCACCAACAACAACTGATCGTATTATTTGCCAGGCTCTCTATGTGCTTATTACTGCATGCAAGTCTTACAACAAACTTATGACACCATTTCTGTCCAAGAGTTCATTAATGTCTGTGCACGGTCACAGATTTAGTAAGGGTGAAGCCAGTGCACACGCTTTCTCATCAGAGGTCCTGTTTTTAACTACTGTGCTATTACTCCTTTACTGCTGATGACAGAATCACAGTGCAGGATAAAGGGACCAAACCAAGTCTGAGTAATTAGTAACTGGACTACGCTTTATCTGTGTATGGGGCTGAGAATTATCTTCCCAGGAAACCTGTGCAAGAGAGACAACTATATTTTTGCTGCCACAGTCAATCAATGGTTTTTAAGTAGATAGCCTCTTCCTTTGCGTTGGGAAGTTTTGGAAGGATTGCCAAATTAGGACTGGTTTTCTACTCAAGTTCAGATTCCACTTTGATTCTTGTGATTGTCCAGTGATTTGTTTATCCCATTGCCCAGACCCAGGAGGAAGATAAGGTCAGCACCAGCCTTCCCCTTTTTTGAAGGAGGGTGTTTTCCTGGTCTCAGTAGTACTGGGCTTAGCCATGTAGCCATAGATCAACAACTCTGAAGCAGATGGAAATAATTCATTATGTTCATTGATTGGCCCAGGTTAGAAGTTAAACACCCAGAGAATCTGCAGGATGGTAATTTTTGGAAAGGGGACAAAAACCTTAGTGTGCTTTACTCAAGAACAAGTACCCTGAGACACTCCCACCCCCACCACTGGCTGTACCTCATAACAATTCTTTTTCTCCTGATGGTATTTAGAGACTTAGACTCCATGAATAGCATCAAGGGGTGTCTGGTGAGAAATTTTTCCCAGAGTCTCGCTAATAGTTACACAGGTTTTCATTTGTGTACAGGGATCTCTTTCACTGGAATAATACAGTTTCAATTGTGAAAACTCATTCAGAGTCTACTCTTTGTGTGCACTAATATGTGAAATAACATGTCTTCTGTGCATAGCTGTGCAAGGCTCATGTACCATCCTCTGTCTCCTTCCAAAAGGTCCCGGAAAAGGAAAATGAGGAGAGGAGGCTCTCAGTCTCCTCTTGAAATCTTGAAACCATGATTTTTTTTTTTACTTACGTGTGCTGCTCTTTGTTAAATAAACATCTTTATGGTACATCCTCATACTAATTGGTTTACTACTCTTCCAGTATTTAAAAACCTTTTTCAAAATGGTTTTTCATTGCCTTCTTATATACAAAACATTATATAACAGTGATTATTTTCCAAGTAGAAAATGACTCTAATTTTTGCTGTGTAAATTTGTTTTGTAATGAAAAATCAAATGCCAATTATCATGAACTTTATATGGGGCAAAATAATTTAAATCATTATGGTGTTGCACAGATTACTTCTAAGAACTTTACCAAAGAACTCTTTATATTAATACCACTTATTCATAACATTTCTCTCACCAAGACAGATTCACACTGTTCATATTTTAGGCCAGAAAGCATACCAGTCGATTATTTTACAATGTGGAAAACACTGTAACTTTGATAGCCTCAGCTATACTTACTGGATTATAATTGAGAACTTAATAACAGTGGCATTTTCTTGATGCATAACACTGAATACTCCTTAGGTAATTGTACCCCCAACCATATTTACACAGGGCACTCTTTCCAAACCTGTGAATTATTGTTGTGATGAGCCTTTCCATGTCAGATTGCCAATTCTGAATGTCATTATTATTTGTGTTTGATAGGAAGCTATTCTTTTTAATTTCAGAGATAAACAGTGAGAATTGTCTCATTTTCAGATATAACCATAAATCTCTCCATCTTTTAAGAAACTTATCCCATTTCTATTATCTAAAGCATACCCTTGACACATTATGTAAACCTCTTTTTAGTGTTTGCCCTGAGAAACACAGGCCTCCAGAGGCCTCTAGTTGGTTTTTAATTCAAAGAAAGATAGACTTTTGAACCTGATTGGTACCTTTGTAGAGTGCAGTCTAACACTTTAAAAAATATATATATTCATTGTAGTTGAAAAGAGGTAAAATTTATACTATCCTTAAAGCCTAATATTTATTGGTGCCAGTCTAAAAGCTGTAACAACCAATCAGACAAAATTGTAACAAAAACAGGATTGCTTAGGGCCTTGGGGCACCTAAATCCACTATATGTCTACAACCCCATTTGCAATTCAAAATTGCAAAATGCTCTGAAAACAAAGTTTTAAAGTAACTTTAGTGCCCAAATTAATCTGATACCAAACATGACGTGAACTGATAGGAGGTCCCATCAAATATGAATATTCATGCTGCCGAAGTAATATGTTTAATTAGAAGCTGCTGCCCATTTGCTCTGTGTGTGCTATTATTTTACAGCATATACCCCTTTCTGACCCTCCTGCAATCTGAAAACTCTGATTCTGAAATACCTGACTGCAGAGGTTGTGAGAGAGAGACTACACGAATTTGTCTTTTTCATTGACTGCTCTCTATATCTGTTTAACTGGTTCCACCATCCACTCTCTACCCCTCTCTCTCTACCCCTCTCTCTCTATTTATATATATAATTCCTACTTCTTGGCCCTTATACTTATTCCTGGTAATCTTTTTGCCATAAATACTTTTCCTCTAATTTTTAACTAACTGAATCTAACAAAACATGATTTAGTTCAATTCTTGCACTCTCCAAAATGTCTTCTCTGGATATTTGTCCTTGATAATAGACAATCTCCTTTTATAAACCATTACAGTCTTGCCGTATAACTTATGCATGGTATATTTGTTTATGCTTATTTCCTTTGCTTTGGTCTTATGCTTCTAATAGATTGTACATTTTTCAAGAACATGGCCTTCTGCATTCTTTATCTTATAGAACCCAGCACATTGTGTCCAATAGCAAATACCACAGAAGACATACATATTGTCAAACAGTTGATACCAGTTTAATTGGTCAACAGAGATCTCTTCCATTTTGCGTTCAGCTTGGCATACTGTTATTTATGTGTAAAGTATAAGTGTGAATCAAACTATAGAATCTCAAGTCAAATCAGCCTGCACCTGTTTTTGTAAATAAAGTTTTATTGGAAAATAGCCACACCCATTCCTTTACATATTGTCTATGGCTGCTTTGTGCTGCAAGTACAGGGTAGAGTGACTAGCATGTAGACCATATGTCTCACAAAATCTAAAATATTTGCTATCTGACTCTTCAGAAAATGCCTGCCAACTCCTGATATAGATCAATAATCTTGAGGGACTAACTGATTGTTATGACACAGAGGAAAAAAACTGTTCTGCTAACTTTTTTCTTGTCTAGCTGTAGCATTTGCAAAATGGCCCATCAGTATTGGAAAATGAGGATCTAGTATTAAATGTTAAAATAATGGTAATTGTTAAGGAAAACATTCAGCACATTTCTAACAGCAGAGAATTATCTGATTTTTAGAGTCTATTAATTTGAAATAGAAAGTTGTGAAGTTGAACTTTTGAAATGTTAGCAAGCGTCTGGGCCACCAATTGTTCCAATAACCAATCTAGCACAGCCATTGTGCTCTTATCCTTTTATCCCAGCTTTGGTCCCAGTATTTCTGTACTATTGTTTGTATATCTTTTGAGATGAAAATATCAATGTGTCAAAAGGTCATAGGGGGATCCAGGTTTTTATTTCTTTATTAATAGGCTGTCTTTTTTCTCTTCCTATTTTTGGTCATTTTGACATTAAATTCTTAAAGTTGAAGGAAATCTATTCAGTGGGGCTGAACTTGGTCATGAAGGTTGCTCGAAGTCTAAAGTGATTATCTTGCTGTGTAAAAAAAAGGAACTCAGTAGTATTCGGCTTCTGATGATGAATAAATATACCCCAGGGAAGACTGGGAAAATTAAGCAGAGAAATTGAATATTTATTTGCTACTTGAAAATGGTATAAATAGGCATTAGTGTTTAGATGAAATTAGACATTATTTTATAATAGGATTTAAAAATATTGTTTCCTGGATAACTTCCTTCCTCTGATCTCCAATGTTCTTCCAGAAAATTATAAACAGCATACTATTATTGGGGTTGACATGGAGGGCAGCCTTAACACAGGCTAGGATGCCCCAGGGCAGGAAGAATGTGACAGACTAGTGTAATAACAGAAAATAGATGACCAGCCATTTCTGGAGCAGGAGTTTCTTGGGAGACCCTTGCCTGGCCAGAGTGAACTGTCACCATTGAACTTCTACCCATAATTATCATTAATGGGTAAAAATAACTAATTTCAGTTCAGTATGATCTTTTGAATGCTTATTTTTAAACTATTAGTGCTGTTCATGCAGGAACTCTTGCTAAGTAGAAACATTTTTTGTCAATTTAGTGTTCAGTCCGAGATCCAACACTTCGAAGAGTGTTGTGTGAAGGGTCACTGCATTGCGAAGCTAGGAGAGTTCCCTCCAAAGTCATTCCAACTCTGATTCTCTGACTTGCCGTTAGCTCCAAGATTCTAAATGTGTGACAGTTTTCTCTTTTTAACTTAACTGCAAACTAGATTTCAAATGTCATGAAGTCAAGAAGATTGGTGAACAAAAGGGACTATCGTAATTCAAAAGCCAAGAATTAAGAAAAGGGCAGTCTTTTTGTTGGACGTCAGATATATTTTTTAAGTATTGTTTTTGTTCATGATGAATTGTAGTTATCTCGTTTCCAGTGGATATGCTGGATGCTAATGGGTTCGTAGTTTCTGTTGGATTCATGTGTGAATGAAAGTACTTCCTCTCTCTTTTTTTTTTTTTTACTTTGCCCTCTGTCATTTATTTTAATGTAAATGTTGATCTTTCAAAAAAGCATAGTGTCTTTTGATAGTAGTCCCTCATGTCTTGAATCAATGGAGTGTTTTTATGAGATAAATATTAGTCAATAAATAAATAATTTAAGTATTTTAATAGATTATCCTACCATTTGGCTGTACCTCTGTTGATTCTACTCTGATTTTGACTTTGTTAAGTGAAAATATCATTTATAATTGGAAACACTTTTCATCCTTGTAAAAAGACCCTAGTGCTGCTTGCCTTCCCTATAGTCTGCAGCCCTTAGAGACCTTTTCCAAGGATGCGAGAGGAACTTGGTCCAGGGAAACATGGGGTGTGACTTATATTGTGTTCTAATTGATTCTGTCATTTTGACACTACTGAGAAAGTGCTGTTTCCTAAATCATGAGATCTATTGAAATTGACCATCAAGTGTCTTAATGTTGTATTTGGAGGCATAGCAGGGAGTTGAAGAACTATTTTCCGCCTGGAAAATTAGATGAGCCCAAATGATGACAAGCTTTGTTCAGAACCGCTGCCCTCCTGTGGTGGGGGGCCTGGGGAGGAGTATTGTTTTTCAAATCCTTCCTGCCCCCATGAGAAAAATCCCATTTTGTGTTTGGCACCATCCTATTCTTAAAGCATTGCACTGTGATAAAATAGAAATAGAATACGAATTCCATCACCATTCATCAACTGCAAAAAGGGAAAGGTAAAAAGAGAAGGGAGAAACATCTCTAACAGTATTTAGCATTGTTATTAGAATCTGAGGGTCTCTTAGAGATACAAAAATTTCCATCTGAGTATTACAACTTACCTAAGGGATGCTTGTGTGTGTGAAAGTGCGTGGTTTTAGCTGGCTCCAATTTGAGTTCAGTTAATTTTGAAACAAATCAAAAGCTTTGAGAATTCAGTGTGTTCTTCCTAGAAATACATCAGAGGCTACTATAGAGTAAAAGTTTACCTCATTTCATTAATTAGATATTTATCTTTTATCAAATGCCACAAAAATGGGGGAAATGACATGAAACGTTATTGTAGTTAATTTAAATGATACTTCAATTAATGTTCTGATTTGGCTATAAAAATTTTGCTTCTTTATACATGAAAATCAAACATACCATTATTTCTCAATTAGTAAATCTTAAAAAATAAGACTCTTTTAGGCAAAACTAGCCATGTTTAGAAAAATAAATCTTAAAAGTGAGCTGCCGTTTTTAATATAGTAGCTTTCCATAGCAGGTGTTCAGTAAGCACTTTTAAAATATTTATGGAATTCATGTCTGTGGGACAAAAATACCTCAATTGTACATATTCTATTTGAGTAGACTCACTAAAGGGTAAAGTGTCCCAGTTATAGAACAAAATATGACGTCTGTCAAGTTTGCTTTCTGTGTTCTTATGGTTTTGGTAACAAGTAGATATTTCATGGTCACAAGAACAAACTCAGGTGTGCGAAGATGGAACTATTTCTATAAATGCAGTTTAATTTCTGACTCTGAACCATCAGCCTGCCTAATAATAAACAACTTGGTATTCTGTCTCTCCTACTCCCTGTGTTTAAGTGTTTTAGCTCAGTAATTCGTGTAGAATTCAGTTGTTTGAAATTCCCTCCCATGATCTCTCTCCTTATTTTCCCTCTCCCTAAAATGAACCCCAAGCTTGAAAGCTGGCTTGAGGCACACACCTAAGGGTGTACACTCTTCTTCTGATTCTGAAATAACCTCCCTACTTTGCATAACTTCTCCTGTCTGCATTTGGTCTGCTGTGCTCTCAAACGGTAACCCAGGAGATCTGTTGGATTTCTCTTAGGTACTTCTCTGCTCCCAGACAGTGGTGATTCCCAGAAATGTCTCCATGTTCTTTGCTAGAATCTGTACTCTCTCTCTGCCGACTCTTTTCCTCCCCATCCAATTCCTGCAGGAAAGTACTGTTCTGTCCCTACAGCCGTCAACCCCTGTGGGAGCTTCTGCAGACTTCTTATGCTTAGATCTGTTCCCTGGCCCCTCTCAAGAGCTGGTGCATGTGCATGAGGCCCCAGTGCCGCTGCCACCCTCCCAGTTCTGCATGTGAGGCACAGGATGTTTCCTTTCTTGGATTCTACTCCCTGTGACCCCATGGGAAATTCTGATAAGTCCTGGAATGGGAAATTCTGCCCTCTAAGTCCCACTTCATCCCGGGATGAGAAGCAATGTTCAGGATTCCTCGACTGTGTGGAATCTCCTCCCTTCCCAGTCTCTCCCAGCAGATGGGGGCATCTTTTTCATTTTCAGGTGTACCTTGGAAATACTGTCTGGCCCTAGACCATCACCATAAAGGGAATATGGCAACAAATCAAGTCAAATGAATTTTTGGTTTCCCAGTGCATATAAAAGTTATGTATGCACTATTAACAATAGTACTATGTCTGAGAACATAAGGTACACATCTTAATTAAAAACTGTTACTAAAAAATGCCAACCATCATCTGAGCTTTCAGTGAGTCATAATTTTTTGTTGGTGGGGGATCTTGCCTCCATGTTGGTGGCTGCTGACTGATTGGGTGGTGCTGGCTGAGGGTTGGCACGGCTGTAGTATTTTCTTAAAATAAGACTGCAATGAAGTTTGCCACATCAGTTGACAATTCCTTTCACTTGAACACTTAGAGGCTGTTGTAAAGTTATTAACTGCCCTGATTTCAATATTGTTGTGTCTCAGGGTATAGGGAGGCCTGAGGAGAGGGAGAGAGATGGGGGAGTGGCCAGTTGATGGAACCGTCAGAATGCGCACAATACTAGACAATTAGGCTTACCGTCTTATAAGGACAGTTTGTGGCACCCCAAAACAATTAACAATAGTAACATCAGAGATCACTGATCACAGATCACCATAACAAATATAATAATAGTGAAAAAGTCTGAAATATTGAGAGAATTACCAAAAGGTGACACAGAGATACAAGTGATCAAATGCTGTTAGGAAAATGGCACTGATAGACTTGTTTCATGTAGCGTTTCCACAGACCTTCAGTTGGTGAAAAATGCAGTATCCGCAAAGTGCAGTAACATGAAACACAGTGAGACAGGCACGCCTGTACAACCCAAGAATGTGACGTGCGTTCTCTCCTGTGGGGGAAGTTCCTCTCTTGCGAAGAGTCCTTTTGGCTTCCACGTCAGGGGGAAGAAGGGAGGGCGAGCTGGCATCTGAGCAGTAGCACTCGGACCTTTTGTTGGCCCTTTGAAACACAGAATCTTGAATTAGGTGGATCCCAAATGAACACAGAGTGAAATGAACCAGGGCTCCCAAGCCTGGGAATCTACTAGACTAAGTAAATTAAGACAGAGGCATGAAATTCATATTTGGACAGCAACAAATAATGTAGCAGGCCTGAAATGATCTTTGGGTGGAGCTACAAGAAGAGATGGGACTGAATTGGAAGTCAGGAGAGCATGCTGTGTTTTGGATTTTTGCTGCGTCCTCTAGGCGCACTCCAAGACACGGAGCAGAGCAGTGACAGGACCTCTTTTAGAGAGATGGTGCTGCTGGCAAAAGTGCAGGTGGATAGAGGATGTCAGTGGGGAGTAGAAAGTGTGAGACCAACTAGGAAACTGTTGCAATTTTGCAGGAGAGAAATGCCAAGGCACCTGACTTAGGATGTACTGAGGAGAAGACAGGAAGGATTTGAAAGGCAGTTTAGAGACAGTACCAGTAGGGCTTTCTACCTGACTGGATGTGGGGAGGGAGAAACTCTCATGGCAGGGGACGAAGCCTATCCTAGATTTAAGACATGTTGATTTTGCATCTCTAAAGCCTTTTTATTTAGGGCATAATTACCTGAAAGGGCCGGGCATGAGGTATGACACACATCCACTGCCCTGAACATAAATGTTAGCTTCTTTCTAAAAGGAAAAAAAACTCTTTTATGTTAACAAGTTTAGGCATTTTTTGTAACTACACAAACCAAGAACATTCGAAAACAAATCATGTTAGCTCATGAGAATGAGCTGGGAGTGGCTGTTTCCTGGCAAGTGTGACTGAGGCTTGGGATGCGGGTAAGGTAAGACGGAGAATGAATGGGTCCCATTATCTTCTCGAAGAAAAACAGGTCAATCTTCCCTTCCACTTCAGCTGAACCCCAGCTCAAGTGTTCCCTTGCGACACTCAGGGATTCTCTTTGTTTCCTTTTGTGTTTACTTTCCTGGCATATATGGTGCTGTTTTAATCAGTATTTTGTGAATTTCTTTTTAAGCATTAGTCACCCTGTATCTAGCATTCCAGAGGATGTTCCTGAGGCTCCTGTGTGATTTGCTCTTGTGCTTTTAAATTTCTGACAAAAATTTATAAAAACTGGGAATGGAGTATCTCCTTCATTACTAGAATTATTACTGTAATAGTGAAAAAATCCTATTGAAATGTTTCCCACATTCAGTAAATGTTTGTCGAACACATATTATGTCATGGTACTAATTATGTCATATTATGTGTGCAGAAAAGAAACAAGCACACATCCTTGCCCTTGTGGGCTTATATTCTGCTAGAGAAGACAGACAACATTTAAGAATAAACATGTAGTGCTAGAAGACAATAAGTTCTATGGAGAAAAAAAGTAAGACAGGGCTGGAGAGGTAAGAGGTATGGGAGGAGTGACATTTTAGATAGGATAGTTTTGTTTTGTTTTGTTTTCCATTTGCCAAAATTCTTGATGCTATAGACAGTGTTGTTAATTTCTCATAGAATACAAGCAGTGTCATGTCATGTTTAGTGCTCCAGCCTAAGGGCTGAGGCGACCAGATTCAGGCCTGGCTTTGCCGGTAGCTAGGGGATAGTGAGCAGACCAGCTAAAGTTTCCCAGAACATATCTCCTCGTCCATAAAATAAAGTTCCTTGTAACTCTGCAAATTCCATCTATATTCTGTAAAATAATTTTTAAATAAAAAAACATGCTGTGTTAGAGCCCAAGCCATCAAAATTTGTTTAGTGAAGACTTACTCATTTTATAACACTGTTATCTATTAAAATACAAACTCATAAGACACTTTTCATTTGGCAATAAATGAGTATCTCTCTCCATGAAGGGTTTTTTCTTTCCATTTATAGGATGAATTTATTTGAAAGTTAACCTATTCAGAATGTTTTCCCCATATTTTTTTATCAGTAAAAGAGAGACATGGGTTTTTAAAAAAGTTACTGATATGGGGGAATGTAAGGAAATACATATGTATCTAGGAGTGCATGTATGTGTATGAACAAACCTTTGCATTTTATGAATTGTCTCTTACATCAGTTACTAGTTCGCTGTCTATGCTTTTCTTAATTTTCTGAACAGAATGTGTTTAGTGTGTATGTAGAACAAATGAAAATGTCATATATTACATAATCAGATGACCTTTTTACAGATTGACAACTTCTCATTTTCCCTGACAGTCAGCACTTAGGTCTGTTAAGAGCAGAGCTCATTAACATGCACAGACTAGCTGCCTGATCTAGTTATAATGCATCTTTAATGTGTGACTTGTACGGTATAGTGTAGCTCCTCAGTCTTGTAATAAAAGGTAGAGTGGCCTCCAGTGATCAATGAGGTTCTGATATCAATTGAACCTGGATAAAACCTTTATCCATAACAACTATCATTAGGAATGACTAGCATTTCACTAATTAGCCCACCATTTACAGCCCATAAGCTTCTCACAGATGGTAAATGTTTATAAACACCCACAGATGTGTGCACAGCTGACTCTCAGTTATCCGCAGGAATAGGGACATAGATAATTTAGATTCACTTACAATACAAACCCCTCATTTTAGCTAGTTTCAACCTCCTTTCTCTTTGGCCTTTTCACCACAGCTGTTAATGAAGTAGCAAATTAAGTAATCTGATTTCAGCTTCTGTTATTGATGAACATACCCCCTGGTGAAAACACTAATGTGTATAAATGTGGTCACGAGATGGCTGTCAAGAGAGCCAATGGGAAGCAAAAGCTTAAATAAATACATTGAGCAATGGAGAATTGTTCATGTACATTTGCATCTGTGTGTCTAGGAACAAGTTGCAATTTGTAAAACCATCGGCAAGTCACCCACTTCAACAGTGTTACCCCTATGCTCCCTGGAACAGAAGACGCTATCTCCTTAAATTTGCCGGGGTAAACCCTGGCGGTCCGGTCCTGTGTCAACAATCAGTTCTTTTCAGGTAGCTCTGTCTTGTCGTTTAGTCTCAATTTTTCATTTTAACACCATCCTATCTACTGTCTCATGTTGAATGAAGATGAAGAGATGTAAATATAATAACCTGAACACCATGAAGTTACTGCTTTGCCTTGTTTCCTTTGGCCTAAAGAGTCTTGGGTCTTGCTCTTGTCTTGTAGGTTCTTAATCTAAAACTTTCCCTTTTTTTTCCTTTGGGCACTGGGCTCTATTGCATTTGTCCAAGCAAGTTTAAAGGCAATATTTCATAGAATGTACCCAGAGCTAGGAGCCAGGTGGAAATAACTGAGACCACAGACCACTTACAGAATGAACTGTGAAGGACGACCTTTTTGTTTCCTGGTGACTTACAGGATGTGTCCTGTGTCTTTAGGCTGAGGCATTCATAAATTCATAAAGTGACCCTTAAGCAACGAAAGGATTAGGGGCACCAACTCCCCACACAGTTGAAAACTCGCATATAACTTTTGACTCCCCAAAATTCAACTAACAACCTACTGTTGACTGGAAGCCTTACAGATAACATAAACAGTCAGTTAACACATATTTTGTATATGTATTATATACTGTATTCTTACAATAAAACAAGCTAGAGAAAAGAAAAATGTTTCTTGAAATTGGAAAAAATCTTAAAAATATCTTCCAATATACTTATTGAAAAACATCCATGTATAAGTGGACCAACATAGTTCAAACACGTTGTTCAAGGGTCCATTGTACAGGTTGTTTTCCAGTTTCCTTTTCAAGGAATATTTCCTTATTTCACCTTATTATTGGAAAGGAAAAGAATTGTAACAGCGTGTTAAAAATATTCCTAGGTGTTTCAAGAAAAAATTTCATAATGGATTAGATGGTAGTCAGAATTAGTGTCAAAACTTGAATGGCAGAAGAATATGGCTCTGAAGAAAACTTACACCACTGGAGCTGTCCAGTAGATCTGTAATTTTTCAGATAAATGATACACTAGTTTTTATTGTTTTTCAGTGAAAAACTAACAGATTATATAAGACTCCTATGGGATATTTCCTCAGTAAGAGAAGTGACTGAAAACTGTGCCTTTTGACACAGAGATCCTTCTGTACCCGCCTGCCTTCAGCAGTTGTCTTCTGGCTTGGACACATGGTGCCATTTCCTGAGACAAGGAACACAGGAGGAGGTGGAAGTTTCAGAAAAATGGTGCTAAATTCAGTTTTGTAGATGTTCCATTTAGATCTCTGTGGGACACCCAAGTTAACATGTTTAGGGGCTGTGGGACCCACCCCATCCCAGTTGGCTGGAAATTTTCCCAGTGTGGTACTGAAAGTTCTGTGTTCCAGAAAAACTCTTAATCTGTAGCAAATAGGGATTGTTGGTCACTATAGTCAGTGCTCAGAAGTAGAGCTTGTGCTGGTGATACAAACTTGGAGTTCTCAATATATAAAGCTATGGATTTTTAATAAATTGCTGATGTAGAATGTGAGGAATAGTGTTAAGTGTACAGGATTTTACAACTCTATAGTGCCAATAAGATGGAATTTGGGGTTCATTTAAGTTTTACCCTAGAATCTGAGAAAGGAGACCAATGGAGTAGGGAAGTAAGATATTGGCAGTGAACCATGGTCAAGTGATAAACTGCAGAATATAAGCTAGATAGGCACAGAAAATGAAGACAGTGGGGTCAGGGCACTGGAGATTTCCATGGACAGATGATAGGATTAATGAGAGAGAGAGAATAGAAGGACAGGAGTCAGAGAATAGCTTGTATTAGAAATAAAATAGTTGTGGGTGGTGGCAAAGTTCAGATTATGGATGTGAGAATGGGTAATGGACAGTGGAGAGAAAGATTGGTCCCTGTAGATGAAGGAGGTCAAGGAACTCACTTGCTGTTCACTTAGTTCATGTGGAGTGGAATTTATGCAGGATGGTGGCAGGGTGTGGTGTGGCTTGCAGAGATGACTGAGTCAGATATGTCTCTTTTGAATAAGAGGGGAGACTAGTGCATGATCACATGGCATTGACGCCGAGGAGGGAAGCTGTATAACCAAGTGATATGTGTCTCAAAGGAGAGGTCTTTTTACATTGCTAGGGGGTGGCAGGTGTGTGATCACCTAATCTAGCAGTAAAAATCATGGAGAAAACAGACACTCCCCTGTCCACCTACACCCCGCAGGCTTCAGGTACATAATGTGTGAGAGGACGAGCAACATCTACTAAGAGGCCGAGATGGAGATCATCTCTCCAGTATCCAGGTAGAGATGAAAGGAATGTTCACTGAAGACATTGAAGTAGTAGAGAAATTGCTTATGCTAATAAATATTGGAAGAAATAAAGATCAAGAAGGACTTACCTCTTGGGCAGTGGTGAATGAGAATGGTAGTCATAATCATTTAGCTGGCCTCTAGGTTTTAACGCAGTTACAGCAATTGCCCAGTGGATGGGTTGTAGGGGGGACCAGGGACACACAGCAGACTAGACTGATTCCAGATACACCTTCCTGGTCCTAGGAAAAGGAAACTGTCTTTGGCCTTTCTTTGTGAGAAAGGAGTCACCTGTGACCTGCATGTCATTTATTGCCAGGTTCTGGAATAAGGCTCCCACTGAATTTGGGAAAACCTGCTCTGTGCTTGATGGTTGAGTTCCCAGCTATGAAAGCCACTGTCTCTTTGTACCTTGAGGCATTTCCTAAAACACCTTTAGGTACAATTTAGCAAAGCTAAGGATCTGAGCACTTCACAGTTATCATGCAACACTTCTATATCAAGAAAAATCTATAATGGAAAAAATGTGAGCTTTAGAATCAGAAAGACACTGGTTCTACACTCCCTTTGCTACCTACCCATTGTAGGGCTTTGGAGACATTATCTCCTTGAGCTTCAGGTTCCTCGGCTTTAAAATGGATCTGATAATAACAACTTTGTGGGCTTGGAGTGCGAATTAAATGAGAAAATCTAAGTAAAATGCTCCACACAGACCCTAGGTAGCACACAGGCACTCAGAGTGATGGTTCCTCATAGATCTTAATTCATATTTAGATTTTTTTTCTTACATTCTTTTCTAAATACAATTGTTCTCAAATTTACCTAGTATCAGTTTTTATTAGGAGGCTTCTGTATTCATTTTGCTAGCTTTTTATCGTGGTTGGGAAAATCTTCCATTGTTCTCTTAAGAGAGTTTAGCACATTTTTGCCTCCAGTTTCTTGGTAATAGTTAATGAGTTCATTGAAAGTTCAATAGTCTCCCATTTTCATTTCTTTTCTGTTTTTTGCTTTCTCCTAAAGCATATGTCAATTTCTTTTTCTCCCCACTTTCCACTCATTCAGATTTGCCTTATTCTTTGCTGGCTTGCTTTTTTTTCAAAAATAAGTTGCTATTACTCTGTTTAGGATTTTTAAGCTTCTTTAGTTTATAGTATTTATAGTATTAATGCCACAGTTTCTGCATCTGACTAAGGAAGGAATACCATATTTGTACAGAGTAAGTCTGTGTCTCTTGTGAAATGAGCTGAAAAATAACGAATACTTAACACCTTGAACCACAAGTCATATTAGAAATAAATCTAGAACTTGAGTCTAGTAAAATTACTTTAGGCAAGGTAGACAGCAGTGAGTAAGGTGGCATTCAGCTAAGAGCATTCTTGGCACCCAAAAGGCTGATACACAGCTTTCCACAGTTTACTACCTATAGGATCCTGTGTTTTAAGATACAAAGAAAACCCATCATTAGAAATTTAAGTGCAAATATAGATATCAAAGAATAATCCCCCAAATCATCAATGGGCAGCCATTCTTTTATCTCTAACGTACTGCCTCTGCGTTAAGCAGTTTCATAGCACTCTGCTTTCTGTTTTGGAACATTCACCACTTAGTCACAAATTAAGTGTTGAAATGTCCCTTAGACTATAAGCACTGTGAGAACAAGGCCCGGGGCTGGTTTCAAGTGCCTGCCCCCATATTGCTTAGGCTGTATTTGGATTGCATACGTGTAGTTGGATTGAAGTGAACCACAGACTTTATAGTTTTATATTTCCAATTACTTCTTGGACAAAACAGTTTGACTGTACTGCCAGCACCTGAAAATCAGTTTATCTAAAACCTAACTTTTCATGTTCCACATAAAACCTGATTTTCATGTTCTCGTTTTGGGTTAATGATACCACCAATTTCCCAGTCACCCAGGCTTGTCACCTTTACACTACACCAGTTTTAATCATGGTGAAGTCCAATTTTGAGTATTTCACACCTTTCAAAAACATTCAATGGCAGTTCTTCAGCCTTGGGTCCAAGAAGCTCACTTGGCCTCCCTTCTGACTGTCTCTTCCCCTTCTCGCAGTGTGCGCCGTATGCTGCTGTCAGAGCCTGATTGGGGACCCCACTAGGCACCCCCCATTTCTGGTTCAAGGTACCACTCATTGAGAGTGGCCTCTCACATGTCCTCAAGTCCATTTATCCCAGCTTCTCCTGAAAGAAAATTCCTGTGAAATCACTGCTATTCCCTGGCTTACCCTGTCGCCCCCTCTTTTTTTCTTGATTCTTGGTATTGAAGTTAAGCATTTTCATTTTCTCTATCTGAAATCATTTCATTCTTTACTTTAAAACCTTATGAGGAATAAAGCCATTGAAAGTCTTTTTCAAAAATCTTCATTAATATAAGAAAATACTGAAACAAGTCTAAAACATACCAAAATATATTTTCAACAGGAGTAATCAATTGCCAAGCTTAAACCCTCAGGCTTATTTCTCAGGGTAAAGTGAAGAAGGAGTGGGTGACAAGTGAGGCTTCTACAGAGAAGTGGTGGTGGTAGGCCATGTAATTAACCTTTTCCTCTCTGGATTACTCTCTGATTAAAGGGCCACGACTGTTCATTGTGTGTGAGTCACATCTTGTTAAATGTCATGATCATTTCATATCTACATATATATTTAAATAGATTATTTTTCCTCTGATAGCCTGTGCTTTTGCAACTGAAGTCATCTGTTCAGCCCCTTAGACCCTATGTAACACACAAGGACAACTGTTTGTCAGAGGTCAACCCTGGTTTTTAAACCTTTCTTTAGTAATTGTCAGGCTAGGTTACTGTGATCAAGCAAATCAGATTTGGGCACCTGAATATTTACATGGAAGACATGTTAACAAACATTTAAAGAATAATTAAATTACTTTTTATTAAGTATTTTCATTGCTTATTAAAATGGGAAGAATAATTAAATGCCTTCAGCTCCATGTTGTACAGTAATTGCTAAACAGAAAAATCTGTCTTTGTAGCTTCTTTGTAGCTGATAGCTGTGGGTGGTCATAGAAAGGTTTGTATCCCATGCGCTCATTAATAAAATAAGTGATTTACTTATTTCACTTACCATGTTTTAGATATAGTCTATATCAACATTTCAAATATGTTTCATTATTTTTTCACATCTCAACATATTTCAATACATGAATTTCACAGCTTATTGAGTTTCTTTTGCAGGTAGGCATTTAGGTTGTTTCTGATCTCCTATTATTATAAACAATACCGTAATGAACATCCTTGTACACATGCCTTTGCATACACATGAGTTATAAGTAGTACAATTTTCCTAAAAAAATTTTTATCAAATGGTATGTGCAATTGTATTTCTGATACAGATTGCTAAATTACATTCCAAAGAGGTTTCATTTGTTTTTATTTCCATACATATTTACACAATGTGTGGAATGACCTGTTTTCAAAACCTTTACCAATAATCCTCATTTTTTATTATTGCCATGCTGATAGATGAAAAATGATATCTCACTGATGTAGCTGGAGTATTTCTAATTTTGAATGAGGTTGAGGATTATATCCTCTGTATAAACCCTCATTTATTTTTTTATTTTTTATTTTTTTATATATATATATATATATATTTTTTTTATTTTGGTATCATTAATCTACAATTACATGTGCAACATTATGGTTACTAAACTCCCCACTTCATCAGGTCCCCCCCACCAACCCCATTACAGTCACTGTCCATCAGCACAGTGAGGTGCTATAGAATCACTACTTGTCTTCTCTGAGTTGTACAGCCCTCCCTGCGCCCCCACAACATTACGTCTGCTAATCGTAATGCCCCTTTTTCCCCCTCACCCCTCCCTTCCCACCCATCCTCCCCAGTCCCTTTCCCTTTGGTAACTGTTAGTCCATTCTTGGGTTCTGTGAGTCTGTGGCTGTTTTGTTCTTTCAGTTTTTTTCTTTGCTCTTATACTCCACATATGAGTGAAATCATTTGATACTTGTCTTTTTCTGCTTGGCTTATTTCACTGAGCATAATACCCTCTAGCTCCATCCATGTCATTGCAAATGGTAGGATTTGTTTTTCTCTTATGGCTGAATAATATTCCATTGTGTATATGTACCATATCTCCTTTATCCATTCATCTACTGATGGACACTTAGGTTGCTTCCATTTCTTGGCTATTGGAAATAGTGCTTTGATAAACATAGGGGTGCATCTGTCTTTTTGAAACTGGGCTGCTGCATTCTTAGGGTAAATTCCTAGTAGTGGAATTCCTTGGTCAAATGGTATTTCGATTTTGAGTTTTTTGAGAAACCTCCATACTGCTTTCCACAATGGTTGAACTAATTTACATTCCCACTAGCAGTGTAGGAGGGTTCCCCTTTCTCCGCATCCTCACCAGCATTTGTTGTTCTTAGTCTTTTTGATGCTGGCCAGCCTCACTGGTGTGAGGTGATATCTCATTGTGGTTTTAATCTGCATTTCTCTGATGATTAGCGATGTGGAGCATCTTATCATGTGCCTGTTGGCCATCTGAATTTCTTCTTTGGAGAAGTGTCTGTTCATATCCTCTGCCCATTTCTTAATTGGATTATTTGCTTTTTGTTTGTTGAGGTGTGTGAGTTCTTTATATATTTTGGATGTCAACCCCTTATCGGATATGTCATTTATGAATATATTCCCCCATACTGTAGGATCTCTTTTTGTTTTACTGATGGTGTCCTTTGCTGTACAGAAGCTTTTAAACTTGATATAGTCCCACTTGTTCATTTTTGCTTTTGTTTTTCTTGCCCAGGGAGATATGTTGCCGATGATGTCGCTCATGTTTATGTCCAAGAGATTTTTGCCTATGTTTTTTCTAAGAGTTTTATGGTTTCCTGACTTACATTCAGGTCTTTGATCCATTTTGAGTTTACTTTTGTGTATGGGGTTAGATAGTAGTCCAGTTTCATTGTCTTATATGTAGCTTGTCCAGTTTTTCCAACATCAGCTGCTGAAGAGGTTGTCATCCCCCCATTGTATATCCAAGGCTCCTTTATCATATATTAATTGACCATATATGTTTGGGTAAAACCCTCATTTATTTTTTATGATGAGTTTCCTGAACATGTCATTTGCCTCCTTTTTTATTACTGCTTTTTTAATTGAATTGTTGGTCTTAGCTAATATTCATTGGGGCCTTCTTATGTGTGAAGTACTATTCTAAGCAGTGTACATATATTAGCTCACTTAATCCTCACAACAATCTTATGAGGTAGGTAGTATTATCATCCCCATCTTATAGATGAGGACATGGGAGGCACAAGAGAGTTTTTAAGGGCACATAGCTGGTAAGGGTAAGAGTGAAGATTCAAGCCCAGTACTTTGACTCCTTGACTTTATGCTTAATTGTTCTCTTTTAGGGTAAAAAAAATTCCTTCTTTGTAAGAGTCTTAATTTTTTCCTTCTAACTTACAACAGGAAATATATTTAATTCTAGTTGTGCAAATAATGAAGAATAGTGAAGAAAAAACAGAAATGAAAATATTGGGGTATTTTACTATGAAATTCTGCTTCTTGTGGTTAAAACAGTCATTTAATTAGAGTATAAAAGAGAACTGTTCCAATTATCATTTTATCATCTAAATCCCAATGAAACTCCCTTGACTGAAATTTTTAGTTTCACATCTAGTTTAAAACAAGTTCAAAGACTTTAAGTTCTTCCTGTCTTTCCGTTGCCTGGTTTAAGTAGTATTTTGAGCTTTGATCTGGAAGATTAAAGACTGAACTAGGTTACCAAGTAACGTAAATACAGTCTGGTTCACAAGTCTATAACCAGCAGCATAGAAAAATAATTGATGTAATTTTGTTAGGGTAACTGTTTCATGTTTCTTATAGAAAGAGTTGAGTTGAACTACAAGACTTTGAATTTTGTGCATCAGCTGCACACTTTATACAATTCTTTGGGGAAACTGAGCTTTCCTTCTCTATCCACACTCCCAGGTATCCACAGTATCCCAGGTGGGTATTGCATTCTTCTATCTGTTACTGCTACTGAAGTCAAGTAAAATGCGGTGAGACTTAAAGAAGATAGGTCAAAAGGTACTAGGAGGTAAAACAGAAGTTCTAAAAGCACATGCAAAGTTTGCACAATGGAAAATGGTCACAGGTTGGAAACAGTCCTTTCTTCCTAAAATCCCCTTTACATATTAGTTTGCCATGTGGCTTATGCTCAATTCTCTTTTCTTATCACTACACCCATTCCTGCTAAGAGAGCTCATGCTCTACCATAATGTCAATAGCTACCACAACAAAGATTAACTGTTAATTACTCTTTATGTACCAGACACTCTACTGAGCACTGCACATGATTTCTCTCCTTTAATCCTGCCAATAACCTTGTGAAGTAGGCCCTATCATTTTTCCCACATTAAAGCTGAGGAACAAAATGAGGGTTAGTAAGGTTAAGTAATTTGCATAGAGTCACACCGATTGCTAATTGGAAAGCCCATATTTAAGTCCAAGTTATTTGAATTCAAAATGCGTGTTCTCCACCATTTCACTGCGCTTGAGCTCTTTTCCATAGCTTCATGTACATACAGCCAATATGCTGCTAAGTTAAGCCTGTTAGTATAGCCAATTCCAAAAACTCCCCCTAGTTTGGAATCTGTGAAACCATCCACCTTCTTGACACCTTTAATTGCCTGCAGTTGGATGTTTCTTGAACATCTCATCTTCACATATCTGAAACTGAATTCCTATCTAGGCTCAGCCCTATTCCACAGCCAACTAACAAGATTTCAGTACTTGGTGAATAACACCAACGTATATCCAGTTGACCAAACCACATACCTGGAAATTAGTTGACAACTGAACTTCCTCTTTTAAATGTTTCTGTTCTTCCTCCTTTCTCTTTTCCATTTTTACCACTTTCATGCCTTACTTGGACCTGCTTTCACGTATTTTGCCTAGATTTAAATGTCTAAACCTGTCCTCTCCTTATTTTCACTGCCCTCTGTCTTATCTCTGTCAGAATGATCTGTTACTTCTCAGCTTAAAACAACTTAATGGGTGGCTCCCTTAAAAATACAACCCAACCCCATAGCCTGGCACATTCAGTGCATGGTGAGCTGACGCCTACCTGCCTCCTCAGCATCACCTCTCAGCACTACCCCAACTGCCCTACTCTCCATTCTGTGGACATCTGAGTCCTCCCAAGTATTTTATGTCCCTCCTGAATCCCTGCCTTTACAGCTGTTCTGTGAGCTCTAGCCTGGCCTTCCCTCTTCAGGAATCTCTGGCAAATATAAAGCTCTTCTTTAAGTCCTAGGTATGTAGGAGACCTTCTGGGACTGCTGTCCCTTCTTGCTCTGCCCCATGGGTATCCTCCTGGGCTGGAGAGCTCCATCATAATGCTCATTGTGTTGTGCTAAACCACTGGTTGTTACCTCACCTCATCCCCTTATTGGAGGAAAGCATGATTAGAGGAAAGGTCACGAATTGGTCTCTTCCTTTATATCCTCTTTCTCAGTTGTCTTTCCCTGTTGGAAATTTCTTTAGCTACTTTGTATCTATCAATGTAAAGTCTGCAAATTCCTAAATGAAATATAATAGGATCATAGATAATAAAATACCTTCTCCTTCACTGCTTTCAACTCCCTCCCACTTCCCAGAGGCAACCATTTTGAATTTTTAGTTTGCTTTTTTTATGGTATTTACCTCTTCCCTATATCTAGATTATAAATTCAGACTATTACTTGTTAATTTATTCCTTTTAGACATTACCAAATTCCTGATAAGTGTTGAAGATTTTGTTCCCATACACCCTCCTCTGACTTACGTACTCTCCTCATCTACCCCTTGTCCTTTACCCCTGCTGTCTTCTCATAACTGTGTCACAATGATCAAAGGAATAGCCAGTGTTTATAATACTGCAGCTGTGCAGATACTTCCCACCCCTCCAGTTAATATCATGAGACTGTTTCCTACTGGACAAGTAATGTTATTTCTAGGTCTGTAGTATGTTCTAAATTTTTTTCTTAGTACTTGTGTTTACTTGTCACTATTTTATGCAGACCCTCCAACAGGCCCGTGAAATAAGTGGCACTCATTTTTGCACATTGCCCAGCACAGATTTGCTTTCAGGTCCCTGGCCACTGTTCTCCAGCCCAGGTTTCTCCCAGGCGACCTGAACTGGCTGGGCCTGGGCCTCAAGTGTCATCCTAGGGATCCTTTTTGCCACTCTGCTGTTTTGCAACCTCCCTTTTCCTGGGTCCCATGTTTTCTTTCCTTTTGCCTTTCTCCCTTCTGCGAAGGAATGCCTTACAGCAGCTCTCTAATAAAGAGCGCAGAGACTTGCATGTCTGAAAATGTTAGTTTTCTGTTCTCATCCAATTGGCAACATAATCATTTCTATATCGGAAATGAATTCTCTTAAGAATTTGAAGTCCATAGCTTCTGGAATTCAACGTTGCTATTGAGAAATCCAGTTCCCCTCTGGTTTCTTACCTTTGCATGTGACCTATTTGGGTTTGTTTTTAGTGTTCTGGAACCTTCAAGGTCATCTTTGTATCTTTAGTTATCTGCAGTTTCAGAGTTGTACCTTGGCTTAGGAAAAATGGAATAAAAGAAAGAATGTTCCTACCATAGAGCCTTACCTTTTTTCTCCTGCTTTTTATATTCAGGTGGTTCTCAAGATGCCACCTCTCCTGATTCAGTAACATGCCCTTCCAGAGTGCCCCTAGCACCCAGGAGACAGGAAAAGGCTTATCTTCACATTTCCACTGCCTGGTCTGTAGTGCTGAATGAGTATTTTTTTGTAATATGGAAATGACTTCCAAAAATATTACCCAAATTTTTGTCTTAATTTGAGGCCAGAATTTCCAGCTTCTTGAAATTATCTGGAGGCCCCTGAGAGAACCTTCCCCTCACATGTCCAACAGAGAAGTTAGTATCTCCAACTGTGTCCCACAGCAAACTCAATATTCTTTTTAAATTTTTCTGTATTTTCTGTTCCTCCATTTATCACCCCCAGAGATCTCAGAATGTCTGGCTTGCCCTTAGCAGCTCCACCCTCTGCCTGTCCCCACATCATACTGATTCTGCTTTAGAAATGCCTCATCCTGAGCTCTCCCTTCTCCATTTCCCTTGACACTGTGATTTTTTAAAAAATACCACTTACTAATTAAACAAGGTGATATGTTCCTCAGACATAGCAAAGCTTTGGCTATTGCAGTTAGTCTATTTATTTAAAAGAGTTTTCACAACAGGAGAGAGGCTATAAATATTTTGAATATAAATTGACTTGCAGTTAGAGACATTGAATTCTAGTCTACAATAAAAAAATAGCTAATTTTAATTTTTCTGATTTTAGAATAATGTAAATGTGAATCATTTAAATACTTTTTCATACCTCACTGTTGTTGTTATTCATCTCTTTTGCCTTTGTATCTGCTCTTCCTTCTGCTGGGTACGCTCTTCCCTCCCCAGTCCCCGCCATGGCTCACTCATGCTTCTTTGTCAGGTAACCTTACATCTCCAATAGTTCACAGAGGTCTCTCCCATACCCCTCATTCTTTTCTGCTTCTTGAGAACAGAAAACGCTTATTGTTAACTCTTGGGCCCTAGGTAGCCTTCTTGCTTAATGATGTCCTGGCACATAGTGAGCCCTCAGTAAACGTGTTGGATGGATTTTCTAAGTGCATTTTTAATGTTTGGAGCAACACTTAATTCATTATATGTCTTCATATTACATATTGGGTTATTCTGAGTCTATTTATCCTTCTAATAAGAATTTCCCTTAGAAATTATATTATTTGAGAATATAATCAAATAGACTATAAAACAATCAATTTATAATATATCTAAAGCAATGCTTGAAACATAGTAATCAGATATTTCATAAGCTTCCTTTACTGTACTGTGGAGTTCATTTCTGAATTTATTTCCCTACATTTTTATGTCACTTAGCAATTTACTAAGTGCTTTCATTTGTATTATCTCATTTGATCCTCTCATTAACCCTAGCAGGTATTTTCCCTATTATACAAGTCAGGATTAATTATGTAAGTAGTTCAGTGTCACACAGAAAGTTAGCTGAGAACTCAGACTAGTATGCAGGTCTTTTGCTGCTGAATTTTTTTTCCTTTATGCTTGTGGGACTGAAGGCAAAGAAAAGCCATCAGCTCAGAGGGACAAAAGCACAGATACAGGTTCCAGGCAGAGACTGATGAATGAGAGAGAGAATGTTCGTGGAGAATCACAGGTTTTAAAGTTGCCTTTAGCTGAAGAATAGGTTGTGATGTTGGAAGTAAGAGATAAGATTAGAAAAGCAATTGGAATCAGTGTCGGGGACAAGTGAAAGATTTGGGACTTTATATTGTGAGAAATGAGAGATACTAAAAAACCTGTGACTGGGGATCGAAGATCATAATTCTACTTTAGGACTTACCAGTGCTGTATGGGATGAATTTGAATGAAGGGGAAACTAGAAGCAACTCATGATATTTCAGGTGAAAAATAGATCAGTTCTGGACCACAAACATAAAATTTAGTCAGAAAAGGAAACAGTGGATCAATTCTTGGAACATGAGCAAGGGCTGGCAACTGAATGGATATGTGAAACGATGGAATAGGAAGAAACAGAGCTGCGTTGTTTACAGCAGTGATGGGCAACATGCTCCCGCCGCTTCCCTGGCCCTCTCTCCATCTGTGCCCCTTATTCTCCTGTGTAATTGGTTCTTCCAATTGACCATATTAGTGCCTCATTTGTTAACTTAGTCAGCATCTATTAATGAACACTTTCTGTGTAATGCTAGCATTTTGCTAGGTATTAGAGCCTCAATCCTTGCCCTCAGTGAATTCATAGTCTAGTGATGGAAACTGTCAAGTAAACAATACCATGAAGGATTTATTGCTATTTGTACCACATGCCGTTGGGGCACAGAGGGGAATCCAGTTCAGCCTACATAGGTCAGGGAAGAATTCTTAGTCCTCTCTGTTGAAGTAGGAGTTGGTATGGTGAAGAAAGTGAGAGGATGGAATGTGTAGAAAGAACAGCATGATCAAGGGCACGATGTAGAGAACATGGAACCGAAGTGTAAGTTACTTAATGAGCCTAAACATGTCAGCATCTATGTCCAAAGGACAGTGGGATCATCCTGCGTAACCATAATGCAGTTGTCACACCCAGACAGCTTAACATTCATACAATATAATGATTTAATACATAGTCCATTTGAAAATTTTCCCATTACCCCAAGAATGTCATTTATAACATTTTTTACAACCCAAGAGCTACTCAAAGACGTGTGTTGCATGTAGTTCTTTAACGTCCTTTCATCTAGAGCAGCTTCCAAACCGCAGCCATTCCTTGCTTCATGGTATTGATGATTTTTAAGAACCCGAGCCAGTTGTTCCACAGAACATCCCTCATTTTGGATTTTTATGACTTTTCCCTCACATTTAGATTCAGGATAAATATTTATGTGCAAAGTACTACACAGGTTACATTGTGTTTGTCTCTGTGAATCACTTCAGAAGACTGTTGTCAGTGTATCCCATTGGGTGTCAAATTTGATTACTTGGGTAAGGTGGTATCTGCCAGCTCCCTCCATATCCTGTTCCCCCATAGCCTTTTACACAGTGGTTTTGCAACCATTGATGATTTCTGCCTGAATCAATTCTTACTATGTGAGTTGTCAAATGGTGGATTTTCTATTTCCTACATATCTTTTACATCTACTGGTTGACATTCTTCTGTAAAGAAGAGCTTTCTCTTCCCCCATATTTATCTTTATTGTCTTAGTGTAAGTATTGATGCATGATTTTTTCCAGAGTGTAATAATCTATTCCCATCATTACTCATTTAATGCTAAAATCGTCCTAAATTTGGCCAAGGTTATCCTCCAGTCTGGCTTCCCTCTGACATTTGACACATCTCTGTCTGTCTTTGAGTATTTCATTATTTTCTGGTACCACAATATGTTCTGCAGAGTCCAGCTCTGCGATCCTGCCAAACCTGAGAGGAGTGGGTGGGAGACGCAAGAAAAACACAGAGATCAAAGTTGAGATCAGGAGGTCCACGGACCGCTGACAGCGGACCAGTGGGCACTTTTAATTCTTTGCACAGCTTATATACACAGGCTCACTTCCGTGTGCTGCCCTCAGTGTTCGCTTCTGGCTTTTCTCAGAACTCTCTTCCTGTTGCCTTTTACGCTAGTAGCCTGCGGCTCTCTTTGTACTCCCTCTTCAGCTGGGATCAGGGGAAGCAAGACGTTTCCTGAACTTTCTTGCAGGATGTGGGGCTTTGCCTCTCACATCCGACTCTCCACAATGTTCCTGGCTCATTTCATACTTTCGTGGTCTCGGTCCTAGAATCAGCCATTTCTCTAAGTATTCTGGCTCCTATTAGTAATGATATTTAGAAACCAAGATCTGAGGGCCAGGTACGCTCACTGCTACCACAACTTTATTATTTTGGGGCTCTTTTGGATTGCCAAGCTTGGAAAACTATTTTTTAAAACCTCGAGCTTGTATGACACCTATAAATCCAATGCAGCATTTCATGGCTCTTCCCCGCTTTCTCCCATTCTGTATTTGTATTTCCTTTTTCCACAGTGATCACTCTTGTTGCCAACAATGTCAACGTATTTACCCATCTGCTCAGTCTTAATAATATACACATAATAGTTCCAGAATCACTATTAATACCAGTACCAGCAGCCAAATTTTCTTTGTAAACTTCTTGTTTTCCTTAAAGTGTATGCTATTAATCTCATGCTTGCTTTCCCAAAGTTTTTGATTTTTAAAATGTTTCTTTTCACTAATAAAATATATTAACAACTTTAAATATTTGGTATTTAAAGTTCTTTTTAGGAAAAATATAATTGAATTTGAGTATAAATTATGAAAGGGAGCTAGGTATTTATTAGTTCAAGTATCTGAAATATTTAATGTATGTTAATTAAAATAGCCATCAAGCCACTTTAGAGTTAAATATACATGTAAGTTAATAAGCTCCAAATACTATATTTGTCACCCACCTTTTCTGATTACACCTACAAGGTTTAGTGCTTTTCTAAAAATATGAAATATAACCAGATGGAAAAGGACCGATACATATTTATATTTATATATCTGCTTATAAACTGTAAATGAACGTGTTATTTGTATTCCACTGCATTCATTTGTCATCTGTTCCCTATAAAGGGATTGCATCTCAAAACAAAGGAAGGGAGGAAGGGAGCGAGAGAGGGACAAATATCTAGAGGAAAATAGTTTTCTTTTACTTTAGATGAAACTATACCAGCCATACAATTACCTCTTTCAGAATAACAAAAAAATCTTTGTCATTTCCTTGAATTTGGGTTGAGCCAGTAATTCCTTTGAAGCTTTTCTTCCCTACTTCCTTTGAATAATATTTAGCATTGACAACAAAAATGGCTACGAATATTACAAGATAATCTGTTATTTGTAGAAAGAACTGGCTCTCTAACCACATCCTTCATTAAAAATGTACGGAATATCAATTTAAATTAGTCACCTGAGATACAGTACTTTGGACTTCTGAGAGCTTCTATTGGTTTATTTTTCATTATAAAAATAAAAGTTTGTAGCGATGGTTCTGTGTCACCTAAAGTCAGAGGAAGATTATCCTTTGATATGAAAAATCAGTTGTTGGGAGCATTTTCACAGAGGTTAGTCTGGAAATACAATTTTGAACAGTAAGTTGAGGCAGCAGAATCTCAATAACCACAACAAAAAATGTTCTCCTACACCTGGTCAATTTTAGAATAGAAACTGATGCTTTGAAAATAACCCATTTCTACAAGGGAAATATGATTTATGATAACCTGAGACACAAATATGACCAGAACCACATTCCTTTTAAAGTTATTGCGCCTCTGGACTATAAAAGTGATGCTCTGAAGTGAATCCATGGAATTTGGTCATCTTTAGTGGACAGTAACACAGGCACTAATGAGACAGATTTCATTAAAAGATATTTGATTTATGAGAGAGTGAAAGTCCTATCTTATTTTGAAATTGTTGGTTTAGTTCTGGCTTGTGATCTTTTTTCCCCCTACCATCACCATCACCAATTTCCGTGTATGCTTTGACATTGCTATGGAAACCCTGAAGGCTGATGGAATTCCCTGCATCTCTTTTCACAGAGGGTGATGAGACAGGAGTGATGGATAGTCTGCTGGAGGCATTGCAGTCAGGGGCTGCCTTCCGCGACCGAAGAAAAAGGACACCAAAGCCCAAAGGTGAGCAGTGTATTTGTTTCATGTTACTTCCTAGGAAAGTATCACAAAGAACCACCTTTTTCTCTTTCTTTAATTCTTTTAAAGTCGTGTGTCAAGAATGGAGTGCTGTGGGCAACAGCCCTTCAGAACTTTCGTAAGTTTGCATAATCCTTCCCTTCAATGACAAATGTCAGAGAGCAAAGCATTCCAGTTGGCTGATGACAGTAGTACATTAACAAATCAATGCACTGAACCTTGAAAATTCTGATTAGTGTGACAAGTCTCCATGAAAGAACCATACGCACCTTATCCCACTGGCGTTTAGAGTAGCATAATTAAATGGGAAATAAAAGTCATAACATTATTGCTTCAAATACTTCAGGATATTGAATCATTGTTTTGGTTCCAGAAATACTTAATCTTGGAAAAAAAGTCTAACAGTGTTACATTTCTTGAGATGAACAAACCTCTACATTAAGTTTCTTTATACCTTTTTTAACAGATATTCGGCAAAGTCTCAGTCCAGTGTCCCAGAGGCCTGTCCTGAAAGCTTGTAACCATGGTAATAAACTATATTCATAAATTGCACCTTCTTCTTACCTACTTTTGTCCTGTTGATCATTGATTTTAGTAGGCTGCTGTGCAGTTCTCTAGTTTCAGTATAACTAGAATAGTAAAAATGTGTGGATGTATTTATTTGTTGTGAGATTGTGTACTCGTATTTTCCATCTTTATTGCTTTGAGGTGGTGTCTAGGGTCCTTCTCTCAGGTCTGCAGTGAATTTTTTAAATTATTATTATTTGAAGTGACCTCACGCATTTCTGATCAGTGTTGTCCAGTGTATCTTTTCAAAAGAAGTATGTCTTCATTATATTAAGTAGTGGATTTACTTTACATCAAGATAACCATCTGAAATATCAGGTCTGTTGCCTATTTTACTCTACCATATGTGCCAGTAGAGTGTGAAATAGCGCGCCCAGGGTTCTGGTGAGATCATCAATCCGCATGAGCTTCTTGTGGTGTTATTGTGAGAGGTTGTGCTGGGATCACCAGAAAGGAGGTGAATTTACTTAGTCTTTGATACTTATCTGAGATTGACTCCTTTCAAAAATCCCTGAGCAGCCTTGTACAGTGAACATTATGGGGATTCCTTCTTCTTGTCAAGGAATTAGTTCATGTTGACTGGGTTTTATTTACTTTGTTTCCCTTTCCCTCACTGTTATCCAGTGTGGGGTTCTGCTTAACTTCCATAGTGAAAAACATGCATCCATTGCGGTTGCCATTTTCTCAGAGTGAGATTGTCACCACAGTTTTCCAGGTTTGTAAGTGGAAAAATACGTGACAGATTTAATTCAGGGGTTGTTCTGAGTGCAGATGAGTTAAGTTCTAGAAATATTAATGTGTGGCTGAGCAGAGAAACTTGTATCAAATTTCTAGGATAGCCTAAAAGGTTTATGAGGTGAATAAGAAAAAGACATGAATGTAGTGATGTAATAGTTATGTAAATCTTTACAGCTCAAGGAAATGTATATATCGTAGATGCTTAATAAATGAGAGGAAGAGTTAAAAACTTGCAGTAAAATTTTGAATAGATCTTTGGACTCTTTTCAAAAGTGCTTTTATTATTGTTTTGTCTTTCCCTTCTCTAAAAATAGGAGACAAGAATTATAATATGTCAGAAAAATTCATTACATAATTAAGTCACTCCTAACTTTGGGTTTATGACTTAGACTCACTGTGACATATGAAATAATGGTGAAAAGTATAGAGAACAAAGCTATCCTGGACCTTAGAGATTATTTTATTTTGTGGGTGAATAAGAAACTAAGAAAAACTGAAAACTTCCCAAGAAGAGTTTTAGTTATTGACAGAAACATGAGCACAATACAGTTTTGTTTCCCATTGCATTTATTTCTTGATTGCATATAGATACTTTGATTACTTTTTGTTAATAAACTATTAAACAGTGCAATCCCCATTGTGAATTATTTAAGAAAACATCCACAGCCAACACAAGTGATCATGATATAAACATAATGGCATGTATATATCCGTACCATGCTTAATTAAAAATAAATATTTTAGATATTATGTAGGGGAAATTATTTAAGGTGATTTTGTACACTGGCCTTGGGGAGCCCAGTCCTTCTCCGATTGTAATGTTGACAAAGTGTCCAGGCTATAGAGGCTCATCGATAGTTACTTATAAATTGTGATGTTTCAGTCCATTATGTGAAAGTAGGTGAGCATTGAATTTCTATCTTTACTAAAACTAATATGTACTATCTTATGTTCTAAGGCTATTGTGATAACTAAGCTAATAGGTTACACAGCAAGCCATAGAAGATATATCACAATAATCAAATTCTCTGTTCTAACATAAATGCAGTTGATTATAGCCTTTTTAAAACTTATTTTCTATTGATAGTTCTACTGTGTGTTCCTTTCACATTTCTAACAAGGTGGGGAAAAAATCCAAATGACCAAATTAATCTTTAAGAACTGTGTGTATAAAGGTAGATTTATTAGGCTTGATGTTGAACAATACTGAATTTGGTTAAGGAAAGTATCATAATTGCAATAATGACCATGATCACTTTTAGAAAGTGATGATGTGTCAGAATTCATTTTGCAGTCTTGCTAAGTCTAAAAGTTCCTTTTTGTTTTCATTGAAAATGCTAAACCTACGACCAAACTGTGATTGAAATTGAACCCCTTACTTTTTAATCTGTTTTCATATAGTTAAACAAAACTGTTCAATACTTATATTTTCTACAAGTATATAGTAGTTCATATTATCTCATAACCTATTTTTTAAAGACTAATAATATTTTCTACAATTATTTTAAATTCTCTTACATCCCAAGTAAGATAATAATACTAATAGCAATAATAATAAGCTAATGTTTACTGAGCTATTTGGCTTACTAAATGCAAAGTATCATGCTGAATTTTTATACATATTATCCCATTTAGTCTTCTCCATAGTCCTATTGGATAGTCAATATTTTTATCCACACAGTTGAAAATAACTGAAGATTAAACAGGTCTGATAGTTTGCTTAATGGTCCTGCAGCTGAGTTTTGAACCTCTGCCTGTTTGACTTGTAATTCTAAATTCTTAATCTCTCTGCCATGTTGTGCTCTGAATACAACCACTTAAATAAGGATCTATTCCTCTTCCCATCCTTGATGTCATGAGCAATGTATGTACATTGTTTTCTCTTATTGACATAGTCTCTCAGAGATTTCCTAGCATCTGCTGTAACTTGTCTCTTCTTCCCAGATTTAACCACTAGATAGCATTCTTTTTCTTATCTGAGGCTTGGATTACAAGGGTATACCATTTTCTAGAATTATGACCACTTTTTATTTCTTTTGATAAACTCTGTATTAAAACATCTATATTAATTTTAATTAACTTAAAACTCAGATCATGAGTTAGATGTATATAGATATAAATACAGGTTTAGCTTGTACATACATAGATATAGATCATCTTTTATTTCAGAATTACAAAATCCTGGTGGAGTATCCTCAGAGACTTTGGGGCTAAAATGTCCCAGTATATATTTTGGCAAAAGATTATCTCAAGCATTCTAACTCTTAAAAGCTTCAGAAGCACAGAAATTTTACACAATGATCCATCCCTTGTGCTGTGCTCTGAACCCCTACAAAAAAAACTTTGGTTAAAACCTTTACTTGTTTTGTCTTTTGCTTTGCCTATTAAGGCCTAGGTAGAAATTTAAATGTTTGCTATTTTTCTTTGCTAAACCTTTATTCATTCATTAATTTAGCCAGATATATTAAGCACTTGCTAGGCATTTAAGGTAGAGAGATACCCTTTAAGAATTAGTCATCCAGTTGGGAGACAGGTAAATAATACTTTGGTCAATACCCTTAATGCCAGGGTAGAATTAACACAAAGCTTTGAGAACACCAGGTTGTCTGGAAAGACCAATTCAGACGTCATGAGGACAATCCAGACCTGGCTTCCAGAAGGACCTGAAGTCCAAGCTGAGTTCTGAGGGCTGAGCAGAAATGAGGCCCGGAGCCTGAGAGTTACGGTGAGCCAGCAGCAGCATGTACATGCCCTTTCTCGGGAAGTCCTTCCTGGGGTTTCATCTGTGATACTCATTTCCCTGAAAACATTCTTATTCAGCGTTTACCACACAACTCGTGAGCCCCGTCAGGGTAGAGACAAAGCAGTAAAGGAGGAGTTCTGTCTTGTTCACCACTGTAACCCCAGTACTTGCCTACATTGGTGCCTGACACCTGAATGTTTAGTAAAAATGTTTTGAATGAACAGATATGTTTATGTTGAGGATTCAACAGAACATTTAACTACAGATGTACCTCGGTGATGCTGGGGTTTGTTCGGTTCCAGACCACCTCAATAAGGTGAATACCATGATAAGACGGGTCAAATGAAATGTTTGGTTTCCCAGTGCATAAAAATGTTATGTTTACACTATAATATAGTCTATTTAGTGTGCAATAGCAATGTCTAAAAAAAAAACAGTGTACATAACCTTAATTAAAAAGAACTTTATTGCTAAAAATGCATATTATCATCTGACTTTTCAGTAGGAGTAATCTTTTTGCTGGTGGAGAGTCCTGCCTCCATGTTGATGGCCGCAGACTGATCAGGGTGGTGGTTGCTGAAGTTTGGGGGTGGCTGTCACAGTTTCCTAAAATAAGACAACAGTGAAATTTGCTGCATTGATTGACTCTTCCTTTCATGAACAATTTCTCTGTATCATGCAATGCAGTTCATAGCATTTTACCCACAACAGAACTTCTTTCAAAATTGGAGTCAGTCCTTTCAAACGCTGCTGCTGCTTTATCACCTTAGTTTGTGTAATATTCTAAATCCTTTGCTATCATTTCAACAATCTTCACTGTATCTTCCCCAGAAGCAGATTCCATTTCAAGAAACCGCTTTCTTTGCTCTTCCATTGGAAGCAACTCCTGATCTGTTCAAGTTTTATCCTAAGATTGCAGCAATTCAAGTTGCATCTGTAGGTTCTGCTTCTACTTCTAGTTCTCTTGCTATTTTCACTACACCTGAAGTTACTTCCTCCACTGAAGTCTTAAACCCCTCATAGTCATCCAGGAGAGTTTGAGTCAACTTCTTTCCAACTGCTGTGTATGTGGATATTTTGACCACTTCCCATTAACCATGAATGCTCTTAATGACATCTAGGATGGTGAATCCTTTCCAGAAGGTTTTCCATTTACTTTGCCCAGGTCCATCAGAGGAATTACTGTGTATGGCAGCTATAGCCTTACAAAATGTATTTCTTCAGTAATAAGACTTGAAAGTCAAAATTACTTCTTGATCCATGGGCTACGGAATGAATGCCATGTTAGCAGGCAGAGAAACAGCATACATCTCATTGTACATCTCCATCAGAACTCTTGGGTGACCAGATGCATAGTCAATGAGCAGTAGGTCTCAACATTCGTCCTAAAATATTCCATGAACCATGTAATAAACAGCTATGCTGTCATCCAGGCTTTCTTATTTCATTTAGACAGAGTAGAGTTTGCATAATTTTTAAGGACCCTAGGATTTCAGAATGGTTAATGAGCACTGGTTTCAACTTACAGTCACCAGCTGCATTAGCCCTTAACAAGAAAGTCATCCTGTCCTTTAAAGCTTTGAAGCCAGGCATGGACTTCTCCTTTCTAGCTATGAAAGTTCTAGATGGCATCTTCTTCCAATATAAAGCTTTGTTGTCTACACTGAAGTTCTAATATTTACTGTAGCCAACTTCATTGATGATTTTAGCTAGATTTTCTGAATAACTTGCTGTAGCTTCTACGTCAACACTTGCTGCTTCACCATGGACTTTGATATTATGGAGATGGCTTCTTTGTTAAACCTCATGGACCAACTTCTGCTAGCTTCAAACCTTTCTTCTGCAGCTTCCTCACCTCTCTCAGCCTTCACAGAATTGAAGAGTTAGGACCTTGCTCTGGGTTAGGTTTCGGCTTAAGGGAATGTTGTGGCTGGTGTGATCTTCTATCCAGACAACTCAGACTATCTCCACATCTGCAATAAGGCTGCTTTGCTTTCTTATCATTCATGTGTTCACTGGAGGAGCACTTTTAATTTCCTTCAAGAACTTTTCTTTTGCATTCACAACTTGCTATTTGGCACAAGAAGCCTAGATTTTGGCCTATCTCAGTTTTCGACATGCCTTCCCCACTAAGCTTTATCACTAAGCTTTTGATTTTAAGAGAGAGAGAGACAACACTTCCTTTCTCTTGAATAGGTGGAGGCCATTTATTAATGGGCCTAATTTCATTATTGTTGTATCTCAGGGAATAAGGAGGCCTGAGGAAAGGGAGAGAGACAGGAGAATGGCAGGTTAGTGGAGCAGTCAGAACACACACAATATTTATTAAGTTTGCTATCTTCTATGGTTGCGGTTCCTGGCACCCCAAAATGGTAACAGTAGTAACATCACCGATCACAGATCTCCATAACAAATGTAATAATAATGAAAAAGTTTGAAATATTATAAAAATTACAAAAAGGCAACACAGAGACAGGAAGTGAGCAAATGCTGTTGGAAAAATTGTGTGGTTAGACTTGTTCTACCCAAGTTCGCCACAGCCTGCAGTTAGTAAAGTAACTGAAATAAAGTGAAGCACAAGAAAACAAGGGATGCCTCGGAAAATTAGGTCTCCGGATGTCACCCAAATAAGTGGGATTTAATATACCAATTGCTAAATCTCCAGCTGTGAACACAGTTAACCCCCTCTCATCTCCTCCCTAAAATGTTACTGGCCTCAGATAAAGAGATATTTGATCATCACTGGTCTCTGCTTCAAAAGGTTACTTGATCAAATAGTGAAGAGCATGGGTCAATCTTGATTGGATTATTCACTCCTTGGAACTGGAGGGTTACTTACTGATTAGATTTCTTTCCTTTGCTTAATCAAAGAAAGTTTTAAAACAGTTAATATAACAAAAGAAGACAACTGCTAATGAATACAGGGCATTATCTAATTTCTTAACGCAGTGCATTCCAAACCTAAAGATTTCCTATAGTCTATAGAATATAGTAATAAATTTCCTTTTAAATCAAGATATTCAAAACATTTATTAGTGCATTTTTATAAAAATCAGAAATACTGTAACTGGGTACTGGTGAATTAATTAACTAGTCTGGTTGAAAATGAAGGTCTGGATAGGGAAGAAGTATATTGAGAGCCTGATGCCAGACCAAGAATTTGGACTATTGCCATGCTTGACCAGGAAACTGACAGGTCTAAGCGGTTTGTATGAAACTGAAGTGACCAACGTGAGAGAGGGAAAAGAATCGAAATGACTTCATAGCGACCTTGATGCAGACATGGGTTGGCTGCAAAGAATGGGGAAAGAGCCAAACAGATCATCAGGGTCTGCGGAAGGGAGCCCGGGCTAGAGCTCCTCACCTAAGGTTAAGAGAAACTCACAGAGAACTGTTCTAATGCTGTGTAAGCAAACGAATCATCTAAAGGAAAACCTTTAAATCCAGAGACTGGCAAGTGAAGAGCTAAACCTTAGGACTGGACACAGGTGAGTAAGGAAATGAGTGAGAGGCAGAAAGGAGCAATGGGAGAACTTGGATAACAGTGGAACTTACATTTGGAAGGTGGAAGGGAAACTTTGAGGAACTTGGTTACTTCATTTCTTTTTCTTTTGTTGTTTATTTATTTACACAACTCAATGGCATACCACTGAGTGACTACTTTTTTTCTGGGTAATTCCTACTCTTTTCAGAGACTTCTCTTCCCCTACAAGCTATGTAGAGTCTGAAGTGTTCATAACAAAGGTTTCACAAATAGGAGTTGTTCAGTCCTACCTTGTGGTACATCTGCCTGCTGTTTGCTTGCATCCTCATTAGATGATGGTTCTCTTTTCATTAAGTAGTACAGTGGGATTTTTTTTTCTCAGTTAAATGGATATAGAGTAATCAGAAAGCATTCTATAAACTATATGCAATTAAAGCCCCTAATGATAAAACTATTTAAGTGTGACAAAATAAGATAAAACATAATCAAAATTTTAGGCAAACAAGTATTACACATTTTTAGTGAACATCTATAACCTAAACAAAATCTTGCTATATTATCTTTACCCTAAATCAATTCTTAATAGCCTTAATTTGGATCTGATTATCTATTTTTACTCTTCCACTTATATATGGAACTTTGAGAGATTTTTATAGAAGATTGTATTGCCTCCAGGCACAGCTGCTCTGCCACTCTAAGATTTAAAGTCAGAATTAAATGTGAAACTGGTTAGATATCTTCAAATTAGCATATCTCTCCACAAAATATCTCTAAGGGAAGCACACAGATAGGCTTTGTTGTTGATGTATCAAAACTTCACACTTAACCATCCCCACTCCCTAATCCCCTATGTTTGGTTCCCCTTATTTCATGACCTCCCTTTTCCTAAAACAGCAAAAATTTGTCATGAGGCAGAATTATGAAATTTTTAAGGTTTTCAGTGGTATCTAGTGAGCACTAGCTGCCTTGAGGCTTCTTTGAAAACACCAAACCAGTCCTTGTCTAGAAAACCTCATCTATCAAGGTAGTAAATGTTAAAAACAGCATTTTCCATTTCTTTAAACTGTATCCTGTTGAAAGTAAAAAGAGCAAAAGAATAATATGCTAATAATATGATTTTGCTAAATGTCATTGGCTTATTTTCTTGATAATATTTTTTGTTCTCGATCTGATAAACTTGTGCCTGCCAAATTACCTAAGTAAGAAAGGGAGTTGTTAAAATACTGTTTTTGACACCCTTAACACTTGGGCTTTCAAGCAGAAATCAAATGCTATCTGAAACTGTCAAAACATTTAAATATTTTTTAAGGAGACTTTTCTAGTCCAGGAAGGTAAAACAGTTTGGGTGAGTTCACATTTTATCCAAACATCGGTTTCTCCTATTTACTATGTAGTCAAGCAAAAGGAAGAATGGACTCAGCAGGACTCCTGCCCCATAAGGATGCCTGGTGGGTAGACAGGAAAGGCCTTACTAATTTAACCTTTTGGCTTAGTCATTGTCATAGACTCTTAAGCATGAACATGTTAGAAAGTCTCAAGTAGTGAGGACTTGGTTTAAAGGGACAGTTATGCAAGAAATAGCAAATGACTTTTGATTAATGAGCATTCACAATGCCTGCAGAAGGCTGGAACTAAACTGAGTGAAAAGAAGATAAAGGATTATTGTATAAGGAAATAATGTCTTTGACTTCCCTGAAATAGTTTGATTAATATGTCTCCTGTTGTATGTGTGTGTTCCATAGTGGACTATATTTATTATAATTATTATTATCTCTTAAGACATTTGGCCCACTCTAAATTTCTCCCTTATAATACAGGTTCAGAATCTGGGTTTATTAAGGAGTCAACAGATAGACCTTAGAAGCTCCTTGATATATACTTTTGTTTTAGAATTTGTGTTTGGGCATATTTTTTCCCTGCTGAAAGTATCTGTTGATTTTACCAAATTTCTCTTCCCCACCTCCAGAAAAGATTAAAGAATAATTATTGATTCTGTTGTTTGATTACTGGCTTGTTACAAATTTCCTCTATTTCTAAATGTTACGTTTTTACATGTATATCCTTCAATGGAATCTGCTGTTACTATAACTTTATCGTTTCAGAACTTTAATTGATGTAATCATGAAACATGGCAAATATACAATCTTAGTGACATATAAATTGTTTAGGATAAACAGTTAAGATCTGGTGAATTAGTGCTGCCATGAGGTTCACTCAAGAATTAGGGAGAGGAAGACATGTGTACCCAGGACAGTCCTTAGTCTTACGGGGTCTCCTGGGCAGAAAGGTGTGCAGGGCTCATCAGGGCTATGTAACTTGGAAGGAATGGGTAAGGGGAAAAGGAGCCTAGGAAGGGGCAGTCAGCAGGCCATAGGCTTCAGAGAGGCAGGTAGGGAAAGGGAACAGCACCACTGTTCACCTCAGACAGAACAGCCTTGGTAGAAGAGCAGAAACAGAAGCCAGACAGGTTGGTTAGAGGAGGAGTAAAGGTTGCTATTTCTAAAAGCCTGGATATGGAAGAAAGAAAAGAAGGGAAGCAGCTGGAAATAGCTGGAACTAGAGAATGGGTCATATGTAGTTCAATGAGTGGATTGTGTTTCTTTGCCTTTTGTGCATTACTGGCTTTACTGGCTTTACTGGCTTTGTATTTTGAAGGGAAGGAGTTTTAGAGGGGGGGATGAATAGTCAGTGGAGTAGTAGTGAGGGTGAGGTTCCCCAGGGTGGATAGGACAGCAAAGGTGTGGAGAACCTGGGCAGTAAAAAGGAAGAATATACAGAGAGAAGTGGATGCAAATACTGAGTGAGTTTGGAGATCTCACCTGATACCTGTTTTCTCTGAGAACTAGGCTATAAGGATATAAGCAACAGTCTGGAAGGGAGGCAGGGGCCATTGAGGATGGCACATCTATATGGATTGTGAGAGGAAACTGCTCAGGAACACACAAAATAAATTTTGCATCAGTGGCCCAACTGAAAAGGGTGACTATTACTTAAGTAATGACAGCAGTCTGTGAAGTCCGAGGTGAGCAAAAGTAGCCAAGGTGCTTTGCAGGCCCCGTGACAAAGAGCAGTTGGTTCTCCAATGGCCTAATGGCTCTAAAAGTGAATCTCCAAATGTAAAAATAGTGCTCAGTTTGGCAGAAGGCAGACTTAGTATGTTTACAGCACCAGCCAAAACAGAGTCATCCCAATTTTTAGAGGATCAGATATTTCATATTTTAAACCATATAGTGATTATTTAGGAAAGTAATGGAAACCGTTGCAACATTTTACACGATATGTGTTTCAGCATTGGATGGGAGTTGTGTGACGTATGAGGAAAACATCCCAGTAGAGACAGTGGTGACCCCAGGGTGGCCAGTTTTCTTCCAAGCTTGTGCCCACTGTATTACATGTCTGAGATCTTTTCCTCCAAAAACAACACTTGGTGCTAAACTCATTATTTCTAAGGTGCCGTTTATATTTTTATATTTGACTTGATTTGATCAGTTTGGCATAGCCACAAGTATAGAAAACACTTTTTAAGCTTATTGTCATTATTAAAAACACATGTTTTATAAAGTGCCTACCTGGCACATAGTAGTTACTGAAAAAAATAGCTGTAGTTGTTGTTACTATTTGTGAAAGCATAAAACCAGCCATATTTTTGAATCCTATTTATAGAAGCCTTGAATGATCTAGCTAAGCAGTCTCTGATCCTGAAAAATATGGAGTCAGACAGGTTTTTGTTTGACTTCTTGACTTACTAACAGGTCATTTAACCTTTAAATTTCCTTTTCCTCAGCTGTAAAGAGAGAAATTATACTACATGCTTCACAGACTATATGGAAGATTAAGTGGAAGTATGTGAAAATACTCTAGTACCTAGAATTGAGTAGATAATTCAATAACGGTAGTTCTTCCTCATTCTTTCCCCTTCTCCACCTACCTTCCATGATGCATTTGTCAACAGAAAGTCATAAATTCTTGAGCAGTGACAGTAGTAAGCAGAATGATTATACTAATTAGACAAATTAATTTTCTTACTATGAATAGTTCCTATACTGTACTGAAAGTTCATTGATTGTACCAGTTTAGAAGAAAAAAGATGATAAAAGACTGTAGAGGTTTTTTATTTTAACGTAGAATTATAAAGGTGTTTTTGCCCCTCTTCTCCCCTTGGGAATAACAAAAAAGCCACAAGGAGAAGGAGTAACAAAAACCAATCTCAACCCCTGTGAAATCAAGACATCTCTCATCTGGAAGAGCACATTAGGACAGAATAGAGAAGAAAGAGATGCAGGACAGAGAAAGCTGGTATCCAGGTGTATTTGTTTCCAAGGATACCATAACAAATTACCACAAAAAGTCATTCTCTCACAATTCTGGAGACTAGAAATCTGAAATCAAGGCTGGCTCTTCCTGGAGGCTATAAGGATAATCTGTTCTCACTCTGCTGGTGGCTGGCATTCGCAGCGTGCAGCTGTGTCACTCTGACCTGAGTCTATTCTCACATGGTGTTCTCCCTATGGGTCACTGTGTGACTTATAAGGTTGCTGATCATTCAGTTAGGGCTAACCCTAATCTAGCTTGACCCCATCTTAACTTGCATGCACCTGCAAAGACCCTATTTCCATTCACAGGTACCAAGTCTTAGTACTTTGGCATAAATTCTGAGTGACACAGATCAACCCACAATAGATGACCCCAATGAGAAACAAACTGATTTATTCTTTAAAGGACCACATAAGGGCTCAGGAGTCAGAGGTGTCCGAAACCACAGACAGAAGAAATGACACATAGAGCTGAAAACGGTGGATGGTAAAGGATCAATTCAACCTCCCTTTTAGGCAGGGTTTCTCCAGATCATTATGCTGTACTTCCCTCTCTCCTCTTCCCCTGCCCCACTCCCCACCTCCCCAGGAGATGGCAGGCATATTGTTTGGCAAAACTGTGCTAGAGATTCTAGAACTGGAGTGCAAGCCAGAAGTGAGGTACTGTACTGCACAAGAGATTCCATGAACTTCAGGAGAAATGAATGGTAAAATCTGCTTCTAGCCCCCTCCCACCACTTAGTCCTTAGCACATAGGAGCCAAGCCTATGCACCAAGCATATGCCCAAATACTCCTCTGGAGATAATGAACAGTCTGGAGAAAAGGCCTTCAGATGCTGGCATTTGGTGCTCTTTCCCCCCCAAAAATGCTAGCTTACAGTAAGAGCATCCCGTAGAAAAGCCCACTAATCAAGAAACCTGCTCACTCACACAAAATTTTTACTCTTAAATATTAATTTGGGCTAAGGATTCATCAGATGACATTTGAGGGAAATATTCAACATGAAAAAATCACAAAAAATAAACCAAAGGAACTCTTAGTAAACAGGAAACATGGAAATAACACCATAACTAATAATTGTGAAGATATCAAATGCTTCAGTGACAAAAAGGATGATATGTATTTGTGTATGATGTTGATATAAAAAAGAATTAGAAAATGAGAAAGATCTTTTGAATATAAAGATACGGATGATGCAGAAAAAAACAACAACATGTATTTGGAAAAGCATAAACGTCAAGGATTTGAGGGGAAGATCAGGGAAAACAGAATTGACAAATAATCTGATATTTGTACAATTGTATTGTGTACAATTATGTTTTTATAATTGTATACAAACTGTATTATAAAGTTTTGGGACAAATATAGAAAGACTGATATTACTAAGAAAAGAAGCAATTATAAGCTTTAGAAAAAAGGCAAGTGATATATAATCATGATACACTACTTGAATTTGACATAGTCTTGTGTGTGACTTTGCAGTCACAATAATACACGCACTGTGGTACGCAGACTCCAGGATGCCCCAAAGATCGTTGCCTCCTGGTGTTCACATTCTTATGGAATCCGCACCCCAGACATTTTCCAGGATCAGTCTGTAACCGGTTGAATATGGCAAGAATGATGGTACGTCCCTCTGAGATCAGGTTACAAAAGATACGTGGCTTTCCTCTTGGTCCTTTGTCTCGCTTTCTCCCTCTCTCCGTTCCGGCGGAAGCCACACTGGATATAGCACTTTGGAGAGACCTGAGTTATGAGGAAATTAAGCTGGAGTCTGTCACGACAGGAAATCAGCAAGTAGTAACTAAAATTGATTATCAAGAGATAGAGAAACATGAATAATGCAGAGTCAGGGACAAGGAGCAACTATATTTCACTGGAGGCTTTTGTTTTCCATTATAATGTATAACCATTAACTTTAAATAAAATTGAAATTAGAAATATTAAATGTCTTAATGGTGAGCAGGTGGGCAGCAAAGATAGGAAGACATCTCCAAGACTAACTCAGTTCATCTCTATTAAGATATAATCAGACACTAAAATCTCTTTCATTCGTTAGTTATCTACTCCTTTTCCCCTAAAATACCTGATTGTACTTTGATTTTTCCTTTTCCTTTTCTCTCTCTAATACTGTGAACCTAAAGGACACGTCTGTCTGCTCTCAGTTTTTCATTTGAATGTGATCCAGAAACTAACGTGCTCTTCTGTGTGCATTCCTAAACAGTGGTAGGGGATGATAAGAGTTGATAATACTAGTGCTTTAGCTCACTATAACAAATGTGCTTCTCCATATAAAATGGACACTTTTCCAACCTTTCTTGTGTGTTTTGTAGATACCATTGGCCGGTGATTTTTCAACATGTTTCTAAAAACTTTTTCCCCATGGAATTCTTTCTTTTTTTTTTTTTTATTAAGGTATTATTGATATACAGTCTTATGAAGGTTTCAAATGAAAAAACAATGTGGTTACTACATTTACCCATATTATCAAGTCCCCACCCATACCTCAATGCAGTCACTGTCCATCAGTGTAGTAACATGCCACAGATTCATTATTTGCCTTCTCTGTGCTACACTGTTTTCCCCATGATCCTCCCTACCATGTGTACTAAACATGATACCCCTCAATCTCCTTCTCTCACCCTCCCCACCCACCCTCCCATGCCCCTCCCCTTTGGTAACTACTAGTTCTTTCTTGGAGTCTCTGAGTCTGCTGCTATTTTGTTCCTTCAGTTTTGCTTCATTGTTATACTCCACAAATGAGGGAAATCATTTGGCACTTCTGTTTCTCTGCCTGGCTTATTTCACTGAGCATAATATCTTCCAGCTCCATTCATGTTGTTGCAAATGGTAGGATTTGTTTCTTATGGCTGAACAGTATTCCATTGTGTACATGTACCACCTCTTCTTTATCCATTCATCTATTGATGGACACTTAGGTTGCTTCCATATCTTGGCTATTGTGAAAAGTGCTGCAATAAACATAGCTGTGCATATGTCTTTTTGAATCTGAGAAGTTGTATTCTTTGGGTAAATTCCAAGGAGTGGGTTTCCCAGGTCAAATGGTATTTGTTTTTTTAGTTTTCTGAGGAACCTCCATATTGCTTTCCACAATGGTTGAACTAGCTTACATTCCCACCTTTAGTGTAAGAGGGTTCCCCTTTCTCCGCATCCTTGCCAGCATTTGTTGTTCTTAGTCTTTGGGATGCTGGCCATCCTTACTGGTGTGAGGTGATATCTTATTGTGGTTTTAATTGGCATTTCCCTGATGATTAGTGATGTGGAGCATCTTTTCATGTGTCTGTTGGCCATCTGAATTTCTTCTTTGGAGAACTGTCTCTTCATATCCTCTGCCCATTTTTTAATCGGGTTGTTTGCTTTTTGGGTGTTGAAGTGTGTAAGTTCTTTATACATTTAGGATGTTAACCCCTTGTCGGATATGTCATTTACAAATATGTTCTCCCATACTGTAGGATGCCTTTTTGTTCTGTTGATGGTGTCCTTTACCATACAGAAACTTTTTAGTTTGATGTAGTCCCATGAGTTCATTTTAGCTTTTGTTTACCTTGCTCGAGGAGATGTGTTAGGGAAGAAGTCTCTCGTATTTATATTCAGGAGATTTTTACCTATGTTGTCTTCTAAGAGTTTTATGGTTTCATGACTTACATTCAGGTCCTTGATCCATTTCAAGTTTACTTTTGTGTATGGGGTTAAATAATAATCCAGTTTCATTCTCTTGCATGTAACTGTCCAGTTTTGAGAACACCAGCTGTTGAAGAGGCTGTCATTTCCCCATTGTATATCCATGGCTCCTTTATCATATATTAATTGACCATATATGGTTGGGTTTATATCAGGGCTCTCTAGTCTGTTCCATTGGTCTATGGGTCTGTTATTGTGCTAGTACCAAATTGTTTTGAGTAATGTGGCTTTGTAGTAAAGCTTGAAGTTGGGGAGCATAATCCCCCCAGCTTTATTCTTTCTTCTCAGGATTACTTTCGCTATTCGGGGTCTTTTGTGGTTCTATATGAATTTTAGAATAATTTTCTCTAGTTTGTTGAAAAATGCTGTAGGTATTTTGATGGGAATTACATTGAATCTGTAGATTGCTTTAGGCAGAATGGCCATTTTGACAATATTGATTCTTCCTATCTATGAGCATGGGATGTGTTTCCATTTATTGGTATCTTCTTTAATTATCTCATGTGTGTCTTGTAGTTTTCAGAGTATAGGTCTTTCACTTCCTTGGTTAGGTTCATTCCTAGGTATTTTATTCTTTTTGATTCAACTTTGAATGAAATTGTTTTCCTGCTTTCTCTCTCTGCTAGAACATTGTTAGTGTATAGGAATGCCACAGATTTCTGCGTATTAATTTTGTATCCCAGAACTTTGCTGAATTCAGATATTAGATCTAGTAGTTTTGGAGTAGATTCTTTAGGGTTTTTTATGTACAATATCATATCATCTGTAAACCGGGACAGTTTAAATTATTCCCTGCCAATCTAGATGCCTTTTATTTCTTTGTGTTGTCTCATTGCCATGGCTAGGACCTCCAGTACTATGTTGAATAGAAGTGAGGAGAGTGGGCATCCTTGTCTTGTTCCCGATCTTAAAGGAAAATCTTTCAGCTTCTTGCTGTTAAGTATAATGTTGACTGTGGGTTTGTCATATATGGCATTTATTATGTTGAGGTACTTGCCCTCTATACCCATTTTGTTGAGAATTTTTATCATGAATGGATGCTGAATTTTGTCAAATGCTTTTTCAGCATCTATGGAGATAATCATGTGGTTTTTGTCCTTTTTGTTGATGTGGTGGATGATGTTGATGGATTTTTGAGTATTGTACCATCCTTGCATCCCTGCAGTAAATCCTACTTGCTCATGATGGATGATCTTTTTGAGGTATTTTTGAATTCGGTTTGCTAATATTTTCTTGACTATTTTTGCATCTATCTTCATCAGGGATCTTGGTCTGTAATTTTCTTTTTTTGTGGTGTTCTTGCAAGGTTTTGGTATTAGAGTGATGCTGGCCTCATAGAATGAGTTTGGAAGTCTTCCTTCTTCTTCTACTCTTTGGAAAACTTTAAGGACTTTTCCTTTCTCATTTCTGATTCTGTTTATGTATATAGACTCTCTCTTTTTCTTGATAAGTCTGGCTAGGGGTTTATCTATTTTGTTTATTTTCTCAAAGAACCAGCTCTTGCTTTCACTGGTTCTTTCTATTGTTTTATTCTTCTCGATTTTATTTATTTCTGCTCTAATCTTTATTATGTTCTTTTTTCTACTGACTTTGGGCCTCATTTGTTCTTCTTTTTCTAGTTTCATTAATTGTGAGTTTAGACTGCTCATATAGGGTTGTTGTTCTTTCGTGAGGTAGGTTGTATTGCAATATACTTTCCTCTTAACACGGCCATCCCTGCGTCCCACAGATTTTGCGGTGTTGAATTATTGTTGTCATTTGTCTCCATATATTGCTTAATCTCTGGTTTTAATTGGTCATTGATCCATTGATTATTTACAAGCATGTTGTGAAGCCTCCATGTGTTTGTGGGATTTTTCATTTTCTTTGTGTAATTTATTTCTAGTTTCATACCTTTGTTGTCTGAGAAACTGGTTGGTACAATTTCAATCTTTTTGAATTTTCTGAGGCTCTTTTTGCGGCCTAATATATGATCTATTCTTGAAAATGTTCCATGTGCAGTTGAAAAGAATGTGTATTCTGCTGCTTTTGGGTGTAGAGTTCTGTGGATGTCTGTTAGGTCCCTGTGTTGTATTGTGTTTTTCAGTGGCTCTGTCTCCTTACTTATTTTCTGTCTGGTTGATCTTTCCTCTACAGTGAGTGGAGTGTTGAAGTCTCCTAGAATGAATGCATTGCATTCTGTTTCCCTTTTAATTCTGTTAGTATTTGTTTCACATATGTAGGTGCTCCTGTGTTCGGTGCATAGATATTTATAATGGTTATATCTTCTTGTTGAATTGACCCTTTTATCATCATGTTATGTCCGTCTTTGTGTCTTGTGACTTTGTTTTGAAGTCTATTTTGTCTAATACAAGTGCTGCAACTCCTGCTTTTTTCTATTAGTTGCATGAAATATCTTTTTTCTATCCCTTCACTTTTAGTCTGTGTATATCTTTGGGTTTAAAAAGAGTCTCTTGTAGGCAGCATATAGATGGGTCTTGGTTTTTTTTGCATTCAGTGACTCTATGTCTTTTGATTGGTGCATTCAGACCATTTACAGTTAGGGTGATTATCGATAGGTATGTACTTATTGGCATTGCAGGCTTTGGATTTGTGGTTACCAAAGGTTCAAGGTTAACTTCCTTACTATCTAAGAGTCTAACTTACCTCACTTAATATGCTATTACAAACACAATATAATCGTTCTTTTTTTTTGTTTTCCTCCTTTTTCTTTCTCCTCCATTCTTTATACATTATTATACAGTATCATATTCTGTACTGTTAGTCTATCCCTTTATTGACTTTGGGGATAGTTGATTTAATTTTGCATTCGCTTAGTAATTAACTGTTCTACCTTCTTTACTGTGGTTTTATTACATTTGGTGACAGCTATTAAACCTTAGGAACACTTCCATCTATAGCAGTCCCTCCAAAATACACTGTAGAGATGGTTGGTGGGAGGTAAATTTTCTCAGCTTTTGCTTATATGGAAATTGTTTAATCCCGCTTTCAAATTGAAATGATAATGTTGCCAGATAAAATGTTTTTGGTTGAAGGCCCTTCTGCTTCATTTCCTTAAATACATCATGCCATTCTCGCCTGTAAGGTTTCTGTTGATAAGTCTGTTGATAGCATGATGGGCTTTCCTTTGTATGTGATCTTATTTCTCTCTCTGGCTGCTTTTAATAGTCTGTCCTTATCCTTGATCTTTGCCATTTTATTTACTACATGTCTTGGTGTTATTTTCCGTGGGGTCCCTTGTGTTTGGAGATCGGTGCATCTCCATGGCCTGAGAGACTATCTGCTTTCCCAGATTGGGGATGTTTTCAGCAAATACCTCCTCAAAGCCACTTTCTATTCCTTTTTCTCTCTTCTTCTTCTGGTACCCCTATAATGTGAATATTGTTCCATTTGGATTGTTCACACAGTTGTCTCAATATTCTTTCATTCTTAAAGATCTTTTTTTCTCTGTGTGCCTCAGCTTCTTTGTATTCCACTTCTCTAGTTTCTGTTTCATTTATCATCTCCTCACCATATCCAATCTGCTTTTAATACCCTCCATTGTGCTCTTTTCAAAGATTGGATCTCTGACCGGAATTCATTGAGTTCTTGAATATCTTTCTGTACCTCTATGAGCATGTTAATGATTTTTGTTTTGAACTCCCTTTAAGGAAGAGTCATGAGGTCGATGTCATTCAAAACGTTCTCAGGAGTTGTATTAATAATTTTACTCCGAACCAGGTTCCTTTGGCATTTCATAGTTGTATATGGCACCCTCTAGTGTCCAGAAGCTGTACTCCCTGGAGGTGCTCAGTTCCTGAAGCAATGTCCGGGGTTGCAGGGAAGTGGTATTGTTGCCTGGGGTGGGGGAAAGAGCTGTTTCCTGCTTCCTGGCTGCTATGCCTGTCTCCACTGCCTGAACCAGTGGGACAAGTACACAGGTATTAGCCACTATGCTTTGCGTTTTTAGTTGCTGTAGACAGATCTTCCCTCTGGCTGACCTAACACCAAGGTAGGGTTTGCTGGTTTGCGATCCTGGTGCAGTGAAAGGCGCAGTAGGCTGCGTATCATGGAGGGGTTCCTTAGAGCTGGAGCACTTGAAGGTCGTCTAAGGTGGAAGATTTCTTTTTCCTCCTTATATTTGAGAATCTATATGGCAAAGGTCCCAACCTGCTGGGCAGAGTGCACCCAGACAATTTTGTCTGCCTGTCCTCTCTCCTTAACAGTATGCTCCGTGAAATCCTAGCCCCTTTAGCCGTCCTCTTGCTAATAGCTTCCTTGTTTGGAAGTCTTTCAGACTGCTAGCCTTTCTTCTATCCCAGAGCAGCCAGATATGGATCACTGCTTACCTAAACCTGCTGGAATCTCAGTCTCTCCAGGAATTCTGCCTGTCTTAGCTTTCCAACCCCATAATCACGAGAGTATCATGGAAGCACCATGAAATGTAGGTTTTTGCTCCCAGATCAGATCTCCAGATTTAGGTATTCAGCAATCCCACGCCTCCACTCCCTTCCTGCTCTGTTTCTCTTCCTCCCGCTGGTGAGCTGGTGTGGGGGAAGGGCTTGGGTTCCGCTGGGCTGCAGCTTTGGTATGTTACCCTATTCTGTGAGGTCTGTTCTTTTCTCCAGGTGTATGCAGTGTCGTGCAGTTCTCTTTCCTTTTGCTCTTTCAGGATTAGTTGTATTAATTATATTTTCGTATTAAATGCAGTTTCAGGAGGAAGCCTGTGTCTCACCTCTCATGCCGCCATCTTTAATCCCTCCCCATGTAATTTCTTAATGTGAGAGAAAATAACAAAAATGAATGACAGAGAAAATCAAGTAACACTCTGCCTTTTTTTTTTTTGCTTCTTAAAACAAAAGAAGCTTTCCGATGCTGTATCCACTGATTCCTTAGAAAGCAAAAGAAAGGGATGAAACTAGCATTTGGAACCATTAGTGTTAGCTACAATCATTTCTTTTTGTAGTGTCTTAATACATTACTGGCCTTAGGAAAGCCGAGGATGTAGTTAGTATATAGAGGTAGAACGATTTGTGCTGTTGGTGTAGAACAGTGGTATGACTACTGGTTATGTAGTCTAGATAAGGAGATAAATATTAAGGATTTTTCCACTAAAGGGTCTATACCTTGATTGAAGAAAGCATTGACATGCATTAGGAAAGTTGCCTGTCCCATTGATTCCCAAGCAAATAGAAATTAAAAATTATTAATGTTAGCCAGGATGTGCATTATTGTGATGTGACAGCATCTGACTTAAACGGTTTCACTATTTATTAGCACTAATATTAGAATAAATGATAATGATCATTAAGTGCTATGTACATCATCATTTAACTAATCATGCTTGCAATCTCCTTCTATTAGTCAAACCTCTTTTGGTTAATTAGAGGAGCTGTCTAATCCGGATTTCTAGAGTAATAATGAAATAAAGGAATATTGAAATATAGTAAAGAAAATGATAGTGCATCACCATCTAGCTCCTATATCAAATTTATTCACCTTCACCTAGTCCATTATAGCAGCCTCAAGTTAAAAGATTCTGGCAATTTCTTTTTATTTCAAAATAGGACGATTAGGACTATTAAATTATATGTGCATACTTTTCTCATTAAAGCACTTATACAGCAGAAAAGTCCTAAGATGACATGCAAATAAAAGCAAGATCCTCATTACCAACATATCCACATTGAAAGATGAACCAGTAAATACTGTTCAGGTTTAGCATTAAAAACATTAATAGCATCTTGTTGTATTTTAGTTCCATCAAGCCAATAACTCAAAATCTATACAACTTCATGGCCACACTGTAAGACACAACTAAAAAACGTTTATTATCAGTGCTTTTATTACTACTTATTAATATAGTTAGCCTGAGGCGATTGTAAACTGTTGATTGATAAATCACAAACAGGATTTTATTTAATCCAAAGTATATTTTGTCACTAGGCAAAAAGCATATTTTCGTACTTTTTTCTTAGTCTTCCTATGTCCCCAAGTAGAAGAAAGAACAGAGAGAAAAGAATATTTAAAAATAATTGTGATAAAAAAAAAATAATAATTGTGATTTGTCATCAGGCAACTTCTCAAGTAATAAAATGATGATGCTCTATTTTTGAATGTACAGACCTAAAGAGCACAGTGCGTGAGGACATACCCAGTACAGTCTTACAGGGCAGAGAAAAGCACTGCTGGGGGAGAGAGCTCCTGGGATCTGTGCTACACTGGCAGCCTGAGCAGTGGCATCCACTCTGATGTCTCCAGTTTTCATCGCATCTTTTTTTTTTTGTATCATTAATCTACAATTATATGAGCAACATTATGGTTACTAGACTCCCCCTATCATCAAGTCCCCACCACATACGCCATTACAGTCACTGTCCATCAATGTACTAAGATGCTGTAGAATCACTACTTGTCTTCTCTGTGTTATGCTGCCTTCCCCTTATCCCCCTTGCTACATTATGTGTGCCAATCATAATACCCTTTCCCACTTATCCCTCCCTTCCCAACCATCCTCCCCAGTCCCTTTCTCTTTGGTATCTGTTAGCCCATGCTTGGGTTCTGCGAGTGCCTGCTATTTTGTTCTTTCAGTTTTCTCTTTGTTCTTATACTCCACAGATGAGTGAAATCATTTGATATTTGTCTTTCTCTTCCTGGCTTATTTCACTGAGCATAATACCCTCTAGCTCCATCCATGTTGTTGCAAATGGTAGGATTTGATTTCTTCTTATGGCTGAATAATATTCCATTGCATATATGTACCACATCTTCTTTATCCATTCATTTACTGATGGGCACTTAGGTTGCTTCCATTTCTTGGCTATTGTAAATGGTGCTGCGATAAACATAGGGGTGCATATGTCTTTTTCAAACTGGGCTGCTTCATTCTTAGGGTAAATTCCTAGGAGTGGGATTCCTGGGTCAAATGGTATTTCTATTTTGAGTTTTTTGAGGAACCTCCATACTGCTTTCCATTATAGTTGAACTAATTTGCATTCCCACCAGCAGTGCAGAAGACTTCCCCTTTCTCCACAACCTTGCCAACATTTGTTATTATTTGTGTTTTGGATGGTGGCCATCCTTACTGATGTGAGGTGATATCTCATTGTGGTTTAATTGCATTTCTCTGATGATTAGCGATGTGGAACATCTTTTCATGTACCTTTTAGCCATCTGAATTTCTTCTTTGGAGAAATGTCTATTCAGATCCTCTGCCCATTTTTTAATTGGATTATTTGCTTTTTGTTTGTTGAGGTGCTTGAGTTCTTTATATATTTTGGATGTCAATCCTTTATCAGATATGTCATTTATGAATATATTCTCCCATACTATAGAATGTCTTTTTGTTCTACTGATGGTGTCCTTTGCTGTACAGAAGCTTTTCAGTTTGATATAGTCCCACTTGTTCATTTTTGCTTTTGTTTCCCTTGCCCAGGGAGATATGTTTATGAAGAAGTTTCTCATGTTTATGTCCAAGAGATTTTTGCGTATGTTTTTCTGTAAACGTTTTATGGTTTCCTGACCTACATTCAGGTCTTTGATCCATTTCAAATTTACTTTTGTATATGGGCTTAGACAATAATCCAGTTTCATTCTCTTACATGCAGCTGTCCAGTTTGCCAACACCAGGTGTTGAAGAGGCTGTCATTTCCCCATTGTATATACATGGCTCCTTTACCATATATTAATTGAGCATATTTATTTGGGTTAATATCTGGACTCTCTATTTTGTTCCATTGGTCTGTGGGTCTGTTCTTGTGCCAGTACCAAATTGTCTTGATTATTGTGGCTTTGTAGTAGAGCTTGAAGTTGGGGAGCGTAATCCCCCCTGCTTTATTCTTCCTTCTCAGGATTGCTTTGGCTACTCAGGGTCTTTTGTGGTTCCATGTAAATTTTAGAACTATTTGTTCCAGTTCATTGAAAATGCTGTTGGTATTTTGATAGGGATTACATTGAATCTGTAAATTGCTTTAGGCAGGGTGGCCATTTTGACACTATTAATTCTTCCTTGCCAAGAGCATTGAATGGGTTTCCTTTTGTTAGTGTCCTCTTTAATTTCTCTTAAAAGTGTCTTGTAGTTTTCAGGATATAGGTCTTTCAGTTCCTTGGTTAGGTTTATTCCTAGGTATTTTATTTTTTTGATGCAATTGTGAATGGAACTGTTTTCCTGATTTCTCTTTCTGCTAGTTCATCATTTGTGTATAGGAAAGCAACAGATTTCTGTGTATTAATTTTGTATCCTGCAACTTTGCTGAATTCAGATACTAGTCCCAGTCATCTTGGAGTGGATTCTTTAGGGTTTTTTATGTACGATATCATGTCATCTGATAATAGTGACAGTTTGACTTCTTCTTTACCAATCTGTATGCCTTTTATTTCTTTGTTTTGTCTGATTGCCATGGCTAGGACCTCCAGTACTGTGTTGAATAAAAGTAGGGAGAGTGGGCATCCCTGTCTTGTTCCCAATCTTAGGTGAAAACCTTTCAGCTTCTCACTGTTAAGTATGATGTTGGTGGTAGGTTTGTCATATATGGCCTTTAATTATGCTGAGGTACTTGCCCTCTATACCCATTTTGTTAAGAGTTTTTATCATGAATGCATGTTGAATTTTGTCGAATGCTTTTTCAGCATCTATGGAGATGATCATGTGCTTTTTCTCCTTCTTTTTGTTGATGTGGTGGATGATGTTGATGGATTTTCGAGTGTTGTACCATCCTTTCATCCATGAGATGAATTCCACTTGTCATGGTGTATGATCCTCTTGATGTATTTTTGAATTCGGTTTGCTAATATTTTGTTGAGTATTTTTGCATCTACGTTCATCAGGGATATTGGTCTGTAATTTTCATTTTTGGTGAGGTCTTTGCCCGGTTTTGGTATTAGAATGATGCTGGCTTCATAGAATGAGTTTGGAAGTGTTCCCTCCTCTTCTATTTTTTGGAAAACTTTAAGGAGAATGGGTATTATGTCTTCTCTGTATATCTGATAAAATTCCACGGTGAATCCATCTGGCCCAGAACTTTTGTTCTTGGGTAGTTTTTTGATTACCAGTTCAATTTCGATGCTGATAATTGGTCTGTTTTGATTTTCTGTTTCTCCTTGGTCAGTCTTGGAAGGTTGTATTTTTCTAGGAAGTTGTCCATTTCTTCTAGGTTTTCCAGCTTGTTAGCATATAGATTTTCATAGTATTCTCTAATAATTCTTTGTATTTATGTGGGGTCCGTCGTGATTTTTCCTTTTTCATTTCTGATTCTGTTTATGTGTGTAGATTCTCTTTTTCTCTTAATAAGTCTGGCTACAGGTTTATCTATTTTGTTTATTTTCACAGAGAACCAGGTGTTGGTTTCATTGATTTTTTTCTATTGCTTTATTCTTCCCAATTTTATTTATTTATTCTCTGATCTTTATTATGTCCCTCCTGCTTACTTTGGGTTTCATTTGTTGTTCTTTTTTCAGTTTCAATAATTGTGACTTTAGACTATTCATTTGGTATTGCTTTTCCTTCTTTAAATAGATCTGGATTACTATATACTTTCCTCTTAGAAATGCCTTCACTGAATCCCACAGAAGTTGGGGCTTTGTCCTGTTGTTATCATTTGTCCCCATATATTGCTTAATTTCTGTTTTAATTTCGTCATTGATGCATTGATTATTTAGGAGCATATTGTGAAGCCTACATGTGTTTGTGAGCCTTTTTGTTTTCTTTGTACAACTTATTTCTAGTTTTATACCTTTGTGATATGAGAAGTTGGTTGCTGGAATTTCAATCTTTTTGAATTTACTGAGGCTCTTTTTGTGGCCTAGTATATGGTCTATTCTGGAAAATGTTCCATGTTTACTTGAGAAGAATGTATATCCTGCTGCTTTTGGGTGGAATGTTCCATAGATGTCTGTTAGGTCCATCAGTTCTAGTGTGTTGTTCAGTGCCTCTTTTTCCTTACTTATTTTCTGTCTGGTTGATCTGTCCTTTGGAGTGAGTGGTGTGTTTAAGTCTCTTAGAATGAATGCATTGCTTTCTATTTCCTCCTTTAATTCTGTTAGTATTTGTTTCACATATGTCAGTGCTCCTGTGTTGGGTGCATATATATTTATAATGGTTGTTGGACTGACCCCTTTATCATTATGTAATGTCCTTCTTTATCTCTTGTTACTTTCTTTGTTTTGAAGTCTAGTTTGTCTGATACAAGTACTGCAGTACTTCAACACCTGCGTTTTTTCCCTATTGTTTGTCTGAAATATCTTTTCCATCCCATAACTTTTAGTCTGTGTATGTCTTTGGGTTTGAGGTGAGTCTCTTGTAAGCAGCGTATAGATGGGTCTGGCCTTTCTATCCATTCTATTACTCTGTGTCTTTTGATTGGTGCATTCAGGCTATTTACATTTAGGGTGATTGTCGATAGATATGTACTTATTGACATTGCAGGCTTTGGATTCGTGGTTACCAAAGGTTCAGGGGTAGCTTCTTTAATATCTAACCCTCTAACTTATCTCTACTATTAAGCTTTTATAAACACAATCTGATGATTCTTAATTTCTCTCCCTTCTTTTTCTTCCTCCTCCATTCTTTATATGTTAGGTGTTTTATTCTGTACTCTTCTGTGTTTCCTTTGACTGCTTTTGTGGATAGTTGATTTTATTTTTTGCCTTTAATTAGTATTTGGTTGGTCTGCTTTCTTTGCTGTGAATTTATTTTCTCTGGTGACATCTATTTGGCCTTAGGAGTGTTTCCATCCAGAGCAGTCCCTTTTAAATATCCTGGAGAGGTTGTTTGTGGGAGATAAATTTGCTCAACTTTTGCTTGTCTGGAAATTGTTTAATCCCTCCAAATTTAAATGATAATCGTGCTGGATACAGTATTCTTGGTTCAAGGCCCTTCTGTTACATTGCATTAAATGCATCATGCCATTCTCTTCTCGTCTGTAATGTTTCTTTTCAGAAGTCTGATCATAGCCTGATGGGTTTTTCTTTGTAGGTGATTTTTTCTCTCTCTCTGGCTGCCTTTAATACTCTGTCCTTGTCTTTGATCTTTGCCATTTTAATTATTATATGTCTTGGTTTTGTCCTCCTTGGGCCTCTTGTATTGGGAGATCTGTGGGCTTCCATGGTCTGAGAGACTATTTCCTTCCCCATCTTGGTAAGTTTTCAGCAATTATTTCTTCAAAGACACTTTCTATCCCTTTTTCTCTCTCTTCTTCTTCTTGTACCCCTATAATGTGAATATTCCATTTGGATTGGTCACACAGTTCTCTTAATATTCTTTCGTTCCTAGAGATCCTTTTATCTCTCTCTGCCTCAGTGTCTCTGTATTCCTGTTCTCTGATTTCTGTTCCATTGACAGTCTCTTGCACCTCGTTCAGTCTTCTCTTAAGACCTTCTATTGATTGTTTCATTTCTGTTATCTCCGTCCGGACTTCATCCCTTAGCTCTTGCATATTTCTCTGTAGGTCCATCAGCATGGTTATGACTTTTATTTTGAATTCTTTTTCAGGAAGATTCGTTATATCTCTCTCTGGGGTAGTCTGAGTGATTTTTGACTGAACCAGATTCTTCTGACTTTTCATGGTGATAGAAGTGTTCACAGTCAGGTGGCATGTGTGTTAGCTTGGAGAAAAAAGTCCTTTCCTGCTTCTTTGTCGCCTTTCCCTTCTCCCCTGCTGTGCCATCTCCCCGTACACCCAGAGTAGTCTCTGGGATGATCCCCTTAGCTGCCATGGGCGGGGCGGCCTTTGGGAAAGCCTAGCACATCGCAGGTGGTGGCAGACGTGCCGGGTATGTTCTCCTGTGAGAATGGCGCCCCTTCGTGCCTTCTGGACCTTGCTCTGGCTTCCTCTGTCTGTCCTGGTTAGCTGTGTGCTGGGAGGAGACTCTGTGTGGTTGCTGTGGGCGGGGATGTTCTTGGGCAGCTCCACAGCTGTGGCGGGTCAGCCTGTTTGCTTGCAGTGCTGGCCGGGGAGAACAAATGGCAGGCTGCTTGTTGCAGTGAGGGGCTTCCGGGCTGCCTTACCCCCAGAGTGTTAGGGAACCTGAAGTTCCTCAAGATTCCCAGCCTGCTGGGCTGAGTGTGCTGGGTCGATTTTGTCCAGCTGTTGAGCCTTTGTCCCTTTAATACTTTTAAAAAGCACCCGCTTTTCTTTTGTCCCAGGGGATTTGGCTCTGGGGACCTGCTCGCAGTCTCTGTCTCGGATTTTACTTTTCCCTTTCTCTAATATCCGGTACACCATGTAATGTGTGTCTGCGCTCCCGATGCAGATCACCACAGCTGGTTATTTAGCAGTCCTGTGCTTCCACTCCCTCCCCACTCTGATTCTTTTCCTCCCGCTGGTGAGCTGGGGTTGGGGGAGTGCTCGGGTCCCATCGGGTCACGGCTTTGTATCTTACCCCTTTCATGAGATGCTGAGTTTTCACAGATGTAGCTGTAGCCTGGCTGTTGTACTGTATGTTCTGGTCTCTCTTTTAGGAATAGTTGTATTTGTTGTATTTTCAAAAATCTATATTGTTTTGAGAGGAGATTTCTGCCGCCCTGCTCACACCACCATCTTGATCCCCTCTCCCTTCATCACTTCTTAAATGCTGGTCTTTTTGTTTGCTCCCCACTTGCTGGAAAACGGACATGGCCTATTACCCTCTGTTCCATTAACTTCTTCATACATTGATCCCAGTTCCCCTTCTTCATCTAAATATAAAAACACATGATATTCTCAGGGTGAGAAACAAATATATTCATTAATGGAATGAAGTAAGGAAAGTCAGTAACTCTAGGGACTATGTTGTAGAAACTTGGAATATTTCCTAGAATTTAACTGTGTCTTCTATATCTCTTCTTGGTTTTAAAGCCAGAAATAGGGATGGTTTTGAGCAATTTCTTAAATTATAATTTCGTGATAGCTTCTGTATCGTGCTGGTACATTCTCACTGTGGTAACTTTGATGCCCTTGCACCATGCCTGTGTTTTAAAGTGTGAGTTTTTTTTCCATGTTATAGGTCCATATGGTTCATCACCTGTTCCTCTTCTAAGCAGATCCCTCCAACCCAAACCAGAATCTCTTTGTTGTTTAGCACTAAGATTTTCTTTAACCCTGATGGTGTACTCTTTCCAAACACCAAACACTAGTTCCATTTGCAAAATCAGGAATGAAGGGCTATAAAAGTACAAATTATTGCCTTAACAAAGGCCTCTGTTCATCAAGACACCTGGCACTATGTATTGCACTACACAAAGAGGTTTTATTTTGTTTAAACTTTCTTTATACTCTTTTGCTTCTTCTCTCATTTTGAATGTAAACTTTATATTGAAAAATAACATAAATATAAAGAAGTACACAATGCCTGAGTATATGGCTTGGTGAATGCTCATACACTTACCTGTGTAACCTGTACTCAGATCAATAACAATATTAGGAAGGCAGAAGCCCCTTCTGGCTCCTCCCATATATAACCTCACATCCCATACAAGTCCTGCCTGTAACAGCCTAACTAGTCTTATCTTGTCCTTTTAATGAGTCAGATCATACACTTTGTATCCATGTTGTGTGAAGTTGTAATTTGTTCATTCTTATCATTATTTAGTATTTCACTCTATGACTATATCTTTTTTTTTTCTTCTGTTGGTAATATTTAAGTTGTTTCCAGAGTTTGGCTATTACAAATAGTCCTGCTAAGAACATTCTTATACATACATGTCCTTTGGTTCTGTCAGGTATGTACCTAAGAATGTAACTGCTGCGTCACTAGGTATGCACATACTCAGCTTTAGTAGATAGGGCCCAACAGTTTTCCCAATTCTGGTAGGATATCTCAGTGTGGTTTTGCTTCACATTTCCCTAATGAGTAACTTGAGCCCCTTTTCATATAATTATTGGTCTTTCGGATATCCTTTTATGTGAGTGCCTATTCAAGTCTTTGCCTATTTTTTTTAGTGGTTCATGAGTGTTCTCCTTATTGAGAAAAATAGATTTGACACAATTTAGAGTTCTTTCATAACACTTACGTCAAACTGCCCCTTAAAGGAAAGGATGTACCATTTTATAAAATACCATATGCAACATCACTCAGATCTTCTGAGTAAGAGACCGTGGAATGACAGGCCTGGTCAGTATTCTACATTAAAGGAGCAAACACGTTGTAGACCCTGCCGCCTGCTTACCCTCTTCTGTTCATTCCCTTTGGTGCACCTGTCCATTGCCCTTTCCTGCTGCCTGGCATGTGACAGCAATCCAGGGCCCTTCCGCCTTGGGTTGAACTGCTAACACTCCAGGACCGTTCTTCTACAAAAGCTGACTTCTTTCATGGTCAGAATTCAGAAAACCACTTGCTAAATGAATGAATATGTTAGTACATGAAGGAAAGAATAAACAACGTACTGTAGAACTCGGTCTTGAGGTCAGGCCTCCCAACTCTAACTCTGAGGTACCTTCCATTATGCCCCAATATTTGTTACTAATTAGGAAATATTGCTGGAGTGTAATGAACTGTTGTCATAAAATGCTGTCCTCAACTTGTAGCACACAGACGTGAGTCAGGGGTGGAATCTCAAAGTAACAAACTTATAACACATTTAGATATAATTTTATGAGAAATTTTAAAAGACTTACATAGTCTATTACTGAAGAAAAAATCCTTCATATTTGCCCCAAACACATGAATTCTATTGTTGATGAATTAGATCCAGAATTAAGTGAGTAAATGTATAGGTCTCCCTAGAAGATTACTCATTTTTTTCAAAGCTTATATTATCTTCTAAGGCCAAATTTGCAACACATTAATTAAGGTATTTTTAAAATGAAAGAGAGTTAGTATGAAGTAGAAGGTACTCTTATTTTAAAAATGTTTATTCTACTCTATAGAATGGGAAAAATTTATGCAGTTTACTAAGTATGTGTTCTTAAGTCCATCAGTTCCCATGTTTCTTCCTCTATAAAATGTGGTATTAGACTAAACAGTTATTACTTTTTTGTGACTTAGACCTTCCTCTCTCTCTTTTTTAGACTGAATATCCATATTTGATTCACAGTTACAGTCAAGATCTATATATCAGTATCTAGTCTGTTTTGATTGCTACATTTGAACCAATTAAGCTGCCATTTGGACTGAGACATACTCATTCAAAGTAAACATTGAGTTTGTTTAGAAACCAATGTACAATACTTGAGTTTTCTTGGGGAAATATCTATTAATAGTAGAATATTTTAAAAACATGAAAGTATAAAGGAGAAAATAAAGTTTACCCATAACCCAACTACTCATATATACATATCATTGGCATTTTGGCATCACTCTAATTTTTAATGTATATAGATTTTTAAATTCAGACATGTTCAAAATAAGTCATGAGCATTTCCCATATAATGTGAATTCCTCTTTTAACAATATTTTAATGGCTGTATAGTATCCCTTATAAGGATGGGCTATACATTATTTAACCAGCTTCCATAGGGTTTGACCTTTTCGTGGTTTAAAAATTTCTATCATTATAATCAATAGCACTATTTCTTCAGGATAAGTTAAGCAGCTGTGAACATTTTTAAGGCTTTTTGCACATATTGTCACACCGACCTGGGAAGGATGAAGGGAATAATATTAAATCACACCCAGCAGCCTATGGTGATGTCCATTCAAACCTCAACTGCTCTAGGTGTGTTTTAAATTTTTTACCAATTAAACAAAATGATATCTCATTGTTTTGCATTTTTAAAAGCAGTGAAATTGTATATTTTTCTATCTTTTAATAAAACTGACAAAATGTGAGGGGCAGGGAGAACAGAAACACAGTGGGGTAGGGGCTTCCTCCGTATTTCTCATCAAACTATAACCTCCGTTAAGGAAAAATCATAAACTTTAATGCTGCTTTCTCCTCTGTGTTATTTCTCCACTATTTCAGCAATTATTATCACCATGTATTTGTGGTATTTTCAGTGCTGCTAGTCCAGGAGTAGGCTTCATTTATACATTTTGGCCTTTAATACTAATACATACAATCAACTCTTGGATTATTGGAGTAATGACTTGGAGATAGGATGGAAATCAGAGATGGACGTAAATCTCAGCAGCAGCTAACTGTTCAGGGGATAGCTGGAATCTAGATGGACTTGCACTTCCTTCTCTGGGGGTTTTGGGTCATTAAGCAACATCTTAAAGATCTATAACAATGCTTGTGACTAACCCTGCCCACTGGATTCCAGGAGAGCCAGTTGAAAGGTAAAGAAACTGTGCCAACCAATTAAGTTTTCTTCCAGACTATTTTAACAGCAATTGTAAAAGGTTTTATTTTCTACTGAATTTGCCACATGAATCCATTTAGTAAATTCAACAGTGGAGGTATTTGTATATTATGATCACTTTGCTAAAATGTGATTCTTTTAAATTTATTATTTATATACTCCTAGGAAGAATTAGAGATAGCTTACAAAAGAAGGCATATAATAATACTGTAATTATAAGAGGAAACATACATAAGAAAATAGATAAAAGTTGCCTCCCTAACTTAGAGCCTTCATTATCAACTTGAGCATGTTATCAACATCACTGGTGACCATGGCAGGGGGACTTATCAAAACACAGTTTGCTGGACCCAACCCAGAGTCACTCATTTAATAGTTTTGTGGTGGTCACGATAATGTGCTTCTCATAAGTTTCCCAGATGGTGCTCATCCAGGAACCACACTTTAAGAATCAAGAACTTGCTTATTCTCTAAAGAGAATAAGTAAGATCAAGATCATCTTGCTTAAGTATTTGTAATCATTTACTGATTTAGATTTTTTTTAATTAAACAGTTTTTTGTGAACCATATATCCCACTATTTAACCATACAATATAATAGCTATGTTACTAGTTTTGTAAGGTTCTTCATATGGATATAAAGGACATGTTTGGTTCCATATCCTGCTGGTTCTGAGCCTTGACCGCACTAGAAACACCTAGAGAGTTTTAAAAGAACTCCAGTATGGAGCCTTATCTCCACATACTCTGATTTAATTGGTCTAGAATGGGGCCTAGACACTAAATATTTTTTAAAGCCCTTGTGATACCAACATGCAGCCAGGACTGTAAGCCACTGAAAGAAAAATAACCCACATCATTGCCAACAGATAATCAGGTTGTTTCATTGTGGCTTGGGCTTTTTTTTTTTATTCCATCAATGTGCCTAGCCACTCATTCCTATTTTTTATCTTTGTGGTATGTTTTCAGTTCTTAAGTACACCATTTTGTTCTTTTCTTAATTGAACTTCATCCTGTTTTGATGAACCATGTCTCTAATCTATCAAGGTCATTTTAAATCCTAGTTCTTTCTTCTAGAGTGTTTAACCCCTGCCCAACTAAGTATTGTCTGCAAGTTTAATGAGCAGATTTTCAATTTCCTAATTGAGTCTTTGCCCATTAAGTTTTAATATTTTATAATTTTATTGCAAATTATTTCTACCATGTGAGCGATGCTGCCTTGACTTGCCCTGGCTGTTGCGTTTTCTTCATTATCAGTGAACGTTTATTTAGTGCTTAGAAGTTGTGTGTTATTGAATCAAGTTCTATGACTTCTGAACGGTTGAAAATAAGTGCTGGATCTGACTCCATGTAGTTTTAACTCTAAAGAGAATATGCATATAATGTCAGCTGCATGAACAATACAGAATAAGTAATAAACATTTATATACAGAAGTTCAACACTGAAAATACAGTTCATGGTTCAGGGGGATGTAATGATCCTAATTATGGCTGTATAGAATAGAAGGTGAGTACTGGCTGCTGCTGACCAGCATGTAGCCTTGAGCAAGTCACTTGCTCCTTGTACCTCAGTTTTTTCATCCATAAAATGGCACCTTAATGATGACTGTCTTGGTCTGTTGTAAAGAATTACATAACAATGCAGGGAAAAATCTCAGTAGAGCCTAACACATAGTAACAGTTCAAATAAGTAGTAATTATGAAGAGCCAATTAATTGAGGAATTGATAGAAGTTATTTTAGGTTTGGTTTGAAAAGACTGATAACACTCTCAGTGACACAAGTATGACTGGTGTGGGATCTGCCTTCTTCATTGGTTAATGAGGCTAATCTGCATCCTTTAGGTTTTTACAAGTTTAAGTATGTTTATCTATAAGCAAACAGCTTAGATTTTTCATTCTCAATATGCTATATTTATTATTGGGAAGCATGCTTTTGGAGATAATAATAGCTACTAAGTGGCAGAGTCAGGATTCAAACTCAGGACTTCTTTCTACAAGTTGACAATTGCTAAATGATAGGAACAGAGGGAATAGATTGTCTCAGACATAAAGGATGAGGGGAGTGGAAGTCTATTTTGGAAAAACAAGATTCCAAAAAGACTAGGAAGCCGCTATTTGACCATTTACTACATGTCAGACGTTGTTGAGCACCTTATTTACAAACTGAGGCTTAGGAAGTTTAAATCACATGCCCCATTTTCATAAAGCTGGTATCTGACAGAGCCAGAAATTGAACCCAAATCTGTGACAGTAAATTCCATTCTCTAAATCATTTCAATAAATTGCCTACCATTGAATGAAATCAGGAAATTGCTTTTTCTGGAATGAAAGATGCCCTCAAAAATATCAGAATTAGAATATAGAAAGATACAGTGAAGACAGGAGTTGTGGATAACTTCTGAACTGTTTTGTGACAGAGTAAATGAGAAAAATCAGTTGAGCAATTTTCTCGAGTTTAGCATGTATTTAAATTAGTTAAATAGCTAAAAAGTGAAGGTGTCCCAGAAAAAGGGGGCTGAAGATGGATTAGATGAGGGTTTTTAGAAATAGAGATAGATTGGAAGAGGGCATGAGATCAAACTATGGGCAATTTATTTACTTTATGTTCTTTTCTTCATTGAACTTAAAATAAGTAAATAGCAAGGGTGATCTCTTGGAGCCCCTAAAAGCCAACACTTTTTAGTGAAACATACATTTTTATAACACTTTACAGTTTTCAGACTGCTTTCATGTTATTTTCTTTGATCTTAATTTATTGGTAGATACTTACAATTGTGCTTCTTTTTTAAAATACAGTAGTCCCTCCTTGTCCGTGGTTCAGTTACCTGTCCTGAAGCAGATGATCCTCCTTCTCACATACAGTCAGAAGGCCTGTGACATAGCTTAATGCTGTATCACAGGGCTTTTGTCGTTCATCTCATCATGTAGGATTTTATCTCACATCATCACAAGTAAAAGGGTGAGTGCAGTAAGTAAGATATTTTGAGAGAGAGAAAGAGAGCACATTCACATAACTTTCATTACACTATATTGTAATTGTTCGATTTTGTTATTAGTTATTGTTATTAATCTCTTATTGGGCCTAATTTATAAGTTACATTTTATCACAGGTATGTATGTTTAGGAAAAAAAACAGTCCTTATCAGTACTATCTGCAGTTTCAGGCATCCATTGAGGGTCTTGAAATGTATCCGCCCCCTGAAAGGGGCGAGACTACTGTATCAGTAAGTCTGAGAAACATGTTATGTTAAATTGGAGAGAAGCCGCAATTATATAGGAGTTTTTTTGCACATACCTTTTTAATTATGTTTATCTCATTATAAATGACAAGTTTATGATTTAAAAAATGAAAATGTAGGTCCTGTTCGGAAAATACTGGCCATTAAGCAGTGTCATGGAGAATGTTCATTTTTCTTCCCTCTCATTTCACACCTTTTTCTATCTCAAAAATCTCAGTACCGCCACTGCTCAAACATGTTCACAATGAAGTAATTTTCTCCACGTAATACAGTTTTGAGGCCCAAAATATCAGTTTGATTTAAAAAAAAAAAAACACAGAAAACGATTTTCAGCCTTGCATTACTGTGGCATGCATTTGGAGTCATAAAAAAATCTTTGTACTGCATTTTGTCTGAAGTTTGATGGTTTACAAAAACTCTAGGTTTCGTAAATTAGTTTTATATAAATAAACGCCTAGTGATTTGTGAAACTTCACATACTGAATTTCCTGATAAAGTCTTCCAATATTTACCCTTACCTTTAGATTGGAGTAAACTTAGATTTACTGTAGTTTGCCTACTTACAGACTTTTTTTTAAATTCTATAATTATTTGCTTTTGTTCTTTTACCCAGCTTGATTGGCATTAACATAGGAACTAAGTAATATAATATTATCTGAACTATCTAGATAGCATTTAAAAAGCTGTAAAGCAGGATTCTTTCTGTGAAGATAGCAAAATATTCTTACTTTGCATTAATGGATGCTTACTACTAATGAAGCATTTACTTTAAAAAGTAATCTTTTACAAAATGGAAATAAATGTCTACAGAAGTTAATAAGGGATACAGTTTCTGTTCAGACTGTTTATATGTATCCTTTCAGGCATTTTGTTCCAAAACTAGTGCCTGCTAAGTGCTCAGGGAAGAGTTCAGGTCTCTCTTTTCGCCACCCTGCCACTCACCCCCACCCCCCTGCTACCACATCCCTAGATTATTATTTAAGATATTTGGTTGATCAAGTTGAGCATCAATATGCTTATCAGCTACTATCTTTGTTTTCACATAGACTTTTCTCATTATAGAATTTGTCCTTACCATTATAAAAAAGTGACTGAAGCTTTAAAATTCCTACATTATTAGTAGTTGAGGTATAACTCTTACAGTACAGCTGACGTAAAGAAAATATGTGAGGCTAGACTTGGTTTTGAATTCCAGCATTGCTGCTTGTAATATGCTGGCAGTTACTGAATCTCTTTGCATCTTGCTTCACCATCTGTCAATAGGCAGAAATACCCACCTTATGTGCTATTTGTGAAAAATGGAACAAGCCATGCAAAGTACTATGCACTCAATAAGTGTGAACTATTATTATTGATGATGATGTTTGGTCCTGGCTGACAAGGATGTTGGCTGGGAAAAAAGGCTGTGCTCTGGAAGTATTTGAGTTTTGAAAATTTTAGAAAAGAAGGAAAAGAGCATCACCTGCTGAATTACACCAACTATCTTCATGTCCTGTATTGCCTGAAAATATCCCTCTTACTGGCTCATTACGTGCTCCTAGATCACATTTACAGAACGCTTTACATGCCTATATGTGGCATCGATCCAGTTATGTAGCTTGACTACAGAGGCATTTAGTGGTAGCCAAGGTAGCTTACTTCTATCATTTAAATTAATTTTTCTATTTCACTTGTACAACCACCAAACTAATTTTAAGATATTTTCAATTTTCTGCTTTAAAAGTTTACTTCAAAAACAGCATGATGTTCTCCTGAGTGATTTCAAATGATTAAGAAGATCTGCAAGATTGTAACACTTGATATAAATTGCTTAGATATTGCTGGTCCTTCATACAGTTACAGACATCTAGAGCTTTGTTGAATATCCAGGTGTAAGGAAGAGCGTGTTAATTTATCACAGGTTGTGTACAATTATATCATAGCAACTAATTGAGGAAAAAATGGGTTTGTAAATAATGCTATTGAAGCGGTAAAAGTAAGCGCTGCCTCCTGAAGTGGGAAATAGGAAAATGAAGTTAAGAGGAATCTAATTTAATCACACTAATTATTTTCCTGGAATTTTGAAAGAATGGATCAATAATGATATTTTGTTCCAGGCTATTAACAGCCAGAACCTTGCCTCCCAAAATTAAGAAATCAGTTCTTGTTAATTAAACTTAAATATGATGGCACAGGTCTTTGTGCCGTGAAGAGCGAGCGTGATCTCTGGCTATTTCATTCCGTACATGGTATAATGCAGTACAGTGTTCTCAGCCAAAGCCCTATGTTGTCTGGGCAACTCCCGTTGCCATGGCAATGAAATTCTTTTGCGGGAGCAGGGCGAATGCTAATTGTAGCCATTTGTTGTTCCTTCTGTCGATCCCTTAACTAGCACAGTTGAGAGCAGCCAGAGACTCTGGGTGAACAGCACGGAGTCCCCCAGAAGCATTGCTGCTGAAGGCAACCGGCTGCTCTGCTTAAAAAATCATCTGAGCAGCCGACAGTGCTGCCAGTGCCACTATGTGGGCAGAAGCACAGCTTGACTCAGACCCTGACAACTGTTGATCTGGGACTTAGAGGGAGGGAGAAGACTGTTTAAAACCTGTTGAGAAAGTACTGATGACATGGAGATTAATTTGACACCAGTCCCTCAGAGGTAGGTGCTAGGCATATCATAACAACTGTTTATCCAGGCTGGATTCAATATTGGAATGCCCAAAGGCTGTAGGAGACAGATCAGTGGTTCTTCCTTTATTTCCATCTGAAACTGGATTACTCTGGCCTAAGGTAAAAATATTCATTTGGTTGGAACAGCCAGTTGTAATTCATACAGGTATTAGCTTCAGTTGGTACTGGTAACTCCCTCCTCTCTTTATAATCCTGTATTTTTAGAGACTTATGATTTAACTGCCAGAAATAAGTTGAAACTAAAAATCAACCCAGTATAAATGAGAACAAACCCCTTTTGAAAAATAAAAGAGAGAGTGATATCTACCAATTGTATGGCCTTTAATGCTATTTTGAGAAAATGTTCTTAAACCTGGCAAGCAGTAATTCACTGTAAAACCTAATTGCTATAGATACTTGAGGGGAAAAAAATATTATAATGGTAAGAGAAAACGTGAAGTAATCTTACCTTCCCTTTAAAAATGTATTGACCCATAAAAATGGTCAAGTGTATAAGATTTTAAAAACCAGCTACTGTGTAAACATAGTAATAAATTTCAAGGTAGTTTTTTAGGTATAAACTTAATATATGTGTGTCCTAATTGAATAAACTGAAGGTACATCCCAGCTGAATGTTCTTAAAATTCAGAGGAATTAATTTCATAGGCTTGCTCTGTCAAGTAGTCCTCACTACAGCTTTACATTTGTTTGTGTTGAAATAGTTGAAATTCATATATAGGTGGTCCAATCATAACTAGATTGCTTTTTTTACTGGAGAACAGGGAAAGAACGCCTTTCAATTGAATGTGATTCTTTTTTTTCCCTTGAAAGAACTACATATATATTTAATGTTTTTATCACTTGTCCTCGTCTGTCCAGAGAGATAGCTACCAGAATATCATTCAGTGCCCTGAAGGAAATGAGTGTCTAATGATCAGTGATCATAATAAGTCTTTTTTGTGTGTTTTGAACCCTAAACAAATTAAACCTATCTCATTGATTAAAATAAATAGTACATGAATTCCAAGGAGGTAAGACATGAGATTGATTTGTTGAAATTTTCTAAGACCTACTGTTTCTCCATTTCATAATTTTTAAATAAGACAAGAAAATAGCAATGAACTATATAATAAAAACATTTTAAAACATTATATACATTTTATTTGTGAATTTTATAGGCAGAGTAGCTCAGATGTTCCTTCATAAGTCCTATAGAATATTTTCAAAAGGTTATTTTTATTAAATCCTCAACTTAAAAATATTTGGCTATATTCCTAAAACACTATATTCCCAGCATAATAAATGAAAAAAATAGCTCTAAAATTTAAGAAATACTCTTAATTCCCTAATCAAGACAGATCAAGTTATTGCCAAATTTACCACCAATCATGTCTTCCAGACCCCTCAAATGATTAGGTCTCCACTAGGCTTTGCAGAGCAAATGTACTCTCAAATATCCTTACCATGAGGCTGTATAGCCAATTTCCTTGGCAGAGAGAATTTGTGTTAATGTAAAACTTAGCAGTGGACTGGATGATAACTAACAGGATAGATTTCCATCATGATCAGGCCATAGTAGCCTCTGGAGAAGTAAGAGTAGACAGTCCATCCTCACTCTGCCAAAGTTCTTCTCCTTAATGGCCTGAAACCTGAATATGGAATGAGTGGTCTAATATTGAGAAGTGTTCTGAAAGCACATAATATTGATATTAAACCTCATCAAGAAAGTCAGCTCTCTGTGGTACCTAGAGCCCCCACCAATTTTCTTCCAGGGACAGAATAATAAGCATTGCTGGTTGTGTTCCGTAGTCTTCCAGGGTAAGAACCTACAGCCCAATTTATCTTACCGGATGGTTCGTAGGCCTTTGCTTTTAGTGATGCATCTGGCTGGCTAAACTCATTTGGGTCAACCAAAGCATTCCCAGACAATTTGCAGAAGGAGGTTCAGGCCACAAGCTTTTAGAGTCAGGTCACTTTATTGAAGTGTGACGTATACAATGGCTAACACCCAGGGAAGGAAGAAGAGTTGACTGTGAGGAAAGGAACCCAGAAGCCAAACTGGTTCTCCTACCCCGTCCTGGATGGCAGCATAATTGCTTCCTGAAACGAAAACAGTGCAGTCATGAATCCTTCAAATGTGAGACAGTTGCCTCTTGAGGAGAGAGCGGGTCCACAGTGGGATGTAACCTAAGCAATCCAAGAGGAGCTGTCTGAGTGCTCGTGAAGTTAGGTGGCCCCCTCTTTCAGCTCGAGATTTCTTCTGAGACAGGCCTCAGTGGCCAGGACAGACCTGATGCCTTAGAAGAGCCACTCGTCTGGGAAAATGGGAGAATGAGTGACCTGAATTTTAAAACTCTATTTTAACCCCTACTTAAACCACTCACTGCTTGTCCTCATTTTAAATAAAGGACAGTTGAAGGAGCTCTATCCCACTATGATCCTGCCAGGAAGGTTGATGAACCATTCTAGCAATGCATAGATGGAAGCAGGCTTGTTTAGAATTCTCGCTGCAACATCTATACCCCATATGGGATATATGGTAGAAGATTCAGTCCCCCTTGATCTGTGCCACAGTCAAGTCTTCCCAGAACATTATCTGGAAATTCCTCCCAAAGTGTATAGGCCTCAGTGACAGTCCTGACAGAATAATGGTGGTAATTTTTTTCTCCCACATATTAACAATAGGTAATATGAGTCACTTTGGCAAGTTGTTAGACATTTTTTAGTAGTTTTGTATTTTACAGTTTGGTTCACTTTTATGGTTATTTTCTAATATTCAGCCAAATTTGTCTTATTCACAGTTTAGCAATGTTATCTGAAGTTTTTTTACCTGAAAGTTGTACCTAGCATTAAGCAATTTGCTTCTAAGAAAACTAGGCAAAAATGAATGTTTCCAACTACTAATTTTATATATCTCTGTATATGTATATTTGTATCTCAGCATGATTTTGTCACTTTTGGGTGGCAATAGTTCGTTTTTAATTTTTAAAACTTCGATTCATGCTTCTCTGTCAGACATTGCATGAAAATGAATAGTCAAGCCAAAAACTAGCATTATTTAAATTATAAATTGTATGTAATGAGTAAAACTCTATCAGTGGTTCCAAACTTGGCTGTGTGTCATGACCAACTGGGCAGCTCCTTTAAAAAAATAGTTTTTTGTGCCTCCTTCTAAACCTACTGAATCGGAACTTCTTGGCAGTGGCATCTCTGGAACAGAGATGTCCCTGGTCGGTGAAGAAGCATCTTGGAAACAATGATCAGGAGTAATCTCCCTTACCTTTTAATATCAGGTTTCAGGATGAAAACAAGGCTTAAAATCTTGATGTCAGTTCCAAGAATGTTCAAAATTAAGAGGCTTATATTGTTTTTTGCTCCTTTTTTGATATTTATTTTTCACCAAGAGGAAAATATTTCAAATACTTGAAGATAAGAGATATCTACAGTAAAAATTGACATTAAATAAATAATGTGTTAGTGACTGAAAATAAATTTAAAGTAATATAGAACATGGACAGAATGTCTGTTTTTAAGATGTAAAAGTTTGTTAAATATTTTAACTCTAGAGTGCAAAAAACAGAGAGAGAAAGAAAAAATTGTTTTTCTAGCATGAACTAGTCCTTGGAAAGATTTTGTTTTATCCATATCCTTCCAGACTATTTACTTAGAGCTTGAAACAGACTTTCAACATTAGTGAAAACTGCCAAATAAGCCAAGCAGGCATTTGGCTGAAATGTAATTAGATAATTTCTTTGTTTGAAAAATAATTTTTAGAAAACCCGAAAGTGTTCATTGATTGTACACATTCACTTTTAACTCATTTTCTAGTGACAGTTCACCTAGAACTGAAAACAGCTCTAGGTCTAGCCTGCTGGTCCCTAGCTAATTCGTCTCAGTAGTCTGGGCTGCTGGCTAATGGGATTATAATGAATGACAACTTCATTTAACTTATATTTACATATGCCATCTTGCTTTACCTCATATGTGATATGCCCTTGGGAACTGGTAACCACTGGCTTACGGGGAATTCTCAGTTGAGCAAGAAATGTCTCTATCCCACGCACTAGCCATTAGTGAATCTATGCTCTCTGGATCCTAAAGTTATGAGAGAACTCAACATGCTTGACTCACTTGTCTGCAATACAATAATACCTCTCCCAAGAGATGTCTTCCCCTCGCTATTGGAAGTATCACCCTCCAGATATACCAGAAGAAATTGCTCAGCCTTTGGCATTCTGTTTTTTTAAAAGATAGTTAACCCCTAGGTTACATGATACTCACACTTGAAATAGTATTGGCTCCTGCCATACTGGGTTTGGGTCCTGTCCGCCTTCTGTTTTGCTTTCTCATTCACTTTCTTACTTTGCTCTTGTGAAACATGCTGACGAATATCAGACTGTGTGTTAAAGCTGGAGGAAGAAATAAAATTAAAAAGTAAGTTTTAAAATACTTCTTCTTGGCAAGCTAAAGTCATCAGTTCTTATGACAGCATCGCAGCAAGAAACATTTCTGGAAGGAAAAGGCTCCGAGTTTGATAAGTTGTCCACAAACGCTTCACTAGTCATTCTTCACTGAAATGCCTTAGTTGCTCCACATTGTCGGTCATTCCCTGTGATGGAGAGTCTTTCTGCCCCTTGCCCAGGCGCACTCTTAGTTCAGGTGTCACTGTTTAGGCCCACTCCCACCCTCCTCCTGGTCAAAGAAAGGATCTCTTCTGCTCTGCTGTATGTAGCCTGTTGTGTCTCTGTCAGCACTTGGTTAGCTGTTGATATAGTTGTCGCTCATTCTGGAATATGAATTCCTGGAGGGCAGAGACATTCTTCTCTGATTCCCTGATGCCCAGCAGGGTACTCGGCAGATAGTATGTATTCCGTGAGCTTGGGGGGTATTACTATTTCTTCCTATAATGTTATCTGTCCCTAGGTCATGTTTTTTCATATAATTGACTGGTATCAGTCCAAATATCAGGTATTACATCTTCATCTGGTATCAGACTCATAACCATCTTTAAAAGTAGGGGTTTTATTTTGGGGCTGTTGCTGTTTTTTTTAACTGAATTATCACAGACATGCAGAAAATACACACATCATAAGAGTATATAGTGCAATGTATTTTCACAAAATGGACTCACCATGTAACTAGCACCCATAGATAGGGTTTTCAGCAGTATAGAAATTTACCAGAGAAAATAATTGATCCTAACGTAAACTTAGTGTAAGAGCATGATCTCCCACCATTCTACTTGTTTGTGCGCGTAGTGTGTGTATTTTGAGACAAGGAAATGACAGTGATGCCTGTGGTGTATAGACTTTTTTTCCTCAATTAAAGTGCTTTTTTATTCTGCCTATTGCAGTCCCTTGGCAATTGCAAAGGAAATTGGATTTAAATATGCTTTTCTAGCTGCATTCAAATGTATGTAAATGGATTATAAATAAAAATTTTTAAGGAAATGAAAATACTTTACAAATATCCCATTAATTCCCCAAGCATCGCTATATGACTCTGAAAACGGTGGTTGTCATAGAATCAAAAGGCTAGAAGAGACCCTTCAGTGGATCTATGAATAGCCATTACAGAAAGATAATTGGCCACTTTTTTCTCTAAAATGTTCCTGAGAGGATACTCCACACTTTTTAGTGACAGTCCTCTGTTTGGGTTGTCATGCAGACCTGTGAGCGTTGAGGCAAAAGGTGAGAGGTTTTTTTCCCTGGGGGGCCAACCCTCAGGTGCCCCCAACAAGTTGATTCTGGACCCTCCTCTCCTACCTCCTAACTCCAACCTGATTTGCTCTTTATTTCCTTCCCCACCCTGGAAACCTCTTCCCTTGCCTTGTCACCACTTCTGCCACGGGCACACACTTCGGTCACCAGGTACAATTCATCTCATCTCCATAAGGCTGCCCAAATATGGGTTCCCTCGCAGGGAGTGCCCCCACCTGCTCTCAGTCCATCGTTCTCTCCAGACCTCATTACTGCAGCAGTAACCTGATCACCCCTCCTTTCAGTTTTCCTCCCACCCAATTCATTGTTTCATACTGCTACTGCTAAAGAGATCATCCAGAAATGCAAATATCTGCATGCTCTGTATAATGTCCTGTAGTTTGGAATATAAATTCCCCACATGCCCCTGCATGGTCCTCCAGGGCTTATCTTTTGTGCCCCCCATCACCAGATTCCCCTACTCAGCTGTACTTCAGCCATCTGCGGATCCCAGTGTGACCCACGCTTTTCAGTGTGTACAGTTCTTTCATCTTCTAGGAATGTTGCCTTTGTGTTTCACAGTCCAAAATTTCATTAAGATTTGAATGGTGAATGCTCTCTTATAAAATGCCCCCCCCCAAAATATCTATCATTTCTTCAATTCTGATGAGTCTCGTTATAGCTCGCAGTGGGTGAATTGTCCAAGCTGCTTAAGTACAAACGTAAAATATGATAGAATAAAGTAAAAACATGACCTTCTGTGCAGAGTAGACATGTCCCGGTCTGTTCTTTTTATACATCCTTTTATTTTGTTCCCTTCCTTTAGCAGCATCTACGTATAGATCACATGCCACTCTTTTTTATATTACTACTTGGTGGATTGCTGAAAATAGTTTGGAGAGGGATGGAACGGCTCGGTGGTGAGGGTCAGTTGTAGAGTCACCAGCTGAGGTTCAAGTTTCTTCAGATATTTTCTTTTATTGCCCCGGGTCATCTTTTTATTTTGCAGTGTCCAAGTAGTTGCGGCACTTAAGATGCCTCTTGAGTCACAGGCCTTTTGTGACAGAAACTAGTGCTCTCACTTCTTGGAGAGTGATATGCCCCATTATTCCTCCTTCACCCCCCCATCTGGTACCATATTGCAGCATACGGCTCCATCTCTCCCCTGCCTCAGCCATTCCCTCTCTTGACTATCTAATCAAATCCCTATCCGGACTCTTACACTTAACTTCTAGAGAATCCGTCTTTTGCTGGAAATCTGCAGGGGTGTGTGTCAGCAATTAGCAGGCACCCTCTGCTTCAGGGTTTGGCAGATACGCCTCTCAGTGCTTTCTTAAGATCCTTTCCATTTTTCACTGGAAATTGAGGGTTTTTATATTTTCATCTAACCCATTTTCTGTTTTTAGTTTTAATAGTTTTATGTATTTGTTGTTTCATTTTTGAGCTTTTTACTGAAATATTACATACATGCAAAAAAGGCACAAATCATAAAAGTATATAGTGTTGTGTATTTGCTCAAAGTGAACCCCCCATGTAACCGAGGAACTGAGCGTATTAGGTAAAATAGATAATAAAGATTTCATGCAAGAATAAAATCTATGGCCCAAAGCAAATATAGTGAATATATTTACAGCAAATGGTCATAAAATAAAGTCTCTTAAATTCCAAAATATAATCTAGTTAAGCACAATTTCTGTCTCCTCCCAGTCACTAATTCCTCTCCATCCCCCTAAATAAAATTTGTTGCTACATCACCTCTAAAGTAGAACCATTCTGTGTGTACTAAGACCACTGGTACTTTTGCTTGTTTCAGAACTTAATGGGAATGGGATATCACAGTCCATTCTCTTTGGAATTTGCTACCTTTCATTCAACATGTCTGTTAGAGTCAATTGTGATGTTACACATAATTGATTGCTCATTCTTCTAATATCACATTATTTGAATAGCGTATAATTTGTCCAATCTGCTATTGAAGTGCATTTGGTTTGTGTCCAGTTTGGAGCTGTTCTGAGTACTGCTACTGTAATAGTCTCAAACAAGCCTTTGGTGGACATCCATATGCATGTCTACTGAGTATTCACCTAGGAGTGGAACTGCTGGATCATGGTAGATGCTTATAATTAGCTTTCAAGAATATACCGGAAGATTTTCCAAAGAAATCTTACCAATTTTTACTTCAATCAGAGGTGAATGAAACTACAATTGCTTCATATTCTCACAACACTTCGCATTTTGAACAGACTTTTATTATTCATTTTTAACCATTTGCTGGTTTGCATTGCTATTACTTGGGGTTTTAATTTGTATTTCCTTTCATTTACAACCTCTTTCATGACATCCCTGATGAATTCTTGGTCCATTTTCCTATCGAGTTGTCTTTTTCTTATTAATTCGAAGAGTTCTTGATATATTCTGGATTCAAGTTCTTTGGTGGCTATGTGTAATGTAAATAAATATCTTCTGCCACTCTGTGGCTTCCTTTTCACTTTTTCAGTGGTATTTTTATGAACAAAAGACCTTAATTTTAGGGGGGTATATAAAGGTATCATTGATATACAATCTTATGTTGGTTTCAAATACAACATATTATTAAATCCTCAGCACCCCCAAGTGTGATTACTACCAATGTAGTAAGATGTTACAGAATCATTAACTGTATTGTCCATGCTGTACTACTATCCCCATGACCAACTTATATTGTGATTGCAAATTATTGTGTCCCTTTATTCCCTTCACCCTCCCCCCCATCACCCACCCCAACACTTTCCCCTTGGTAACCACTAGTCCCTTCTCAGTGTCTGTGAGTCTACTGCTGTTTTGTTCCTTCTATTTTTCTTTGTTTTTATACTCCACAAATAAGTGAAATCATACGGTATTTATCTTTTTCCACCTGGCTTATTTCACTGAGCATAATACCCTCTAGCTCCATCCATGTTGTTGCAAATGGTAGGATTTCTTTTCTTTTTATGGCTGAATAATAATTCCATTATGTATATGTACCACCTCTTCTTTATCCATTCCTCATAGATTGCTTCCATATCTTGTCTATTGCAAATAGTGTGGCAATAAACATAGGGGTGCATATGGCTTTTCAAATCAGTGATCTTATTTTCTTTGAGTAAATTCCTAGGAATGGAATTACTAGGCCAAGTGGTATATTTTTATTTTCAGTTTTTTGAGGAACCTCCATATTGCTTTACACAGCAGTTGCACCAATTTACATTCCCACCAGCAGTGTAGGAGGGTTCCCATTTCTCTGCATCCTGGGCAGCATTTGTTATTTCTTTATGTCTTTTGGATAGTGGCCACCCTAACTGCTGTGAAGTGATTTCATTGTTGATTTAATCTCTATTTCCCTGATGATTAGCTATGTGGAGCATCTTTTGATGTGCCTGTTGGCCATTTGTATTTCTTCTTTGGAGAAATGTCCATTCAGATCCTCCACCCATTTTTAAATCAGGTTATTTGTTTTTTGGGTGTTGAAACCTATGAGTTCTTTATATGTTTTGGATGTTAATCCTTTATGAGTTGAGTTGTTTACAAATATATTCTCACATACTGTGGGATGCCTTTTTGTTCTGCTGATGGTGTCCTTTGTTATACAGAAGCTTTTTAGTTGGATGTACTCCCACTTGTTCATTTTTTATTTTGTTTCCCTTGCCCAAGGGGATGTGTAAAGGAAAAAGTTGCTCATGCTTAAATTCAAGAGATTTTTGCCTATGTTTTCTTATAAGAATTTTATGGTTTCATGACTTACATTTAGGTCTTTGATCCATTTTGAATTTACTTTTGTGTATGGAGTTAGACAATAATCCAGTTTCATTTGCCAACACCAGTTGTTGAAGAGGCTATCTTTTCCCTGTTATATATTCATGGCTCCTTTATTGTATTTAAGTTGACCATGTATGTGTGGGTTTATACTGGGCTCTCTGTTCCACTCCACTGGTCTATGGGTCTGTTCTTGGTGCCAGTACCAAATTGTTTTGATTACTGTGGTTTTGTAATAGAGCTTGAATTGAGGGAGTATAATCCCCCCAGCTTTGTTCTTTCTCAGAATTGCTTTGGCTCTTCGGGGTCTTTTGTGGTTACATATGAATTTTAGAACTATTTCTTCTAGTTCACTGAAGAAATCTTTTGGTATTTTGATAGGGATTGCATTGAATCTGTAGATTACTTTGGGCAGGATGGCCATTTTGACAATATTAATTATTCCTATCCATGAGCATGGGATAGATTTCCATTTATTGGTGAAAAGACCTTATTTTTAATGTCCAACTAATTAGCCTTTTCCTTTATGATTAGCACTTTTATTATTCTATTTAAGAAATTTTTGTCTATCTCAAGGTCATGAATATGTTGTTTTCTTCTAAAAGCTTTTTATTTAACCTTTCAGATTTAGTGCTGCTTTCTAGAACATTGAGTTTTAATCCATTTTTCATTCTTTTTATTCACAACTTTACCTTGAATTTTCCATCTTTTTTCTTTTTTTATTGTGGTAATATATACATAACATAAAATTTACCATTTTAACCATTTTAAGTACATAGTTCTGTGGTATTAAATACATTCGTATTGTTGTGGAACTGTTACCATCTTCCATCTCCAGAACCTTTATGTCTTCCATAACTGAAAACTTGTACTCATTAAACACTAACTCCCCATCTTATATATTTTGTAAAAGATAATGTTTTTAATACTTTCCACTTTTCTGGTAACGAAGTTAACAACTCCAGATATTCATACAAAAACATATTTTAAATTCTTAATTCCTAATTTTTACAATTCCGAATTCCTAGCTTGAAGTGCAAACTGCCAAAAAATATAGCTTAGATATTTGAAAATGGTTTACTGCTTTATATTTTTTAATTTACGTAATTTTAATTTAACACTATTATGCTAAAACCATACAGATGAGGCAGAAAACATTCTTTTTTTATATATATAATTTATTTTGGTATCATTAATCTACAATTACATGTGCAATATTATGGTTATTAAAGTACCCCCTTCATCAGGTCCTCCCAACAACCCCATTACAGTCCCTGTCATCAGCCTAGTGAGATGCTATAGAATCACTGCTTGTCTTCTCTGAGATGTAAAGCCCTCCCCACGCCCCCCCAACATTATATGTCCTAATCATAACGCCCCTTCTTCCCCCTTATCCCTCCATTCCCACCCACCCTCCTCAGTTCCTTTCCTTTGGTAACTATTAGTCCGTTCTTGGGTTCAGTGACTTTGCTGCTATTTTGTTCCTTCAGTTTTTCTCTTTGTTCTTATACTCCACATATCAGTGAAATCATTTGATACTTGTCTTTTTCGCCTTGGCTTATTTCACTGAGCATAATACCCTCTAGCTCCATCCATGTTGTTGCAAATGGCAGGAATTGTTTTCTTCTTATGGCTGAATAATATTTCATTGTGTATATGTACCACTTCTTTATCCATTCATCTACTGATGGACACTTAGGTTGCTTCCATTTCTTGGCTACTGGAAATAGTGCTGTGATAAACATAGGGGTGCCTTTTTTGAAACATCTGTCTTTTTGAAACTGGGCTGCTGCATTCTTATGGTAAATTCCTAGGAGTGGGATTCCTGGGTCAAATGGTATTTCTATTTTGAGTTTTTTGAGGTACACCATACTGCTTTCCACAATGGTTGAATTAATTTGCATTCCCACCAGCAGTGTAGGAGGGTTCCCTTTTCTCCACATCCTCACCAACATTTGTTGTTGTTTGTCTTTTGGATGTTGGCCATCCTCACTGGTGTGAGGTGATATCTCATTGTGGTTTTAATCTGCATTTCTCTGATGATTAGTGATGTGGAACATCTTTTCATGTGCCTGTTGGTCATCTGAATTTCTTCTTTGGAGATATGTCTGTTCATGTCCTCTGCCCATTTCTTAATTGACTTATTTGCTTTTTGTTTGTTGAGGTGTGTGAGTTCTTTATATATTTTGGATGTCAACCCCTTATCGGATACGTTATTTATGA
>JAQQAC010019963.1:45072472-45086204 GCA_029783875.1 Phataginus tricuspis
TGAATTTTGTCAAATGTTTTTTCAGCATCTATGGAGATGATCATGTGGTTTTTGTTCTTCTTTTTGTTGATGTGGTTGATGAGGTTGATGGATTTTCGAATGTTGTACCATCCTTGCATCCCTGGGATGAATCCCACTTGATCATGGTCTTGATGTATTTTTAATTCGGTTTGCTATATTTTGTTGAGTATTTTTGCATCTATGTTCATCAGGGATATTGGTCTGTAATTTTCATTTTTGGTGAGGTCTTTGCCAGGTTTTGGTATTAGAGTGATGCTGGCTTCATAGAATGAGTTTGGAAGTATTCCCTTCTCTTCTATTTCTTGGAAAACTTTAAGGAGAATGGGTGTTATTTCTTCTCTATATGTCTGGTAGAATTCAGAGGTGAATCCATCTGGCCTGGGGGGTTTGTTCTTGGGTAGTTTTTTGATTACCGATTCAGTTTCGTTGCTGGTGATTGGTCTGTTTAGTTTTTCTGTTTCTTGTTTGGTCAGTCTTGGAAGGTTGTATTTGTCTAAGAAGTTGTCCATTTCTTCCAGGTTTTCCAGCTTGTTAGCATATAGATTCTCATAATATTCTCTTATAATTCTTTGTTTTTCTGTGGGGTCTGTTGTTATTTTTCCTTTGTCATTTCTGATTCTGTTTATGTGTGTAGATTCTATTTTTCTCTTAATAAGTCTGGCTAGGGGTTTACCTATTTTGTTCATTTTTTCAAAGAACCAACTCGGTTTCATTGGGTTTTTTTCTATTGTTTTATTCTTCTCAATTTTATTTATTTTGTCTCTGATCTTTATTATGTCCCTCCTTCTGGTGACTTTGGGCCTCATTTGTTCTTTTTTTTCCAATTTCAGTAATTGTGTCTTTAGACTATTCATTTGAGATTGTTCTTCCTTCTTTAAATAGGCCTGGATTGCAATATACTTTCTTCTTAGAACTGCTTTTGCTTTGTCCCACAGAAGTTGTGGCTGTGTGTTGTTGTTGTCATTAGTCTCCATATATTCTTTGATTTCTGTTTTGATTTAGTTGTTAACCCATTGATTATTTAGGAGAATGTTGTTAAGTCTCCATGTATTTGTGAGCCTTTTTGTTTTCTTCCTAAATTTATTTCTAGTTTTATACCTTTGTGATCTGAGAAGTTGGTTCATAGAATTTCAATATTTTAAAATTTACTGAGGTTCTTTTTGTGGTCCAGTATGTGGTCTATTCTGGAAAATGTTCCATGTGCACTAGAGAAGAATGTGTATCCTGTTGCTTTTGGGTGTAGAGTTGTGTAGATGTCTGTTAGGTCCATCTGTTCTGGTGTGTTGTTCAGTGCCTCTGTGTCTTTACTTATCCTCTGCCTGGTTGATCTGTCCTTTGGAGTGAGTGGTGTGTTGAAGCCTCCTAAAATGAATGCATTGCTTTCTATTTCCTCCTTTAATTCTGTTAGTATTTGTTTCACATATGCTGGCGCTCCTGTGTTGGGTGCATATATATTTATAATGGTTATATCCTCTTGTTGGACTGACCCCTTTATCATGCTGTAGTGTCCTTCTTTATCTGTTGCTACTTTCTTCGTTTTGAAGTCTATTTTTTCTGATATACGTACTGCAACATCTGCTTTTTTCTCTTTGTTGTTTGCATGAAATATCTTTTTCCGTCCCTTCACCTTTAGTCTGTGTATATCTTTGGGTTTGAGGTGAGTCTCCTGTAAGCAGCATATAGATGGTCTTGCTTTTTTATCCATTCTATTACTCTGTGTCTTTTGATTGGTGCATTCAGTCCATTTACATTTAGGGTGATTATCGATAGATATGTACTTATTGCCATTGCCGGCTTTAGATTCATGGTTACCAAAGGTTCAAGGGTTGCTTCTTTACTATCTGTCAATCTAACTTAACTTTCTTGTTAAGTTATTATAAACACAGTCTGATGTTTCTTTATTTCTCTCCATTTTTATTCTTCCTCCTCCATTCTTTATATACTAGGTGTTTATTCTTTGCCTTTAGTTGGTATTTGGATGGTCTGCTTTCTTTGCTATGATTTTATTTTCTCTGGTGACCTCTTTTTAGCCTTAGGTGTGCTTCCATCTAGAGCAGTCCCTTTAAGATATCCTGAAGAGGTGGTTTATGGGAGGCAAATTCCCACAGCTTTCGCTTGTCTGGAAATTGTTTAATCCCTCCCTCAAATTTAAATGATAATCATGCTTAATACAATATTCTTGGTTCCAGGCCATTATGTTTCATTACGTTAAATATATCATGCCATTCTCTTCTGGCCTATAAGGTTTCTTTTGAGAAGTCTGATGATATTCTGATAAATTTTCCTTTGTCGGTGATATTTTTTCTCTCTCTACCTGCCTTTAATACTGTGTCCTTTTCTTTGATCTTTGCCATTTTAATTATTATGTGTCTTGGTGTTGTCTTCCTTGGGTTCCTTGTGTTGGGAGATCTGTAGGCTTCCATGGTTTGAGAGACTATTTCCTTCCCCAGCTTGGGGAAGTTTTCAGCAATTATTTCTTCAAAGACACTTTCTATCCTTTTTTCTCTCTCTTCTTCCTCTGGTACTCCTATAATGAGAATATTGTTCCATTTGGATTGGTGACACAGTTCTCTTAAAATTCTTTCATTCCTAGAGATCCTTTTATCTCTCTCTGCCTCAGCTTCTCTGTATTCCTGTTGTCTGATTTCTATTCCATTAACAGTCTCTTGCATCTCATCCAGTCTGCTGCTAAGCCCGTGGATTGCTTGTCTCAATTCTGCATTGTCTTTCCTCACTTCCCTCACTTCCTCCCTTAGCTCTTGCATATTTCTCTGTAGATCCATCAGTATGGTTATGACTTTTATTCTGAATTCTTTTTCAGGAAGATTGTGCATGTCCATCCCATCACGCTCCCTTTCTGGGGTTGTCTGGCTGAGCTTTATTAGTACCATATTCCTCTGTCTTTTCATGGCGATAGAAGTGGTCAGAAAAAGAAAAAAAGAAGAAAGGGAAAAAAAGAGAGAAAAAAAAAACCCCGCTGGGTGTAGTTTCTGTGAGGATGCTGTAGGTGGCGCTGGTGCTCCACTATTCTGCAGCCACGCCACTCTGCTGGGTCCTTGGTGACTCTGGCCCGGGAGGGGATGAATGGGAGGGTGCTGATTTCTGTGGGAAGTCTCGGTGCAACTGCTTTTCCCAGCCACAGTCCAAGGGGACTGGAATTCCCCAGGACTCCCAGCCTGCTTGGCTGAGTGCGCTGGGACGATCCTGCTGCCCTGTTGGGCCCCTGTCTCTTTAAGACCCCTCAAAAAGCGCATGCTTTTCTTTTGTCCTTGGGAGCTGGCTGAGTGGAACTGCCATCTTGGATCCTGCACCTCTGTCTTTCCAATCTCCGGTATACCGCACAAAGTGTATCAGTGCTCCCGGCACAGATCACCAGGGCTGGTTATTTGGCATGCCTGTGCTCCCACTCCCTCCCCGCTCTTTATCCTCTCCTCCCGCCAGTGCCCTGTCGTGGGGGAGTGCTCGGGTCCCTCTGGGTTGGGGCTCCGTATCTTACCCTCTTTGCGAGGTCCCGAGTCCTCTCAGGTGTAGCTGCAGGCTGGGTGTTGTCCTGTATCTTCTGGTCTCTCTTTTAGGAATAGTTGTATTTGTTGTATTTTCATAAATGTATATGGTTTTGGGAGGAGATTTCTGCTGCCCTGCTCATGCCGCCATCTTTCCAGAACCGTAAAAACATTCTTATGTCAATTTGAGGCAATACTCATGATAAAATAAAGAAGCTGTGCATGTGACTGGGATACAAGTAATTTCCACAAACTTATTTACTTATTTTCTATTTTGAAATTGTAGTATGTTGAATAATATTCAACTAGATTACATTTTGGAATTTAAGAGACTTTATGAACTTTACTTTAAAGTTATATTTGAATGTGACCTTATATTTTATTCTTGCATGAAATATTATCTTTCTTACCTAATCATTTTTAATTTACTTAAGATTATATAAATAATTTAACATTGTAGAGTGGAACATATCTCCAAAAATGTAGCATTTTGCAATCCTTTCTCTTATTGCTAACAGTGCTTTCATCTTTATCTTCCATTTGTATTCTCTCTGAAATACATTTAAACCTGTAATATTTTTATGATGTAGATGTGAAAAACTCAAATAAGTAGTACAAGAGCATAATTCCTATTAAAATGCTTTTCCCCTCTGTGTATTTTCACTTTTTCTCTTTGTGTATTTATCTCCAATGCATATACCCCCAAAATGCCCCTATAATGAAAGGAAATTCAAGAAAAAGTCCCTGTGTATTTCTGATTTCCTAACTACTTTATCCCTTGTACCCATTCTCTTATACTTAAAAGCACCTGCTTAATTTTAAATTTTCCTATAAGTAGGTCATGTTTGTCTTGCCATGATAACAGCTGGTTAAACTGTACACATTACATATTAATGCCTGGAGTGGGGTGCAGGGATAACCAGCCACCTTGCTTTCTGACAGCTCCAGGTCACCTCTGAACCTCAGCCCTGTTTACTCATTGCCCGCATTGCTTCTTTTCTCTCCCAGCCTTGGGTTTGGATCCCCTGAGCTACAGCACTGTTCATCAGCTGTGTTTGAGAAAATGTCTTCCATGCTTTTGGGATACACCTTCTCCATTCATCTTCTTGTTCCCTAATCTCCTGCTCTTCATACCCTTATTATAGTGTGAAAAATATGATGGAAGGAGTAAATTTGGTGTTTCTCTAATATAGATCAAATGATTCTAAATTGTAAAAGAAAGGTAGATAAGTTATCTAATTGCAGCTTTTTATAGGTTTCCTGGTCCTTTACATACAACATCGCGACAGCTATGCTACTTGGCTTTACTTTGTTTCATCTCATTTTTATTTACTGCTTAAATGTCCATTGTTTGCTAATTTTGCAGATTATAGAAGGCCTTGATGCATGGTGTTGGACTTAGCAAGTGGGAAATCCCAGCACACAGGCTAATTAAATGTCATCAGTACTATCATTGTAATTAATATTAGCAGGTACCATTTGCTGAGTGCTGTCTATGTGACAGGCACTATGTGCTTACCTTAACTCTTAGAACAGTCCTGTGAAGCAAGTCAGACCATTTCTATTTCCAAGATAAAGAGAGGTAAAGTCATTCGTATTTGGTCTCATTTGTAGAGTGTGGCAGAAGTGGATTGTAACTCAAATCTTTCCAACTCCAGAACAGGTATCTTTTAAGTTCTATGCTTAAAATGTTCCTTAATTGTTCTGAGACACGTATATATTATCCAAGGAAATAAAGATGATGAAATTCTGCAACCTACCTTTAAGTAGGGAAGATGGGTGTATACATGGTGTCAAATATGTGAATAGTGCATGTCTGGTAAAGTTTCATTAATGTATGTAAGTATGTTCTTGTGTATTTTCCAGTGTCCTCCTTTGCATTTTACTTAGCAGAGTCAGCGAGCTGTGGTTAAAGGATATGCATTGGAATAAGCAGACCTGGGTTGAGACCCCACCTTTGATATTTACTTAATGTTTAATCTCGATGCCTGTTTCTTCTTCCTGAAAATCCATAAAATAAATTTACTTTCTAGGTTGCTATAAGCCTAAAATAAGTGTCGAAACACTTTCCATAGGATGCCCGGTCAGAGTAACACTGGCAGATACAGCCGAGCACAGAAGCTGCTGTACTTCTGATGCTGTTACTGGTGGTGGTGGTGTTGATCCTCAGACCCGCACAGGGAGGTACACATGTTGATATTAGTATTTCCACTCAGCACACGACGAAGTGGGTACTCAAGTGTAGTTAGCGGACTGGCTCACATTGCTGTATATGGAGTAAGGAATTTCTAATTCTTGGGTCTGATGTGGTTTTTCTACTATGTGGGCTCCACCAGTTCAGAATTTGCATGCTAAATGCATTCAAGATTAAATTACAATTCAGTAGATGAAATGTGGTTAGTTTATTTTATAAAGCACATTATTCTAGAGGATCACATTCTAAACAAAATGCAAATTCAAAACTTCAAATCCCTTTACTAATCCTTCTACTAACAGTTGTTAATTTTGATACTTTAGACCTGAGCATGAAGGGATAGATCTTTGCAGCATGGTCGAGAGAGACAGGAGGCTAGGAAGGTGGGAGTTTAAACTTCACCCCTGAAATGTACTTAATACATGAAATTGTATTGCTTCACTGCTGTTTAAAAAATAATAATATAAAATAAGATTCCGGGAGTGGGAAAGCCATTGGCAGTAAATACAGTCAGGCTTTTGGGAAGAAATATTTTGTTAGTGAAACTCGTAGTATACAAAAAGACATAAGGCTAACAAGTACAGTGGTCAAACTGACTATCTAAAATTTAGGAAGATACATTTCAAGTCAGTCTATAACAGCTGGAGGAACAAAAGGACTGACTTGATCTCCAAAATTCCCTTATGGGTGCTGCAAACTATTATATGAAGGAGTAGTTTTGTGAAGTGGCGCCACAAGAGTATTTTCAATAATTCAGTGAGATTATAGGTTTTAATCATACAGTGTTGTGGAATATACTCTCTTGTGCCTATCTCTTTAGTAGTCCTAGTACTTAACAGGAGGTCAAGTCTGTCTCAGCTGGGTCTTGCCTAGTGTAAGAGCCCCTTCCTTTCCCAGCACAAGAAGGCAGGAAGCAGTAAAGAGAACATGGCTGCCCTCACGCCCCTTAGGTACTGCTTCAGCAAGTCGGCGTGCTGTGGGTCTGCGCGTGGCATAGAGCTGGGCCCCTCTGCAGGCTGCTCTGCCCAGCTCTCCCTGCCCGTCAGTGAGCCACTCCAGACCCCCAGCCGTCACCAGCACCCTCCTCCTGCTGTGCTCCCCACGCTTTGGCCGGCTGCCTTCTTGACCAGGATCTTCATCAAAATGACACCAGGCCATTGTTACAAGGACACCAGTTTTGGTCAGGCAATTCTATAAGTCAGGTCATTTTTTATTTTTAAATGAAGAAGATAGGTCTTGTATCTTTCTGAGGATGGCAACTAGGAAGGTGTTTGAGGATGTGTGTCTAAAGGGGAAGTGAAACTAATATTTGATGAGCAACCACCATCTGCCCAGTGTTTTCTTGTATAGTTTAATTCATTTTGAACTCAAGTCAGCCTTTTTAAGGTCAATCCATTTTTATAGATGAGAAAAAGGTAAGGTTAGGGGAGTGACTTACCTAAGAGAATACAAGTTAGCTGAACTGAGCTTTAACCCAAACCTCGTAAGCACACACGTCTTGGTGTTTAGAGCTGATGGAATTGTGACTGCCTTAGTCTTTCTGATGTCCTCGTTTATATTCCATGACTGGTACGATCACCTTGGTTCTGTGCCTTTTGTTTGCCTGTGGTCCTAGTGCCTGAGTCTTACTCATTTTTCTATGTCTGAAGCTTAGCTTAGGATAGAACATAAAGTAGACTTTCAATAAATGGTAAGTGAGAAATGAACACACAAATAATACAGGCTTTGAAATCAAGTGAAACTGACTTCAAATTCAGTTTGACATGACCCCATGTCCTTTTTTGTAAATTGGGAATAAAAATGCCTACCTTATAGGTTTGAGGCACAAATGAAATTGTGTATAAAGGCCCTATCAGTGCCTTATATAAAAAAAATGCTTATTCCAGGCATACCTCTGATATATTGCAGGCTCAGTTCCAGCCCAACATGATAAAGGAAGTATCATGATAAACTGAGTCAAATGACAATTTTTGGCCTCCCAGTGCATATAACAGTTAACACTGTACTGTTGTCTATTCAATGTGCAATAGTATTATATCTCAGAAAACAATGTACATACCTTAATTAAAAACTGCTTTTTTGCTAAAAAATGCTGACCATTATCTGAGCTTTTGGTGAGTCATAATCACTGATCACAGATCAATATAATAAACATAATAATAATGAAAAGGTTTGAAATATTGCAATAATTACCAAAATGTGATAGAGACACGAAGTGAGCAAATGCTGTTGTAGCAAAATGGAGCTGATAGACTTACTAAAGGCAGGGTTTGCCACAAGCCTTTCATTTGTAAAAAACTAAGTGTCTGTGAAGTGCAGTAAAACAAGGTATGCCAGTGCATGTATCTTCCCTTTCCTTCTCTCCCTCTTTATAAATGCTTCATGTTATAATGAATTATCTTTTGCTTTTACTGTGCAAGATCCCTGAAAGAAGCATTCATTCTTGCTTAAATTAGCATGCTACCTAATACGATGTCAAATATATCCAGATTTTTTTATTAAGTAATTTATGTTGGAAATTGCATTGTAAGGTATTACAAATTCTCGGTGTTCTCCAAATTCTGCAAATTACATCAGTGTTGTTTTCTTTTCCTACAAATAACTAAGGTATTATCCAACGCCATAAAATATTTAAAGTGCCTTGGTGTCAGTCTGTAAACAATAACCTTTTCAGACAGCTTTATAATTTCATATCTGCAAAGTCTACTACACACAATTAATATTCAACACTTGACTAATATTTGTTTATAATACTGCATTTAAGTTTCAACATCATTTTGCAACAACATTCCTGAATAGTAAAAATAACTTTTTCTGAGTTTTGTGGAAATATTTTATTTAGTTAAAAATATAACAGATCAGAAATAATTTGAAAGGAAATATAATTTTTCTCTAAAATCACAGAATTTCAGAGTTTAAAACTTTCTCTTTGAAGTTTTAGTTATTCACTATAGAAAGTGAATTAAAGAATAGGAACATGTGTTAAATTATGAGATTGGTTACATATAATATGCATTTCTAGAAATAAACTGTTGGCATTAATCTGGCTTAATTGTCACATTTTTACAATTTGAAAATAAAACGAGACCAATGGACTAAAGAGTCAGCAGCACCTTTCTGCAGGATGGAATTGCTATCGATTTATGACAAATGCTGGTAAGATCAGGCAGGGACTGGTTCATCGCTGTCAGATGAGAACTGAAAGCAGACAAGTTTTGTTATCAATCACTGGTTGTCGGTGTAAGACAGCAGCTGTTATCATTGGTTTGATGGCCCTGAACGATTAGAGCTTTAGTGGCCAAAGCTGATTGTGGCGACTCAGCCATGCGAGACATTGACGTGAAGAGGAAGTGATATGACTCCTCAGAGGCAAAGTCAGACATTTAAAGGGGCAAATTTACTCGCAATTCAATAGTTCATAAACTTCAACTTTTGATAGGAAATGATGTTATGACAAAAATAGAAAATTAGGTAGTTGTTTTTAATGTTGGGCTTTATGATACCTTTTGTTGGATTAGACTAGCCTTCCATGTTTTCTATTTTCATTCCCAAGACTGTGTTATCCATATATAATACTTAACATACTTACATTTGTTTAATGTAGAATTTCATGTATAATGTATTATTTCCATTACTAAGCTATTTGATAGGAACATGAGTTTTAATGGAGAACAAAGGTCACAAGAACCAGTTACCTAATTCATATATGACTTTGTTTCCTGAGTTTGAAGAATATGAATAAGTTGAGTTTCACCAAATGACTAAATTTCAGGAATTAAACACAGTAAAAGATTAGAGTTAATGACCATTCCATGGCCCATTGTTATCAAAATCAAACCAGATTTCTCAGTGCACATGTTATGTATCATATCAGTTGGGTGAACATACAAAGGTAGGGGGCTGTGTGTGTGTGTGTGTGTGTGTGTGTGTAATGGTAATTTGGTTTCTATGTCAAAGTTTTCTGATATTAATGGATTTTAATCTGGGCCAGATAGGAGAATGGTTCCTCTCAATTTACTGACTGGCTTTCACTTCCTGGAATATGAGGTGGGAAGAGTTCAACTAGAAAGAACCCTGGGCTCGTTTAGTGATGTCTGTGATAGGTGCTGAGTAGGGAAGGGACATATTTATACCACACATTTGCCCTCTCTGAACAGTACTTTAAACTGTTGAGGTTGATAGTGAAAATAAATTAGGGTGACTATGTACCTGGAGTTTTCTTTTCCTAAGCAAATATGTATCAGAAATTGAAGGGCCATGATAATGAAGGTACAGAAGACAAATGTGATTAAACCCTCGTATCTTGAATATCATTCTTCAAATCTTATCTGTAATGAATTCATCAAAGGTTATATATTTTTCTTTTATAGGACTTCCTCTAGAAATATTCCAGGATATTTTTATTTCAAATGTAAAAATAAGATGATAGAACACACTAGTTACATACTACTTTTTCAATAGGAGATTTTATTATTCACAGTAGTTATTGTTAGATTAAGGTGTTTTAAATTCAAAATTTTTATAGAACTTCATCCTGGCTTTTTTTATTGTTTTGAGAAAATAAAATTGCTAAGAAACCTATTTCTTTCAAGTTTTATTCATTAATGAACATTTATTATTCATTAATGGGCTTATCTATTTAAAATTTTCTTAACCCACTTTGGATAAAATTATATGTGATTCAGAAATAGTTCTTAATGAACAATGATATAATAAGAAAGGTTAACATCTAAGTGAGTACCTTAGAAATTACAGAATCTAGGTATTGAAAGAACATAAAGATCTATCTCCAGTGGCTTTCAAACCACTGGGCTTCAGCTTCAACCCACATTTAGAAAATCAATACCCCAAGACCTACTACATATATTTATCTGTACACACACTTACCAAAATACCAGAAAACAAAAATCTTACCATTTTTACCTTTACTTCATGTGATACAATCTATTTTTGTTTTCTAATCCAATCTGTTCTAACCCACTGTATTTCATGAAAAAAATATATAATGCCAATCTTGATGGATAAAGACATGAAATTTAGAAAATGCCTTTCTATTCTAATTCTCATTTTATTGATTAAGAAACTAAGCCAAAACTAAGAGGTACCCATTTTCTGAAAACAAATAAATTTAAAAAGTAATGCAAACACCACAGTCACCTTAAGTAACAGAAATTAAGCTTCAGGCCCTCGAGGAATTCATTGACTGAAATGTAAATGTGAAAAACACAATTGAACATATTACATCATTAATGACCAACCCCCTTGATAATAAATTATATCAAATAGAATTGCAAATAAGTACTTAGATTGTACTATTGAGAAGAATATGGAAAGACTAAAAAGATTTTATAAACAAAATATTATTTGAACTAAATTTTGAAGGGCTAGAGAAACTTTTTTTTTTCCAGAAACTGACCTTTTTGGGAAGGTGTTTTAACAGCAATTCTGTACAGATAAAAAGATATGACAAATAAAATTTTACAGAACAATGAGGGCCGAAGTTGGAGATTGTTAACTCACTTTGGCTGTACCAAGAACATTGCTGTTGTTTTTCTAATTTAATATCCCACAAAGATGCAGTGAGGCTTAACACAGTAGAAAAATTCTCATAATAACAGGCTTTTAAATATTTTCAGTGACACAGACACCAGGATTCTGGCAGATGATCAGTAAAGACCATCTAGATGCTAAAAAATCTTCAAATTCAAATGAAGCCAGTAGCAAATAAGCTAGAAATCTTTCTAAATTTAGGTACAAACAGTTTGATTTCAGCTATTAAAAGCTTAAAAACCTGACTTTTTGGTTCTTCTTGTTCTTTTCCTTTTTTTTTATTTTTTAATTACATTGGACTATAGCTAACAAGCAGCCTTGTATGGTCTTCGAATATGGCAATTATATCTTTTATGTTGATTTACTGGCTCATTTTCCTCCTAAGCTTTTTAACTGTGATGATTGGTGTAATTACAGAGCTGCCTCTACCATGTGAAGGCACAATTTGCAGGTCAAAAATGTTATACAGAAGTAGGTATGGTGGCTGTCTAATTAGATTGCTTAATATTTATCAAAGTGGCACTCTTTTTTGCTGTGCTTTGCTTGTCTTAGTGTTCTGAATATTCTTTCTTAATGTGATTATATGATTGGATTTTCTTTTGAACTTTATGAGACATTAATCTGAATTAAACATTTAAGCTCGAACTATGATTTGCTGTTGGACATAACTATAGTTTCTTCATCAATGTTTTGTGGTTTAATGCTGAGACATTCACTCAAGATATGTTCATTGTGCAGCAAAATAAACCCTGTTGTAGACACTGGGGTTCTAATTCTTCCCACCATTATGGACACTGAGGTCCACCTCTTGCAACAGCAAGTAAATAAGTAAACAAAATAATACCTTATTATAAATGCAGTGAGGAAAATAAATAGGAAGATGTGATAATTAGCTGAAGCCTTGCTTGGGCGGTGACAGTTGAGCTATAGTGTGAAGGGAGGCCCTGGAAAGTCCCAGCTGTTAAAAAAGGCAGAAGCAGAAGCAGTGTGTGGAGGCAGGAGAGATATAAGCTTGTTAGGAGAACCAACAGAAAAGCACTGTTGATAAGATGAGGATTGAATGGCAAAGAGGAATGAACGGAGAACTTCAGTAGGCTGGGACACACAACAGTGATCTTTGTGGGTGAGGTGAGAAGTCTGGATTTTATGCTGACAGCACTAACACCATCTAATTTTTATTGAGCACTTACTAGGTGCCCAGGAACTGTGCTAAGTGTGTCTGACATGTGTAGTTCATTTGTTCACTACAACATCCCAGTGAATTAAAGTGGTAATAACCCTGTAGGTGGCAAAAGTAAGGTGCAGAGAAATTAAGTGACTTGTCAAAGTAACAACAGCTAATACGAGGAAGAATGGCTTCAAATCTGGTAATAGGGTTCCAGAGCTCCTGTTCTCTGTAAAATGTTATACCAGCTTCATTTTATCTTTAACTAATGCTCTACTTACCTTACTGTTGATTTCTTTTTGATATTTTACTGGAGTTACTAAATGTAAGAGCAATGGAAGAATAGCAAATTGACTTTTCCTTGATATCTTTCTGCCCTAAATTCTTCCTGTTACAATAAAAATAATTTAAAAGGTATTAACTCTTCTCCATTTATTGTATTTCTTTTTGTTTTATTTTCCCCTTATATAGTCAAATGCAGCACTTTTTCTTCATAATTTTTTCAAGCACTTCCAGATTTATGAAGCACAGGAGTATAAAACTGTTCTGCTTCTGAAGTAGGAATAAGAGCCAGATACCACTAGAGACTGGACACCTATCGCCAGAAGGCAAGCCAGGCAGTGGGCTCGGGACTGGGAGACTCTCTGCCCTGTCTGAAGAGCGCAGCTGCCTTTCAGTTCAATCACATGGTGCCAAGGATGCCAGATCTGTTTCCCATGAGGAACCAGAAATGTATATTTTTATGCGAAATACAATAATTTTAAAATTTTTGGCTCTTTTTTAAAGCACTCTGATTACATAAAATCCGCCTACACTTTTCTGTGCCCCATGGGCTTTTTGTAACTGCTGCTCAAGAGTCCAACCAAACTTTCACCTTTCCTGTCATTTTTCAGAAGTATGTTTAATCCTGTGATCCACCTGAATTTTATTTTGATTCATGATATTTTCTAAAGATTGAAATTTTTTTCTATTTTGAACTAGGTAAGTCTCAGGAAGTTCCTATTAGAGTGTAGAGAGAGCCCATGGACCTTCCACCCAGTTTCCCCCATTGGCAGTACACATCATAACTCTAGGGCACTGGAGGCAAGGACTTGGCAGGCTGCCACTGGTGCATTCCCCAGGCCTTACAGAGATGGAACCAGTTTCATGTACATTCATTTGTGTGTGTGTGTATTGTTTTGTACGTGTGTATAAGTCTGCAATTTTTTTTTACAATTTATTTTATTTTAGTATCATTAACCTACAATTACATGAGCAATATTGTGATGATTAAACTACCCCCTTCATCAGGTCCCCCCC
>JAQQAC010019963.1:45091204-45180764 GCA_029783875.1 Phataginus tricuspis
GTTAAATATATCATGCCATTCTCTTCTGGCCTGTAAGGTTTCTGTTGAGAAGTCTGATGACAGTCTGATGGGTTTTCCTTTGTAGGTGATCTTTTTTCTCTCTCTAGCTGCCTTTAATACTCTGTCCTTATCTTTGATCTTTGCCATCTTGATTATTATGTGTCTTGGTGTTGTCTTCCTTGGGTCCCTTGTGTTGGGAGATCTGTGGGCTTCCGTGGACTGTGAGACTGTTTCCTTCCCCAGCGGAAGTTTTCAGCAATTATTTCTTCAAAGACACTTTCTATCCCTTTTTCTCTCTCTTCTTCCTCTGGTACTCCTATAATGCGAATATTGCTCCGTTTCGATTGGTCACACAGTTCTCTTAAAATTCTTTCATTCTTAGAGATCCTTTCATCTCTCTCTGCCTCAGCTTCTTTGTATTCCTGGTCCCTGTCTTGCAATTCCTTGATCGTGTCTTGAACCTGATTCAATCTGCTGTTGAGCCCATGGATGGCTTGTCTCATTTCTGCATTGTCTTTCCTCACTTCCTCCCTCAGCTCTTGCACATTTTTCTGTAGATCCGTCAGCATGGCTATGACTTTTATTCTGAATTCTTTTTCTGGAAGACTATGCATGTCGATTTCTTCAGATTCTTTCTCTCATGTGGTGTTTGTCTGAAGCTTTGTCTGTATCATATTCTTCTGTCTTCTCATGACTATAGAATTAGTTGTTGGTAGTTGTCACGTATGTCTGCTGGGCTCTTTATGACTTTAAAAAGGAAAGAGAAGAGAGGAGAGAAAAGAAAGAGAAGAAAAAAAATACTTCTACTAATAAAACAAGTAAAAAGAGACATAGAAAAAGGAAAAGAAAAGAAAGAACAAGAAAAAGCAGTAACACGTAAAAGAAAAAAAACAACAACAAAACAAAAAAAAAAAAACAAAAAACAAAAAAAACCGCCCACTGGGGGTGGTTTCTGTGTGAATGCTGTTGGTGGCGCTATTGCTCCACTATTCCAGAGCCTTGGCCACGTTGCTCCACACGGCCCTTTAAAGCTGTGGCCGGGGTGAGAGTGAATGGGAGGCTGTTGAAAGAGAGGGAAAGAAAAAAAAAGGAAAAGAAAGGGGAGAAAAAACAGTAACGAAAAGGAAAAAAATTAAAAAATTAAAAAATCCCCTGGGAGTGGGTTCTGTGTGAATGCTGTAGGTGGCGCTGTTGCTCCACTATTCCAGAGCCATGGCCACCCTGCTCCGCAAGGCCCTTTATAGCTCTGGCTGGGTTGGGAACGAATGAGAAGCTATTGATCTCTGTGGGGGTCTTAATAGCAGCCACCCTTTCCCAGTCGCCAGCTGAGGGGTCCAAGCTCCCCAGGACTCCCAGCGTGCTGGGCTGAGCTTGCGGGACTATCCGGCCCCTCTACTGAGCTCCTGTCTCTTTACGACCGCTGAGAAAGAGCGCGTGCTTTTCTTCCCTTTTTTTTTTCCCTTCTCTTTCCTTCCCGGAGCCTGCCGCGGGCAACTTGCACGCTCAGGGCTGGGACCCTGTGCCCTCTGTCTCTCCAATCTCCGCTACACCGCCGGCTGTGTGTCGGAGCTCCCAGCGCAGACTTCCACTCCCTCCTGGCTCTGAATCCTCTCCTCCCGCTGGAGCGCTGGGGGAGAGGAGCGCTCGGTCCCTTCGGGGTCGCGGCTCCGTACCTTACCCATCTTGCCAGGACTCCCGCCGGAGTGCTGGGGTGGAGGAGCGCTCTGGTCTCGCTGGGTCGCGGCTCTGTCCCGCCTCGCTGGGTGCCGAGTCCTCTCTCCGGAGTGGCTGACCGCCGGAGCTCCGTACGCTGTGCACTTTCCTGTGTATTCTGGTCTCTCTTTTGGGGATAGTTGTATTTGCTGAATTTCGTGAATAAATATAATGTTGGGAGGAATTTTTCTGCTGGTCCGCTTACGTCACCATCTTCCCGGAAGTCGGGGCTAAGTCTGCAATTTTATCAGATGTGTAAGTTTGTGTGACTACTACCACAATCGAGATACAGTTTCCATCACTACAGAAAGCTCTTTGTAGTGACTGTTTTTTTCTCTTCCTCCCTCACCTTCAAACTGCCAGGAGCCATCATAGTGCAGATTGCTTAATAATTCTTTTCTAATCCTTAATCATTTATTCTTCTATATTAGAGTTCTTTCTGGTCTATATTAGAGTTTCAGCTCTTATCTCTGTGGCTGCTTGGGGTTACTGTCGTCTTACTAGACTAGAAAGACAAAAAATATGTCAGACCAGCCAGGGGTAAATATTCTAAGTAACTGCCTGGCTGATTTTTACATAAGGTCTTATTTCTTCCAAGGTAAGCCCATCCTGGGCCTGTGTTTATTGAGCTGGACTACTAACTACAATCAAGCTTCCTATTCTGCTCTGGTGGAACTTTCATAGTCTACACCTTGCCGGCAAACCTCATGCTCTTTTCTTCACCATGTGAATGTTTGGGTCACAGGCTATTCTTGCTTATTTCACCATGCGCACCATGGCCCTTTCTGAGTATCCCATTATCAAGGAAGACATTCGGAGATTTCAGCTTCCTGAAGCTGGGAGCGGTTTCCAGTGCGCCGTCCACTCTCCTCTCATTGGCTTATCTGACCTCCTACAGCCTTTCTTTGGAGCTCTTCCTACTTCTTTCAGTATATCCTAACTTCTGTGGAACAATGCCCCTTATAATCCCCCATATTTATGCCTTTCTACTTACACAGATGGATAAAAATCCATCTACCTAATATTGGCTTTTTTCCAATAAGTGTCAACACTTCCCTATGTATTAAAAAAGTAAAAAATTAAATCTTACTATATTCACGTTTTTATATTACTTTATGTCCTATATATTAATTTCCCATTTTTACATGCCATAATTAACAAGTGCATATATGTTCAACTATTCCAATGAACCATGATTATATTCATTTTATAATTAATCTTGTTTTTAATACATAATACATTGTTATGGTCCAAACTGAAAGTTTACAAAAATTTCACGCCCATTCCTTCCCTTTATGCACACACTTTCTTCTCACAATCAACTAATGTTACCAGTATGCTTTCTATCTTTTTTAATGTATCTTATATCTATTTATATCCTTTGTCCATTTTTATTGTGCTATTTGATCTTTTTCTTAATTCTAGGAATTTTTTATATATTAGTTCATAGAGATAACAGTCACCATTAAGTTTTTACAATAAAATTACAGAAATTTTTTTAGAAATAGATAAGCTAGTTCTAAAATTCAAATGTGAAAACAAAAAAGCAAAAACTAGAAAAATTATCTTAAGGAAAAAAAAAAGTGACCAGTGAGGGTCTAGCCTCCCCAGATGTTACATAAGGCAACAAACAAGAAACTGAGAGGCTATATTTCAACTCACAAAGGACTAATTCCTCTTTTATTTTTGATGCCCAAATTGTCAGACTGCTCCAGTAAGAACCCTCTTTAAGTTTCTGTGTCCTTTTAACGCCACCACAGGCATTTCTAAATGTGTCCTTTCATTTTGGGAATGAGATGTCCCAGGCTCATTCTGACCACTTTTTTCCCCTCCGTCAGAACTTTAAGTGAATTACTTTCCACAAACACTTTCCTCAGTGGAGAGCATTGTTAGACACTGAGATGTGGGCATTAGGGCTGCATGTCAAATCATGTACATGGGTGGCAGGCTGACTGTATAAGGCCACAGCCGGGCCTCTTTAATAACAACTAGACGAGAAATCTTTTCTCTAGTTCACAAATGCACAATGGTTTATTTACTTTCTCTACATCTACATCTTCCTAACAGTAGACATAACAGCCAACATTAACGTAGCACCTAATAGAACTAGGCAGTGTTTCACCCTTACATATAGTAACTCATTCCATCATCACAAAAATCCCATAAGGCATAGGTGTATTTTATATGTATGTTTGTATATTTATATATGGAACTTTAAGAACAGAAAGATTAAAAACTTGCTCAAGCTTAAATAGCTAGCAAATGGCAGAGGTGGGATTCAAACCCGTACATTTGTCCATATTCTTAGAAAGTTGGATGACTGACAATGAGGACTCCTATGGGAGTTTCCACATTCTTTGGTTCATTTCAGGCAGATATTTGGGATGGAAGCTGACTATGATTTAGCTCACACAAGTTCTAACAGTTCTCTTCCCTGAATGTCAAATAATTGTTTACTATACCCTATCTAACCTCATGATTCTAGGACCTAATTATCATCCCATTTTCCTAAACAACAGCCTATACTCTGAAGGAACTATAGCCAGGATCTGACCACCTAATTTGTTGCCAAGGAAGAATAAACATCCTTTTGTTCCTGCAGGTCACACTGACCTTGCAAAAAAACCACAGATTTCTTTGTTTTTGAAGAGGTTTCTTCTGATAGAATTAATTCACTTCCTCTATTAAAAGACATGGTGAGAAATAAAATATTTAATACAAAGAAAAGAGATTGTACTTCTTTGAAGGTCTTCAACCATTTTATAGAAAAGATAATTTGTATGAAAGGCCTTTATCAACTGAGTATATTTTATTATCATCATTGATTTCTAACCTCTAATTTCTACTACATCATTGAGAGCTCTTAGTCAACAGTCTTACACTCTATTATTTTTAATGTGTTTTTATTTGTTTTTTTGAACCTAAGGCTACGTTATTGTTATTATTATATTATATTTTAACCTCCACTTGCCTATTTTTCTCAAATGTCTAGTGAGGATAATTAACTATTAGTTGAAAACTGAAATACCAAGACAGGAAGAGTTCAGCAGATCTCCCTTCTTAGGAGTAAGGGGCCACTGGATCAGCCATCTGGAGACTCGCACTGGGTCTGTGACTAAGTGGAAACAGAAGAAATATGTGAAGGGTTGGGAATTCCTGAGTTGGTTAACTGGACTAGGAGTCTTAATTATCTCATGGAGTTTTGAAGTAGGTATTAGGATCTATACACATAAGTTTAGAGCCCAACAATGGAAAGGTCAGATAAATAAAAGCAAGCAAATTGACCCAGCTACTGCCTGGGGTAGGCAGTCATCCTATCCTGAGGTAATTACTTTCAGATTAACTTATTCTATCTGTGCGCAACATATTCACACAAATGCAGAATTCTTTGCTTCACCAATTCCTTTTATTGTATGTGCATGTTGGAGAAAACATCAGTTACATGTAAAGAATTATGTACATGTATACATGTGTAGGTCCGTGCACACACACATGTATATTATTTATATAGGGATGGAAATACCTGGTTTTGTGCAAAATGATATCTATAAATTTAGTTATATGAAATAATATATGCAAACCTATTTAATTCTATAATACTACACTTGTAAAGTAAGGTTCTAATTTGTGTAATAGAGTTGACTTTATAATCTGTTAATATGGCAGCTACCTTTTCAAAAAGAAATACTTCCTCACCAAATTAATAATAATCAGCTTGAGTTTTAATAAGTAATTATAAACTTCTAGCAGAGGGAAGGCATTGGTCAGCAAAGCATGTGATGCTATTTTTTTCTGTCTTTTTACCTTGGTAATAAGGCTTTTTCTTAAGTTGCTTGCTGCCGTTTAAAATGGTAGTGTTCGTGTTCTAGCAATAATTGTAGAGGTTTAAGTTATTATAAACTTTGAATATCAATTCCTCCCCTTCTGTGACAGTTTTGCCACTAGGGAAGTCAGGCTTGCAAGGTCTAATTACTGCAGCGTTTTGATATCCCCAGCTACAATATTGGCAGGAATTTAAGCTGTGGTAGAATTCATTGGTGACACTGTTGTAACTAAAAAGCACAGAATCTGTTTTCAGGCTTGTTCAGGATGGAATCAAGTATTGGAGGATGTCAAATAGTCTTGCTGTAAGTTCAGAAGTGCCTTGGATGATTCTAATATGAAATGCTAATTATTTGCAATAGGATGTAAATAAGGTGGCACTAAGTCTTATTTGCAGTGACTAATGAAAGCTGTTGTACTGTAATCAGTGAGATACAGAGCAACAGGGCAATTCATTAGGAAACCATAGTTGACAAGCAGTTAATGCATGCCAGCTTGGACCTTTCCTCTTGCTTCTGTTTCTTCTATTATTTCTTCTCGTTGATAATAATAAGTCCCATATGGAAAACGTATAACAAGGAAAAGAAGAAACTCACAGCTAAATTTTGCCAAGCTGTGCCAAATGTCTACAGACTGTAAGTCTTCCTTAGCTTTTCTTTGCCTATGAAAAACAATTGCCATATTAGGCTGATTGAAAATAGAGTGATTTTCCAGTCAGCAAGTTGCTAGTCTGAGAATTCTTCATGTTATCTCTCCAGACTTGAGCAAAACTTAACTATACTGCAAATTATTTTATTTTCCAGATATATATTACATTTCAGAGTTGAGCCACATTTTCACTTCTCATAGTTTAGCAGCAGAGCACTCAATATGAAAGCACCAAAGTGCTTGATAATGCTCTCCTCTGTGTTACAGAGTACATGCCTTGGGAAATACAAGTTGAAACTCTGGAATAGCTTTTCTGCTCTGGGGCGTAAGTTCATCACTGCCGCAACCGTGCAGGATACCACACTGTTTCAGACTTGTAGAGCCAAATTTCTAATTTACATAATTATTAAAGTAACACAATAATTATGTTTTATTCCCCACAGATGGAGAAATTAGAAAGGTGATTTCTGTTTAGTATAATGGTTAGAACGGTTTCTTTTACTGGTTATCTGTGACTACCGTAGAGGGAAGCCAGCCCATTTGGTTCAGTCAATGTTGTATGGTCCATCTCTTTTTTAAAAGAATTTGAGGTGGCTTGTCTATTGAAAGCATGAATAAGAAACTGAGAAATCATACTGTCATTTATTTTTAGCTTCCTGACAGCCAGGGGGAAAACAGGAAGCAGAGTTATTAGAGAGTGCCCAAATGTAGGCTGTCTCCCTCGGGCGAGAACATACTTGAATCCAGGTTCAAGGGAACAAAACCAAGGAAGTACTGAGAGGCTGAGGCCAATTAAGAATTTCATCTACTGTTTATTCCGCATTATTTAAAATGCCACAAATTACCCGCACTGGGCTCACACTTTCTGCCTGAAGGTGGGTGTCTCAAACCCTTTGCAACCCTGGGCCCCTAAGCTGGTGCGGTAAGATCACTCTGCAGTGATTGTTCATGTAAGGGGTTTTCCACACCTAGGATTGCCAGATAAAATACAAGGTGGTCAGGTAAATGTGAATTCCAGATAAACAATGACTACCTTTTTATATCAGAATGGCACACAAATACTTTTTAAATATAAATAGGTCTCAAAGATTGCATGAGACATACGGATACTAAAAACTTATCTGAAACAATAGTTCATCTGAAATTCAGCTTGACTAAATGTTCTCATTTTTTGTTTTGCCGAATTTGGCAACCCAACCCATGGCCTGCAGGTGAGCCTCACAAACCATAATAGGAATTGTCCCTGCCTTTATCACAAAAACCGAGGGCCCATAGTGACAGCCTATTACATCTTTTTTTCTTCATTTAACCTTTGTTAAAAGGTTGATGGGGATAAACAGAAAGACCATTGTTTTCTGGCAAAGAGAAACTTAACCAAGAATGTTTAGATGGTACATAATAGTCAAACCAAAAACACTTTTATTAAGAGACTTGAGTATTTCAAGTGAGCTATGGATTGATGGGAAAGAAAGACACACATGCATACATGCACAGTGCAGTCAAATCAAACTTCCAGTTGAAATTGCCAGAGAGATAGTAGCCTCTGATTGGACATTAGACGGCTGAAGGGCCAAAGTGAATGTAGCACACTCAGCACCCTTTGCCTTCAGGTACAAATGGGGGCCTGCAGTTTCCAGGACCCTGCCCAGAAAGTAGGCCCCACTCACTCTGAGAAGCTTAATTCTTCCTCTTCTTGCTGTTCCTTTATCCCTGGGGTTTTCATCTTGGATAGTACTCTGGAAGTACGCATACTAACAATCTAGACACTTCACGCCAAGGGAGTATTAAACATTGGGCGCTTCTGGTCCTTGCACCCATTTCAGTGTCACCAAGAACACATCTCCATTCCAAGTGGGGAGGCAGAGTCAGCACTCATGAGTCCCTGAACATCATTTCGGAGCACCCTGTTCCCTGTGGACCTTTAAACCCTACATTCTCTTCCTCTCTGCCACCAATTGGAAATCCATTTCTTGGAAGGGGTATGTATGCGCTGGCACATGTGTACCTCAGGGCTCAGCTGCATACACCAGAATCCTGTTTAAGCTGGAAAGTATGATAATGGTGTATTAAATGAAGCATAGCATCTTTGTGGGGAATGAAGAACTATCTGGATTGAGCTTTGATAAGTAACATCCAAAGCCATAACCCAAGCCACCAAGGCAGCTGCTCCCTCCTCTGTGATATGAATGGCCTGCTGAACTGGGAAGCTGCTGCTTCAGCTACTTGTGCCTGCCACTCCCTGACAGGAAGTCCCTGTGGCCAGGAAGGCACCACCAGTACGGCCAGCTCCAGGACTGTGCAGTGCATGCTACGGTCTACACAGCATAACAGATACCCATCTTCCCATCTCCCTGCCCGTTAGCATCCCACAGCTAGTGGCCAGATACTGGGAACTCTGCTGATGCTATAAGAGAAAGGCAGATGCTTCCAAAGTCACACTTGTGAGCCAAACCAGCAAAACATGGCCTCTACCTCTCTTCCAACTTCCTACCCTTAAGCAGTTTTGGAGACTAGGCAAACCAAATCACATTCAAACTGCAAGTGGATCTTTGACGTGGTTTCTAGCTTCCAGCCAGTACAGTACAGACAGGCTCTCCAGCAGGTAGTTGAAATGAACATTGAATGTCAGTCCACCATTACCAGGCCATGTAACCTCGTTTATAAGTAATAGTCACACCTTATTAACTCATCTCCACCCTACAGAAGGGAAAAGTTAATAAAGTCCATGTCATAAGGATATCATCTGTCTTCCAGAAAATGTTTCTGAGGACCTTCTGAAAGTTAGCTCGTTATTATTTCCTTTCATCTGTAAGGTCATATGTACCAATACTTGAACAACGGCAAGCTTTTTTATCTGGCCTGGAATTCCTCAGGGCTTTGAACGCAGTGCCTTTCATGGATAATTAGATGTCTTATGGACAATCTTTTGACAAGTTCCGTATCAAATATAAAAGAAGCTTCATTATATGGTTGCATCTTTATTCAGAAGCGTTTCCCTTGCTTTTGCTGTCAAATGGAGCCCCACCCCTGAAAAGACAACCGGTATCGTCTGGCTCAGAAACTGGTTTTGGAGCTCATCTACCTCAGTCGGTTCTTTGGTTCCTCCAGACACAAGCAAGTAACCTGATGGGACTGTAATTCCTTCCCTCTTTCACCTACTCTTATGGCTGGATTGATGCCAGGTAGGGCATGCTCAAGTCCACCCAGGTTTTGTTCTGCTTATTGTACAGACTTCTTTCCCACTGTCATTACCATTAGTTTGTCGACAGATGGAAAGAGAAAAGGTTTGTAAGGCAACGGTAAGAGGCAAATAGAGTAGAATAAATGATAATCTAGAACTATTGATAAGGCTAATACACCCATTTTTTTTCCTTGGAATTTTCATTTTGTAGGACATAGAGAAACCCACATCATCAGTCCACCTAGTTCTTAAACAGATGTGGAAATGTTGACAAATAACTTTAGAAGAAACATGAGTCCTGAAATATGGTTCTTGTGTTATATTACTTGTAGAACAATTGTATAAAAATCACACTGCAATAAATGCAATAAAAATCCTCTTTATTTATCAAAATAACATTTATTACCAAGACATGAAAAATGAAACTGACAAGGTAAGTTATACATTCCTATCAATCTTCTGAAAGTTTCATGGATTTGCTCAGTAAAAAGTCCTTACTTGCAAATTCCACTTGAACTATTCTAATCAAATTTTCATATAAGCTGGTTATAATTGCTAACAATCCCCTTTTGGAATATGGGTGATTTTTTTTTTATTAATAGGAGAAAACATGTTACAGTGCAAATGTAATATATAAGTCAAAATCTTGATTTATGTAATGTTTAGAGAGTTATTTGTAGAATTTTACAGTATGAAAATTCAGCCAAGTGTACATCTAGTAAGTCACATTCTTTTGGATTACTTTAATAGAATTAAAATATTAGATAAATAGTCATAGGAATTAGGGCTAAATTCCTACCACACTTTTTAGTAGCAACTTTATAACCTACTTCAGATAACTTATTTTTTAACTTTCACCTGGGATAATGACAAGTGCTTGTCAATGAATACTTGTGGAAGAAAATTAGTTATTGGGGCAGCTCAAAAAACTGGATTATAATGTGTGCTTACCAGCTTAAATAGCTAGCAATAACTGTTCTCCTAAGCTTCTACTCAAAAATTCCCTCTGTGTTTGCCTGAAGTTTTCTACACACATCCAGTTTTATAGATAACTTTCAGGTGCATACAGAGGAGAGCACTTGTAATGGTGGTATATTTTATGATATTTTATTCATTCAACCAGCATTTTGAACACCAACCACAGGCAGAACCCCTGACTCTAGCTGGTCTTGTTACAAAGGTGAACACAGTGGTTCTTGTCCTGAGGTACTTAAGAGTTTTGCAGAAGAAAGATTTGAGGCTTATATCACATCATCCATATTTACTAAAATATTTCCAGATTTTTATGAAGGTTTTGCATAGAATAAACTTAAATGTTTCCATTAAACAATAATAACAGTTTCTGACAGTTCCTAGAATTTTATTCTTAGGATATATATTTTTAATTTTAATTTAATTTTGACAAATACATTCATATGGCTCAAACTGAGATTTTCAAAAGAAAATACAGTGGAAAATCCCTCTCTTCCCCTTGATGGGAGCCAGTTTACTCCCATCAGCAGTAATGCATATTGGTTAGGATTAGGTTCAAGTGCATATAAGAGAAAAAAAACTTAATGCCATTGATTTCAGTACTTGACTTACAGAGAGAAATTCAGAGGTGTCACTCTGATGCTTGCATGGTAGTTAAACAGTATCATTGGGGATGTGGACTCCCTCTGTCCTTTTTTGGTTTGCAGTTTTATAACTTTGACAGTCAGTGGTTAGTTCTCATCCACACTGACTATAGATTTTTGAAGGTAGTGACAGGTGCATAGGTAACCGACAAAGAGCTTGTTCAGTGAATCCTCATGGTCGTTACATTTTCTGAGCAACCACACACGGACACAGTCTGGGGCATTCCTATTTCTTTGGCCAAGACAAACTGTCGAGCCTTTGGTCAGTGTGCACGTCTGCAGTTCCCATCTCCTTCATGGCAACCTTCTGATTTCTCTGAGTGCTGAGGGGCATGCTTCTTGAAGGCCACTCCATTGACACTCTTGTGAATGAGTATTGATGATGAGTGCTCTGGTCCCCATCCTGCTGACGGCAGCAATGCCCTTCTCTCCATCCTTCTTTGTGAGAACCATTCTGCCGGGTCCAGGTTGGAAAGGGCGAGAGTGAGGGATTATCTCCCTCTGTCTGTATGCTTACCATCTTTATCATTTACTTCTAATCTTAAGACTGCCTCATGGTTCAGTTTGGGTACTAGAGAACCATATGTCATTTCTACCTTCCAGGAGGAGAAAGAAATCAAGAGTCAAAAGGGCCTAGCTCTGTTAAGAACTTTCCCCAAGGAAAGGAGATGGAGAGAGAAGTTCGGATCACAGAGGACTTCATGTGAAAGGAATGCCTGTAGTAGATGGGCCATAACGAGCTTGAAAGAAAGTATTGTCTGGAATGGAGAGTCATCAGGGATAACAGTGGCCAAAGACAGGCTGCAGATCACCTTTCTGCCTACGGCCAACTCTTTATCATAAATTCTATGTATCATTGCTTGTAAGTTAATCCAGTCATTATTGAATCATAGTATCATATTTGTTAAATAATATTTTACCTAGAAATATAAAATAGAACTCATATATTGTATTTGATAGCTAGCTTCCCTGAATAAAAAATGTGGCTCACTCTACATGCCACAGTTCAGCTTGAGTTACACATGTGCATGTGTCACTAATATGTTTTTCAAGCAAGAAATTTTATTTTATGGCTTAATTTCAAAGTAAAAAATACTCTAGAAGGCAGACATTATATAGGGTATCACAGAAAAGGAGCCTACTGTTTTTGGTGCTAAAGAAACTCTGAGGAGTTTTCAGAATTTTCATTTTCTTATCAGAGGCTCCCTGAGCTAAATCTCAGGGAAAGAAATGGGCAATCCGCGGGCATTACACTCTACTTACTTCAGGCTTGGATTCTGAATGTATTTTCTGTAAATTATCAGAGTTGGGGAAAAAACTTTTTTTAAGGTGGCACTGTCACTAAAATGTATAAATTATAAGTATCTATTCTCACCAAAACCATAATAAAATATATAGAAAATTATTCTCTAATCGTTTTTTCTCAGATTTATTGACTTTGACAAGTAAAATTATAAGATATTTAAAGTATACAATGTGATGATTTGCTATATACTGCGACAGAATTGCCCCATTGAGTTAATGAATATATCCATCAGCTCACGTACTTACTTTTTTTTTTTCTTTTTTTTTTTAGGAGAGCAAGGTACAGGCTTTTATTTAGAGATAAAGTGAAAGGACAGAGCTCCTGGCTCATGGCTCATGCCAGGAGGGGACAAGAGAGCCCGGTGTGGTGGTTGTCTAGGGGTTTTATAGGAAGCATGGATCTCCTACCTTGCGTTGGTGAGCATAGGGTTCTGTGAAATTGATGGAAGTTAGGAGAGAGTTAGGAGCGCCCCCTGCCTCACTCAGAGGCCAGGGCGGCCTGGAGAAGCAGGCTGGAGGTCAGAGACAGAAAGAGAGTCACTCCTCACGGATACCCATTTGGGCTGTTGGGGTCTGATTCCAGACACGCGGACCTTTGAGAAGCCGCTGAACTGTAGCCTCAGCCTATACTCTCACAGTTGCCCACGGCTTTCCTCAGTCCCTCGCATCCAAGGGGATGCCTCTGAAAGGGAATCCTGGCCTCCACTCAGGTGACATTCCCGGCTCCCAAGGGAGACGGGGGATCCACTGAGGGAGACGCAGGGGAACCTGTCACTTGAGACTTGAGATTGGCAGCCAGGCTAGTCCCATTTAAGTGACTGAAAAGCGCCCGATTTTGTGTGCCATAGACGGCCTCCCTCTATAAGGAGAGCGAAAGAAAAGGCAGGCTTGGATGCCGATACCTCCGAAGCTATCCCGGACGAGCCCCCAAAGATGATGCCGGGGTTCTTGTTCACGAAGCCGAAGAATGAGCTTAGCAAACAGGCAAGGTAGGAGAGCAAAGTACAGGCTTTTATTTAGAGATAAAGTGAAAGGACAGAGCTCCTGGTTCACGCCAGGAGGGGACAAGAGAGCCCACGTACTTACCTTTTTTATGTTATATTTGGCAAGTACTTTTAAAATTTACTCTCTTAGCAAATTTGAATTACAGGGTACAGTGTTATCAGTTATGGTCACCATATTATACATTAGATACTCAGACTTCATCTTTTAACTGAACATTGATACCTTTTTACCAACCTCCTTGACTCCTCAGCCTCTGGCAGCCACTTTTCTACTCTTTGTTTCTGTGAGTTTGATTTTTTCTTGTTTAGATTGCACATATAAGTAATACCATGCAGTATTTGTCTTTGTCTGATTTATTTCACGTCCTGCAGATTCACCCATGTCATCACAAACAGCAGGATTTCCTTCTTTTTTAAGGCTAAATAATATTCCATTATATATTATAATATGTATTATATATTTTATATAGTTATATATGCATACACACTTTCTTGAGCCATTCATCCTTTGGTGGGCACTTATGTTACATAACTTGACTATTGTAAATAATGCTGCAGTGAACATGGGAGTACAGATATCTTTTTGAGTTGATGGTTTAATTTCATCTCTACTCTTTTTAATAATTGAAAACCAACTCAAAATGTAACTGTATTGGAATACAGCCTAGTAACAGGATTTAACAAATAATAGTGACTTGAAAAAAAATAGTATTACTTATTTTTACCTTTTTCAACATTTCACTAGAATGTCTGTTTCACATACTGTATAGTACATGCCTTAATATAAGTGTTTAACTTTTAAGAGATATTGTTAGAAAACATTACCACTTGATTTTGGAAACTTGTTTATTGTGATCTCCCTTCTAACTTGTATCATCTTAATTGTACATCACTTTAAGTTATTAAGTATTTCACATTCAGTGGCTATGAGTAGGATTAGGTAGTCTTGTCTTATTTATGCCAGTAGTACATTGTATTTATAATTCTTTTCTGTGAATAAAACACTTATTATTTCTGAATATTCGAGTAGATCAAGTGCTAAAAGATTTGATTTTCTTTTTGAGCTATTCAAAGAGATTTCAGAACAAGAGGAAGTTAGCTTGTAATTAGGACATTTCATAGAACCTTCTCTAAATTTTTAGGACCTTATTAGGGTAGTTTATGTTCTGATATATTCTTTTCAAAGAGAGGAAAGTTAAGTGTGAGTTTTTTCTCTCCACAAGAAGCATGTTTTCAGAAAGGTGGCCAACAGCATGACCTTGGCCTTTATGCCTGTTTCCTCCCTGTACAACTGGAATAACAATCCCAACCATGAAAGGCTGTCATGAGTCTGAAAATGAGTTGATCTATAAAAGGTCCTGGCTAGAGCCTGTTTCATACCAGTTCAGTGACTGTTGATTGTTCTCTACATTGTTAAATTCCATGTTATATGTTAAGTGGCCTCTATAGAGATGATTAGTGATAAAATATTCAATAGTAGCACACAGGATTGTCCACTTTAATAATTATCTTTATTTCCCCACATATGAAACTCCAGAGTTATCACCTTGAAGATTTACCCTCCTATACCTACAGTTCTCTTGGTTGCTACCAAATCAATGGTGGCAATGTTGAGTCAGGTTTATGGTTATGTGAGAAACTCACCAATTTATTTTTGTATAGGTAACTGCAAACATCTGATCATTTTTTAAGTTCTAGAAATACAATATTTTTCATTGTTTAATATTCATTTCCAACCTAATAATAGGCATATGGCCAGAAAGTAAGAGTTCTCCTAAAGGGTCTGACTGGTCAAATGGTACACAGTGGCCTTGGTTGACCAGCAGTGGACTTTTGAGTGACAAATTAATGCAGGACTTGGAACCAGACAAAGCAGTGGAGACCATAAGTTCCTGCCACCATGGATCACTGGACGGCACTGAAGGTGACTAGCTGACAGATGGCTACCCTCTGTACACACTGTTAAGTAGGCCCCTGAGAAAGTACTTCAAAATACCTGAGGTACTTACAGCTTAAATCAATGCATAGAGATTAAAATTTTTTGATTATACCAATATATTTAAATTCTTAACATTTTAATGATGATAAGATTTTTAAACTGTTTTATAAACTCAGAGTAGTTCTAAGATAATTGCTAAGTCACTGAATTTGATATTTTTTTCTAAAATTACACTAGCCCTTGTCAGTCCTATATTTTGATTCCTATTGAAAATACCAATCTTCCTGGACATTGAAGATCTTTTGAGTGTATTTTGTCAGTGTTTTGAAGGTAGTATGTACATGCTTAATATGTACTGTTATGTGATTCCACATTTTGTAATAGTCATTGCAGTGTACATTTTAAAGAAAAAAATTTAACGAGAATTTTTATTACCCTTTTCTTTTTAGTAGGCACATCTGTCTCTGTGGTCACAGTAATTCATGAAGATGTACTGATGTAGTGTGCACTGCAAAATAGTCAAGTATCCTTCTGGTGGTAGGTAGTTAATCTCATTTAAAACAAAATTCAGTAAATGAGTTTAATTTATAATTCTGTCAGACCCACTCATTTTATGTGTTAAAGAACCTAAAAGATGGAGTATAACATCAAAGACCAGATATTAATCCAGCCTCTGCCACTTACAGTGTGACCTCTTTTGAGTTATTTAAGTTAGCTTAGGTTGTTTCATATTTGTACAAGGGAGATGATACCTACTTCAAATGGCTTTTCTGAGCCCTTGAAGCCATTGAGAAGGGAAGAGTTTAGTATATTGCCTGGCACAGAGGAGTGTCTCCAGGAGAGGTACCTGTGTTTTTGTTGTTGGATTCATCTTCATTATCATCTCTTTTAAATTAACATTTCTTGGATGCTCACTGCCAGCATTATTCTGTGAATATAAGAAAGATGAAATTTTTGCATTTTCATGAATATTTATGCATTTTAATATAAACATTCATCAAAAGATTAATATGTCCATAACCAACTTCTTATAATACATAACTGAGGCTACCCATTAAATGATATATTTGTCTATTAAGATTTTAAATGTAATTGGCATTAATATGGCTTAGCCACTTTATGATTTTTTTTATTCACATCCTTTTGCAAAGGGTAAACTTTACAAGTGCTAAGTTGTATCATTACCTTGCACACTTTTAAAAATGTTTCTGTGCAAGCAAGCACTATGTCCTTTCACTTAATATCTCATTTACTTCTCACAATGAATGTGAAGTGAAGATCGTCCTCATCTTAGAGAAAGAGGAAGTAAGCCTCAGCTTACAGGACTTACTCAAAATTACCCTGGTCTTGCATCACCAGGTCACTATTAATTCCATCAAACCACCTTTACTTTCTTAAAGTGGATAATTGGAACAAACTATGGGTATTTCCTCTCCTCTATTAGCCGGGAAACAGATTTTTGTCTCACTCTAAAGAACATTCTAATAGTCAGGACCATACAGTGATAGGCTGACCTCCCTTAAGGGCAAAATAACCTCCTTACCAGTTGTAAGATTCAAGCACAGGCAGAATTATTGGTGAGCAGAAATGTTATAAGAAATGGAGGTTTACATGAATGACTGGGTTTTTTGTCTAGTTAGGACCTCCCAAAGCTCAAAATTATACCTACTAGTGATGTGCTTCCCCATCCCCTCCACTAATCAGATGCCATATCTGGAAGATTTTGCTTTCACACGGTTTCTTTAGACCCCTCAAAAAACAGAGCTACAGAACAGATGAATTAAACAAATATTTGATCTCCTACAATGTGCTTGGAACTTTGCTAAGCAGAGAACTTTTTTTACTTCCTCTGGAAGTAAATTCTGAAGAATGCTTTGAGGGCAGAAAAAATGATGTGCTCTCATTAACATCTAGATAGTAGATGGTCATATAATAAATAGTAACAAATGTTGCATGAATGAAAGGAAATTCATGAGCCATGAGCCAAATGTAGATAAAGGGGAAAAATCGAGTATCTCTCATACTTGCTAGCATATAACAAGCATCTTAATTTATAACAAATTTTGGTTAAAAAAAAAACTATTTCAATCCTGCTCCCCATTGTTCAATCTCCTCTTCTTTATTCTGTTTAGGAGAGGGACTGACTGTAGATTTTTTATTTTAGATAAGTAGAATACTTATTTTGGTTCACCATAAAAAAACAAAAACCAGTTTTCTTATAAAATAGAACTGTAGATTACATGCTAGAAAATGGGATTGCATGCCCTCCATACTCCCAGCCAGCTCCCTGAGGGCCCCCATCAGCCTCCTCAAAAAGACAACAAAGTCTAGATTTCTTGGTAAGGGAGATAATGAATGCACCTCTTATTTAAGGCATTTTAATGAGTAATGTGCCAGCTTAAGTCAGAGCATCCTGACCAACACAGACAGATGAGTGCGGGAAGCCCAGTGAAGGTAAAGCTGCAATGAGGCATCTTATTAGAGTAAGAGGGACAAGAAAAAAGGTGACAATAAAAACAGAAAATTTGTTTTAAGTAAAATGTATTTTCAGTTTTTATTCAGGGCACCACAGTGTCATCAGGGATTTGGACTCTCTTTCGCCTTCCGCTTGGCTCTCCGTGGCTGTCGTCTTGGGTCACTCATTCGTGCTGGCACAGTGGGCCTCGGATCCCCACACAGCCACATCCAAAGCCATCTGGGTCTGGGGAAGGGCTCTCTTCTCTTGCATGTCTTCTTTCAGACAGGCAAACCTTTCTCAGAAGTCCTTTAAAGACTTTTGAAGTTTTAATGGCCAGAACTAGGCCACCTGCCCACATGGCGGCTGGCTCTGCCATCAGAAAAGCCTCTCACCTATAGTGGCCTGACAGCTCTCCTATGCTCTCCCTTCCTCGGGTCCATCCACTGCCAGCAAACTTTCCTACCTGAAACACAGATCTGGTCAGGTCATTCCACAGTTTAAAGATTGTTGCTGGCTTCCCTTTGCGTACTGAATGAAGTCTATATCCCAACCTCTTCCTCATCCCAGAGCCCTCAACATGCACGTCAGTCCTTGATGGAGGTGGGCTGGATTCTAGTTCTGTTAATTGTGAAGTATCTGCAAACACATTTCATATCATATATTCACATTTTTTAGATTTCAAGAAACAGATCTTCAAGTTACTGTAGATGATATGTTATGCAAAGAAAGAGCAGTATTTGTTAAGCAAATATTTGTTGTACTTTCTTATGGGCCAGGCACTGCCCTTGTACAATATGATTAAACAAAACACAGTATTGTCTTCAAGGGGTGTACATTCTAGAAAAGAAGGCTAATTAAAATGAACAAGTAATTTTTAAGCATGATAAGTGTTAGAAAGAAAGGTAGGCTGTGACAAAAGACCCAGTAACAGGAAAACCCAATGAAGGTGAGCTTCCCCAAAGAAGTGTGTTTTAAGAGAGAGCCAGATAAGTCTGAGCTAGGTGTAGAAGGTAGAATGGGGGCCAGCTATGTGGAGAAAGGATGGCTGGAGGCTAGTTAGGAGGGACTTGGAGGGATCCAGACGAGACACTGTGGTGCCTGGGACGAGAAATGAAGACATGAGGACAGACAATATAGAATGTGCTAAGGGACTGTATGTGGGAAATAAACATCTGGCTGATGACATGCACAGATGGGTAAGACTGTTGTTTCCTAAGAACAGGATCCTGGCTTGTGTAGAGAAAGAGGAGCCAGAAAAATTTGAAAGTCCTTGTCAGCGGCTACCCAGTCAACCAGTTGGAGAACAAAAATGTTCAGAATGTTTCCATTGCCCCAAGTATGCTGTGTCATCCTAATGCTGTATCCTCTGTCTGTCTCTGCCTCTGTTTCTGTTGTCATTACAAGCAGATATAATACTCTTACTTTTTGGCTTATGTTTACACTGGTTTTCTTGACTTTATGGCTCTAACCCACTACCTTCTCTTTGGTCCTTGATTAGTATTCCTATACTATTTGTGCCCCTCCTATGTGCTTCGTTGACCCACAGAGAAATTTACAGGGTTAGTTAGATAATATCTAGTATAAGATGTCCTGTAGGGCAGCATCTTTTCCCAGTTGTCCACTGAACTGTCACCACTGCTTCACGACCCAAACCATGGCAGCTTTCCTTTATCCATTCATGCTACAATTGTATTTTTAGCATTAACTCTGTACCAAAGAATATGCTAGGCCACAGAAAGAACACATGCCTTGTAGATATTAAAACTGTGATCTAAATTCTGTCCTTCTCATTCACCAAATATATGAACGTACGCCCAAAATTACTAAGTTCTCTGTGCCTTGATTTCATCATCTATGAAACAGATAGAACATATCTCAAGTTGTTCTGAGTGTTTAATGGAGTAATACCAGTAGGCGGCTTAGTTTATTCACGCCTGTCATCAGTGGTGGCGGTGGGAGTGATGGCGGTCGTGCCAGCAGCAGAAGGAAGCACCGAGGCCATGGGAAGAGCTGGCAGGGATGGAGGCGGGAGCAGACAGTTGTGGGGGCGGGTGACTGTAGATGACACACAAAGGACTGCGTTGGCTGCTTTGCTCAGAAGGGCTGTGGGTTAGAAAAGCACTCGAAGCTTCAAGGACTGCCCAGGACAACGAAGTTTTTAAATTTACTTGGGTTCCATTGTTAGGATTCAAATCATTATGCTCACTTAAACTTGGACCTTGGAGAGTGTATTTTATGAGTTCAGCACTGAATTACTTTCACAGTTCAAGAACACTGACAAAGTGACTTAAAAGTGCACAACAATTATCTATTCCAGAAAGTCAATTTAGGGGTGGAAAATCTGTATTAAAATGGAAAGAACAACGCTCTCTTGCATGTTCTTTAAAGAGCAAGTCAAAACCTCACTCCTTGGCCAGGGTACGTTATAGTCATTCAATTACATCCTCTGAGCTTTTTTGTCTTTTTGACGGAACAAACTGATTTCAAAGTATAGCTTTGTTCTCGGTAATAAATTGTGTTGTACAAAAACTTTCAGGCAGAATTCAGATCTCAGTGTGAAAATTCTCTGTTTTAATCATTTTTGCTACTTCTTAATTTGAATAGCCTTAGTGAAAAAAACACTTCTTAGAAAAAAATAAGATGTAGTAAACAACTTTAAGAAATTAAATATAATGGTAATAATAGCTAACATTTGTTAAGCCGTTAATTTATAAACCAGGCAGTATGCTAAGATATTTACAGATATTATCTCACTTAGTGATCACAACAGTCAGGAGATGGAGGACTGTCTTATCTTCATTTTACAGACAAAGAAACTAGAAGCTTAGCCTCCCCTTGATCACACAGCTCAGGAAGAGCTAGAACTAGCCTTCGCACTCAGTGTTTTTAACCACATTGTTAACTGAGCAAGTTCTTTATTATTCCATCTTCCTTGATTGTTTAGCAATAATTGGATAAGTAAAGAATGAGTTCCAATTCAATGGAAGTGGGTTGTATGCTCTTTTTAGAGTTGAACTGCCACTTTATTAATGTATCCCTAATCTACTCCTGTGTTTTTAATTGCATGCCTTTTTCAAATTGTAGTTTTACCATTTGTTGTATCATTTGAAAACTAACGTAAAGTGTAAAGAGTTCATTTGAAATAATAGTAAGTTTTTCTTTGAAGTCTGTAAGATGTTGCAGATATACATAGTAATTTTTTAAGCACATATTTTCTACTTTAGCTGTCATCAGTCTGTTACTTTTCAAAAAGACCAACTTAATAAAAGTAAATCATGTTAAACTAACGATTCTATAAAGTTACAGGCTCACTCAAAGTTATTCATGAAAAATACAAAAGAGTATGAAACATACGTGCCCAGTTAAAAACTCTCTATCAGGCACTATTTCATCTCAAATGGACATAGAGTGTCTACATTTTTCATAGATTATAGTGAGTTTATATATAGCTGAATATAGTTATCTCTAGGTTATGGGAGGACAGATGATTTTTACATTTCTTTATTCATTTTTGTATCCCTCATACCTAGCAATTAAGAAAAATCATGCATGTCAATAAAGGTATTTTTAATTAAATACACTTTTAAATTAGTTCTTGATTTCCCACAACAAATTGTTTTGTTTTGTTTTGTTCTTTAATCCAGAAGAAAAACAGTGTGGAATTTTTTTTGCAGGGGGAGGGGGAGCATTAATTATAAAATGATACATCTTATTTAAAATATTCAGAAAATCCATTCCAGAAACAGGTCAGGGCTGTGGAGATATAAACTTAGGAATTCTCGCATAGACAAGTATATTTAAACAGGACTGGAGTAGATTACCTTAGAAATAAGAGTGACTAGAAAAGAGATAACATTCAAGGACTGAGCCCTGAGACTTGCTAACATGGAGGGCTCAGGATAATGAGGAGGACACATCAGAATTTTGAGAAGAAAAACCAAGCAAGGCTGATGTCCTAGAAGCCAAAGAAAGGGAATTTCAGGAAGGAGAGAGTGATAGCTGTGTCTAGTGTGTCTAGTACTGCTGAAAGGTTCAGTAAGGTGGGAACTGCAAAAGGACCATTGGATTTTTTAATGTGCAGGTGACTGGTGACCTTGAGAAGGAAATAAGAGAAATTAGAAACTGAGATTATAGCTAACACTTTTGGGGAAATTTTCTATAAAAGGAAGATAAGAAATGGATTAGTAGTTTTAGAAGGAATTGGGGTCAAAGAAAGGGCATTTATTTGTATTAAAATGAGGTGATAGCCTGTTTGTTTGCTAAAGAGAACAATCCAGTGATACGGGGAGAAACTGATGATATTAGAAAAAGATGAGTGGGTTGCTGAACACTGACCGTAAATGAGAGGCTGAGGCCTGGGTCAGCAGTGGAGGGGCTGACGTTACAGAGTTTGGGGAGTTCATCGGTGGGAATGAAAGAGAAGATCTGTGAACCACGGTGAGGCAGGTGGAAAGATGTCACCTGTGACGGGAGTTTATGGACGGTCTTGTCCTATTGGCTTAGTAGCTGATTTTTATTTCTTTTCTTTTAGTTTAAGAATTTTATACGAAGCTTTTTCTGAATTGTACAGTTTATTTAAACCACCCTTACAGAAATATTAAACCTTGTTATGAAATGTATCATCTACTCTTCTAACTTATAAACTATGGGGAATTTAAACTTTCCAGAAATATCAGATTTTTTACTTCAGTCCCTTTGTTTCCAATTGCCTTTAATATGTTCACCCAATATCAACTTTCTAAAACCTTATTCTGCAGTTTTCTTCTTGATACGTTGTAACTGTGAGAAAGTCCATTTTAATTCTCTGAGCTTTCATATTTAACTTGAGAAAGCCCTGTTTTCCAGATATTTAACCAGTTTCTAAATTACTTACCCAGGTGCCAGCATACTCTATTTAATGTACCAAGTAATGATTACTGATTGCTGGTCAATCCATATTCTAATTGCTTTTCTCCTCAAGGTATCGTTCTCTTGGGGGAAATTGTCAGCTGTTCAATGTTTTGAGACCAGAAACATTTAAAAATGCATTAAAACTTAGACTTGGAGCTCAGTGGAAACATTCAGCTGGCTTTACTACAAGATTCTAATCACTTCTTTCATGTAATGCATACAACTTTATTTTGTGTTAGTCTATTTTGTCAGACAGATGGATGTAACGATTTTCTGAAATTATTTCCACAATAACTTTTAATATAATCATAATTATTTCCTTGCATTTCTATGTATATGTGAATACTACTCAAAATATTCCCATAGAAAATATATTAATATAAAATACAAACATTTTTGTTGGTAGTTTCAATTTGAAGAAATTAATTTAACTCTTGTCCAAAAATATTAATATAACTAATCAAAATTATCAATAATAATTTGAGAATGACTAACAGAAGAGAGAAAAAGAAGAGAAAAGGTGATTTCTCAGGGACTGTTTTATTTCCTGTTATTAGTAGCAGGTTTCATATATAAAGGTTATTTTGTTCAGGAATTTCGATTGCAAAAGAAATATACCCTCTTAAAGTAGTAGCTTATGGCTTGTAGAGTCTTCATTTTGGATCCGTTAATAGTTTATTATGGGGTAAATTGCAGAATTTCCAGAATCTCCCGTCTAGCCTTAGTTCATTTACATGTAAGTAGGTGTTTACCACTGCAGAGCCCCCAGGCAGTCTGGAGTGGAGGAGGAAAATGGCCAGTCTCGCTTCTTCTCTGTTCCTGGTACATAATTGGTCCACCATCTGCCAATCACCAAGGACCCGCCAAGGGCATTGGTCCCAGAAGGGGCCTGCAGGAAATAACACACTGTGGCGGCAGAGTGTGAGCGGCCGCTGGAGGAGATGGACAGGCTGGGCCTAGCCAGCGAATCCGAGCAAGCTGGGAACAGTAAAAAATGGTTTCTCCCAACCTACCCTTTCCCTTGACTAATTTCGGTTTCACCAGTTTCACTGGGTCTTTGCCCCAGGCCGAAAACCCTTCCCCCCGGAGCTACATTTATAAATGTATACATTTAGAAATAAATTTATAAATAAATATGTCAGAACATTTTGCAAAATATTTTAAGGAAACATACTAAGGTAACTTAATCACCATTATTTGCAGACATCTTTGTTTTGTAGTGTATATTTTCTTCATATTCATAATGTTTCTCTTTTCTTCTCTGTTTAATCTAGTAACTCCTCAACTGAAAATGAGAGATGGTGATTTTTTTTTCTTTACAGTTTATTACATGCATTATTAAGTTTCAGGGTGACTCAGAATTGTAATATGTAAAAGATACATGTTTGCATGTACCTTAAATGGATAACTGGAATGTATGAGGAAAACTATGAAGCTTATGGACACAGTTAAGCCTCATGAAACACAAAATAGATTTGTTAAAGACCTGCTTAAGAATATTAATTAGCACAGGAAAATGTTACATTGTAAGCTGTGAAATACAGGCCCTATAAAATCTAAATCCATTTATCATAACAATTCCCTAATATGCTCCCTTATATTCTTAATATGCTAGTTGTTCCATGTTTTCTGTAATTCTCACCTTTCAACAGGCATGTATACTCTGAAAATTACATCTTTAACCATAGGCCTAAAATAATGAAACTAAACTGAAATACTTACTGCAATAGTATTTTCACTCAAAATTTTCCAGTTTCTCAAATTGCCTTCAGAGCCACTTTACAAACCTTACAAGAAAAGAAGTCCAGTTTACTTGACAGTCTTCCCTCATTGATTAGACATGATTGTATGAGTTTCCTTTTTTTATCAAACATCACTCCAAAGGGCTTCTTTTTCTTTTTTTTCTAAAGTCAAATCTAATTTCAGAGGGACAGTTTCTGGCCACCACTGAAAACAAAGATGCTGCCAGCCCTGAAGGCAATTACAGAAAAATTGGCAGGTTGCTCTGAGCAGAATCAGAGGGGTAACCAGGGAGTAAGAGTCTTACCTCCCACTGAAACATTCGAAGGGGTTTGTTGGTAATCAGCATCCTTATATGTTTAGAAATAGATTGTTGCTTTCTTTTTTTTTTTTTTAATCTTTATTTTTTTGCTGGTTTCTTGCTTTGGGGTAGGAATCTACTGTGTTTATTTTCGAATGTTCAACCTTTAATGTACTGTTTGGCACATAGTAAGGGCCCAGTAAATGATGGTAGAATAAATAAATATTACTTGGTAGAACAAACCAGTTTATCTTTACTTAAGAATCACTTTTGTTCAGGTTTAGCTTACCATTGCAACGGTCCTAAATCATTCTTTCATTCTCTCCACATTTTTTGAGAACTGAGGATGCAGATGTGGAAAAAATAGACAAAACCCCCAGTTCTCCTGGAGGATATATCCTACTGAAGAAAGAAAATGATAAATAAAATATATAGCATGTCAGATGGTGAAGTGTGCTATGAAAAAAATAAAGCCAACTTCTGCTTCTGGGTGGATGGAGCTGGTGGTAGATCATCATCCATGCCAAAACTAAAACATACACCATCCAAGAGCTGTGGAAGCACTGAGGGCCAGAGGAACTAACATTTTGGAGAGGAATCTACCTTTCTCTGATAGGGGTGCCTGGTCACCTGTGAGACGATAGACACAGTTGCTAAACCTTGAGGCTGGCATCTGGCCTCAACCCCAGAAAGAAGGCAGCTACTGCAGAGCAGAAAAACCAGCCCAAATGGATTGGCAGAAAGGGAACCTTGAAGGGCTTCAGCACAGTTTTCCCTTTGTGCTGTTTACTGTATTCTGAAATTGTTTGCAGTGGGGAGTTGCACAAGATTAAAAGCTTAAACAGAAAATATCTTGTTGAGGAAATATCCTGCCAGGCAGTCATTCAAAAACTCTAGAGAGCTATGCACTAGGTGTTAAGACTGACACTTACTAAAACTGAAATATAGCTCAGTTCAATTGGACTGAAGTAATTAACCACTCATCCTGGTCAAGGAAAGTGTGAACCCTCATGTAGAAGACAGTATCATCTGGGGGCATCCTATGTTGGTGTTGTTTATAAGGGTATACATAATGTCCAGATTACAATAAAACATATTAAGGCATGTCAACAGGACATAAATACACTGGAAATAGATAAGCAGATGATCCAGACATCAGAGTTGTTAAGCAAAGACTCTGAGATTAAAACATCCAAGAAAATAAAAGAAAAATTCAATTTGAGAAGGTAGAATGTTTTAACAGAGAAATAGAATCTATAAAAAGAATCAAGTGGAAATTCTAGAGTTGAAAATTACAGAATATGAAATTAATTCCATGGGTGAAATGCCGCTTTAAAATGTCAGTTTAGACAAGCAAAACAGAATGGGTGAACTGGAAGCAGGTCATTAGAAAATAACCAGAGCATAGAGAAGAAAAAAAGGGAGCTTAGAGAAAAGTGTAACAGGCATGAGAAACACAAAAGGGTTTAACATCAGCACTGTCCTATTAATAGACATATGATGACAGGACAATATGTAACTTAAACAATAAATTAATTTTAATAGAACTTTTAGCCTAATACATTCAAAATATTACCAATCTTTTATTCAGGCAGTCTTTGATATCAATGTGTATTTCACACTATACCACATCTCAATTTTTTTATTAAAGTATAGTTGACATACACTATTATATTAGTTTCAGGTGTACAACATAGTGATTCAACAATTATATACACTATGAAATGCTCTGCAAGATAAGTGTAATTACTACCTGTCACCATAAAAAGTTATTACAGTACTATAATCCCTATGTTATACTTTTCATCTCCATGACTTATTTATTTTATAACTTAGAGTTTGTACCTCTTCATGCCCATCACCCATTTTACTCATCACTCCATCCACCTCTACCATGGCAACCACCAGTCTATGCTTTGTATTTATGAGTCTGTTTCTATTTTGTTTGCTCATTTGTTTTTTTAGATTTCACATGTAAGTGATATCATATGACACTTGTCTTTTTCATTTCACTTAGCATAATACTCTCTAGTCCATCCATGGTGTCACAAAGGGCGAGATTTCATTCTTTTTTATGGCTGAGTAATACTCCATTGCATATATGTACATCATCTTTATGCATTCATCTATTGATGGACAGTTAGGTTGCTTCCATATTTTTGCTATTATAAATAATGCTGTGATAAACATAAGCATGCATATATTTCTTCAAATTACAGATTTTGTTTTCTTTGGGTAAATTCCCCAAAGTGGAACTGCTTGGTCATATGGTATTTATATTTTTATTTTTTTGAGGAACCTCCATGTGCTTCCCATAATGACTACACCAATTTACAATCCCTGTAGCTATGTAAGAGAGTTCTCTTTTCTCCACATCATTACCAACACTTGTTATTTCTTGTCTTGTTGATATTAGCCACTCTGGTTGATGTGAGGTGATGATCTCACCATGGTTTTGAGTTGCATTTCCCTGATGATTACCAATGTTGAGTGTCTTCCCATGTGTCTGCTGGCCATCTGTATGTCTTCTTTAGAAAAACATCTACTGAGGTCCTCTGCCCATTTTTTAATCAGATTATTTTTTTGTGTTGAGCTGTATGAGTTCCTTATATATTTCTATGTATTAGTCCCTTATATATCATTTGCAAGTATCTTATCCCATTCAGTAAGGTTGCCTTTTCATTTTGTTGATGGTTTCCTTTGTGGTGCAGAAGCTTTTTATTTTGTTATTGTCCCACTTGTTTATTTTTGCATAAGTTTCCTTGGCCAGGGAGATATATCCAAAAAAAGCACTGCCAATGCCAATGTTCAAAAGTTTTCTGCCTAGATTTTCTTTAAGTAGTTTTAGGGTTTCAGGTCTTATATTTAAGTCTTTAATCCATTTTGAGTTTTTTTGTGTTTGTGTAGATGTTAAGATAGTGATCCAGTTTCATTTTTGTGCACATAGTTGCCCAGTATTTCTAACATATTTATTGAAGAGACTGTCTTTTCCACAATGTATATTCTTATCTCCTTTGTCACATATTAATTGCCCATATAAGGATGGGTTTAATTTGGGGCTCTCCTTTCTGTTCCATTGATCTGTGTGTCTATTTTTGTGCCAGTCCCATACTGTTTTGATTATTGTGGCTTTGTAGTGTAGTTTGAAATCAGGGGGATGTCACCACATCTCATTTTGGACTCTCCATTTCAACTGCTTCATAGTCAGATATGGCTATGGCTACCATATTGGACAGCTCAGATATGCATGCATGTAACTAGAATCCCAGAAGGAAGAGAGGAAAGGAGTCAAAATCATTATTTTTTAAAAGATTAGGTAGGGAAGGGGATAGAATATTGGTAGTGGGGGGGCCTGAGGAAGTGCACAGTTTTAAATAAAGGAATGATGGAAGGCCTCCCCATGGGGTAATATTTGAGGATAGGCAAGCAGGAGATGGGGGTGAAGGAAAATACATGGGCCTTGCAAATAGATGAAGGAAGAATGTAAAAACGGGAGGATGCAGACATTTTTTAAAAACATCAGGAAGCTAGTGTGTGATGGAGGGATTAACTGGGAGACAAGAAGGAGGTCAGGTCAGAGAAGCAAAGGGAAGTCAGATCATGTAAAGCCTCGATAGACTTCTTAAAGTTTATCTAGAGATTAAGGTTGGGGGAGGAGGAAACTCAAGACTTAAAAATTAGTGTTTTTCTGCTGTTGTTAATTTTTTAAAAATGCTTCCTAAGAGTGACTGACTGGTAAAGTCATGTAATACCTTCATAAGGCACTACTAAATATGCAGTGTGAGCGGTGAGGGAAAGTTTGTTTAGGTTGGTTTTCAGAACCTTTTTCCCCTAGACCCTAGGATACGATCAAGCTCTATTAGCCTAAATTTGTGAAATAACGACCTTTCCACACTGTGAATATAGTATCTAGCAAGATAATCAATACTATTCATTTTCAAACTTCTTATATTTTGTTTTCTTTTGTAAGATTGAAAATAACTCATTCAATTAGTCAAGCATGGATTTTTAAATTATTATTAAAGTAACTCAATCTGCAGCATATTATATGTTAGGTGACAAAAACATATCTATTTAGAAACATAAGACTTTTCCTCATCTGACAAAGGAAGATTTTAAAACTGAGGATGCCTGGTGGTATTTATTGTCTTCCTGCTTAAATTAAAGCATATAAAAATGTAATTCCTATAGCCAATATGGGAAAATAAATACAAATCTGCATTTTCTGAGGTTGAGTAAGAGGATTAATTATGGAAAAGGAACTATCTTAGAAAAGGAAAACAGTAAGAAGAAAAGGTTGAGGAGTTTTAAGGACTAGGTTTCTTCAGGGATTGATATTAGCTCTAGGCTTACTAAACACTTTTCCAAATAACTGGAGAAAGGCAGTACTCAGCCAAATATCAGAGGTTTTATAGAACACAAAACTTAGCAGTAGGAAAGTCAATAAATTGGTGTGTGTCCTCAGGGATAACCATGCAGCTTTGTGCACATGGGCAGCTGGCTGTTGAAATGGACAAATGAAGCAATAAATGGCTGTTCATTGCAATTCCAATGTGTGTGTGTGACTTTCAGGTGGCGGCATTTTCCCTTTTTGAGGGGTACCCAGATTGAAAATCTGCTTAAAGTTATGAACCTTTTCCTCAGGTAAAAACTCATACTTCCCAAAATAAGAAGTCATGTTTCAAGGTGGTAATCTTGGATTAGCTAGAAAGTTAAGAAATTACTTTCCTCGATCCATTCATTCAGTGGGTAAACAAACATTATGGAGCTTCCGATGTAAACTCAGTCTTGTATTATGTACTAGAAATGCATAGAGACTGAGACAAACTTGGCATCTGACCTTATGTATGTTACAAGTTAGGGAAGGAGATAGATAATCAAGATTTATACCACTCACATATAAAAGTGCGGTGTAAGACTTGGCGGGGGGGGGCACTTCACTCAGGGCACTAGGGGAGAAACGAATTTCAGGGCTGCGATGGGCCACCGAACTGGCATCCAATCATTACCTTCAGTCAACATTCTTCAGAAAATTGACAGACACAGAACTTTATTATCATCTATATTACAAACACTTAGTATCTATAGTTCTGATATACCTCAAGATAGTAAATGGAATAAAACAACTAAAATGAACAGAGGGATAAAAGCAATTTTTAAGTGTATGATTTTTTTGGCTCAAAGGCAGAGGCTGAAAGAGAGGAGACGTTCATGCATATATATATACACACACACATATGAATAAAAGTATGACTTACATATATTCTTATTTGTTTTTTTTGAGAGGGGGCCAAGGTTGTGTTAGCAAAGACTTATTTACCAAATCTCCCTCAATGCTAGAATAAAGGATATATATATCCTTGAAATTTGATCTGGGTAACTTTCTTTACAAAGTAAATAAATTTCTGGACTCATTATCATGAAGATGGTATATTGGTAGGAAATATGAAATGTATTTCCATAAATATAATGGGAATGAATATTTTTAACAAATTTAAAATGTCAGGAATACTAAAATACTCTACTTGCATTTAAGCTTGCAATCTTTATTAGTCAGTGTAATGAAGACTTACTGTCATAGCAGACAAGCCCTGGAATCTCACTCACTTAACATAGTAAAGGTTTATTCTCTTCCACACGAGGTCTGGTTGGGTCAGGCACCCTCCCTGCATCATGTAGCTACATCCCCTGAAAGACCATGGTCTCTGCTGGAGGGAAGGAGAAACCGAGGAGACACTTTGGCTCTCAACTACCTCATCCCAAATGTGATGCACATCACGTCAACTCATACTCAGACTAGTGCTGGTCGTGTGGCTCCAACCTACCTGCAGAGCAGCCTGGGAAATGTAAGGGGCACAGGGACTGTTTGGGTAGCATGTGCTGCCTCACCCTCCAACATTACAGCCAAAGTGTTGTGGCCTAACAAAGGCATGCGTGCGTGCCTGTGTGTGCACCTCACCATTGTTCACCAAAACAGGAAGTGCCCTGTATTTGGCTGTGACAAAGATTTCTGGCTGAGTGATTGCAGGATAAAAGGGAAGGGGGTGATTTGTTATTACACTGTAAAGAGATGTGCTATTATTAGAATTGCTACTTCCTCCCCTTTATCCTTCCCCAAAATAGAAATAATGGGGTAAGAGAGAAAATGGTGGTATCACTTAACAAAATAGGAAACCTAAGGAAAAGCAGGTGTTTCTCCTTGGAAGAAAAAGTTCTGCATTTAGACATGAGGAATTTGAAGAAGGTGGCACCATTTTATACACAGATAGCAACTGAGATGTGCAACTCGCAGGAGTGTCTACCATAGAGGTATGTAACTTTGGACCCAGAAGCCTCATGTGGAAGCCGGGCAGAAAGGTGAGCTCTTTAGGGGAAAGTGCCTATATTCAAGGTCCACAGAGAGTGTAAGGTTGAAGGAGTAAGAGGACCGACCACAGGGCTAAAGGAAATGAATGAGCACTGTGACTTTAGGGGCAGCCGGGATAGACCAGAGGGCTAAAGAAGTTTGGAAGGAAAAGGAAGAAAATAATAGCTCTTTCCACCTCATTCAGAGATTAGAAAATCCAATGCGGCCGTCATTCTGATTTCACTGCAGTAGCCAGGACGGGGCCACACACTGCCCATCCTTCCCCAGTGGGCTCTGCTTCCAAAGGCTGAATGGCTCAAAGGCCCTAAGCTGTAAGGAAGGCCTGGACAAAGTCCAGCTACAAATTAAGATGGAGTAAATCACTGACATCACTTTCTAATAAAAACCTGGAATTAAAACCAGTGTTTCCAAAAAGAGTACAATGCTGGGAAATTAGTCAGTTATTAAAGTGATTGCTGCTAAGTAGACATCTCCTGCTTCTCTGGGTCCTTAAGGAGATCGGATCTCGTCACATCATCTCCCAGTGGGCCATGGGAATCACCTCTTCTCTTCCTGGCTTTCGCCTGTCCTCTCGTGGTCAGTTCTGAACCCAGCAGCCAGGGTGAGCTTGTTCAAGTATAGGTCAGGTTAGATGACTCTTCTCAAAACCCTCCAGGGGGATAAGAGACTTACAAGGCCAACCATCTGTCCCCTCATCTCTCTGCCCTCGTTTCTGCTACTCTGCTCGTTTCCACTTTATCAGAGAGGCTTACTCTAACCATCTTTCATAAAATAGCAACCCCAGCTCTTGGCACATTTACCCTGCCCTTAATCTCCGTTATGCTGACCACCTCTGATGTAGGATGTGTGTATTTGTCTCCGGAAACCGCCTCCTGCCTTAGCCCCAGAACGCGAGCCCTGTGAAGGCAAGCACCTTTTCGGCTTTGCTTGGCCACCCTTCCTAGAACAGAGCTTGACCCACACTAGGAATTCAGGAACTACTTATTGAATAAGCGAATGGATATAAAAGATTATTCTTGGCACTCACCTACATTTCCATTTTGAATAAGAATATTTTGACATCCCCCAAAAAAGAAAACATAATGTTAATTTTAAATTTGTACAAATGTAGCTTCAGGAATCATTTTTTTCCTTTTGCTTCAGTGAACACTTTCGAGCAGCAGTTAAGGACACCATGTCATCCTCATTCTCTTAGCTCTATTTATTAATCCTTGCCATGTGGTATTTGTGTTCTCCATAGGGAATAAGAATATTGCTCACTTCCCTTTTTTTTTTTGAGAGCAGGACTATGGCTTATGGTGTTGTTACTTTTGTCAAGATACACAGTTACAACATTTCTCATGCACTAATTTAGCAACCCTTGTTTTTTGTACAATTGCTCCATAATGTTTGTACAACAGAGATTTTACAAAGCTAGAAGAAAGGGATATTTGCCGGAGCTTTGTTATCTTTAGTATCATGCAGTATTATTTTCATATTCGAGTTGCTTCAGCAATTACCGTGCTCTAAAGTTCTGATTTCCAGATGTAGCAGGTTGTCATAGAAGGGTTATTGTTGCGTCTTTGTTCTCCTTTTCTTTTATGAGTTGCTTTTAGGCAGTAAAGTCGTCCTGTGTTTCTTCATTAGAAAGACATCATTTTAAGTTATTTTAAGTCCTTAACAAAACCATTTACCACAGAGAATCAGAGACAGCAGACAGGAAAAGACTTTAAAACCCCATATTAAGCTCAGAGTGAAATTGTAATCAGACAGCCAATTATTTAATTTTCTTAACGATGTACTTTATAAATGTCAATGCAATAACTTGTCATAGGGAGAAAAATAATAAGGGCATGAAATGTATTGATAAGTATAAAAAGGAGGACAGATCTTTGAAAGGATGCTGCCTGTATTTCAATAGCCGTAAAATAAGTGTTCTTTGGTTTATGCACATTTGTACATAATGTACCTAACTAGACTTTCCTGAGTGTTTAACTTTTATCAATACATAATAGATTTCTCCTTTCTTTGACTACCAGAATTTAAACTATTAGTTTTTTAAAAAGCCAGGAGCATTATTTACTTCTAAACAAAATTTTATGTAGAAGCAACCATTACAAGCATAATTAGCCTCTTATAATGAAAGCATAATTATCCACTATTTCTAACCCCTTTCATGGAAATATAAAACCATTATCACAAGAAACAAGTAGCTGATAAGCAGTTGGATGATTTAAAGTTGTTTTTACACATCATGAAGCCTGTTGTTCTTTGCTCTTATCAATAGGTCGTCTTTATTAACAGCTTGCATAGAAATGAAAACCAAGCTTCCAGTCCTCAGATTCCAGGTTATTCCAGTTGTCAAACAGGAGTCACATTCACTAAAGGGAGGAGGAGTGATTGTTAGATCTGTCACAGGTTCACAGCCACATGCCTATCTCAGCCAAGGTGGCAGCAGATTCCTGGGAGCTATGCTGGCTATTGGGCATCACACACTGCCTGTAGGAGACTTAAGTAAGACATGCAGAGAAAGAGATGTAGACATAGGAAACAATTTCAGATGTTGCTACATGAACCTCAGTTCTTCCTTTGAAAAACATTTCTTCCCTCCTACCTGTTGTCTGCATATATACTTTGAGGAGGTGTTATTTCATATTGATGTGTTTGAATTTTTACAACTATCATTAGGTTATACAGTCCCCAACATAACACATGCTAGCCAAGTTTCTAACCAAGTTAAATGATTCAGAGGTTTGGAATGAGATAGTCCAAATGTATTGGGAGTGCAGTTCTTTAATTCATTTGAAACACAATTGAAAGTTTATTTTACAAGTAAGTAGGATAGAATTACAACTTTACTTTGACTTCCTTTCTAGAAGTAAAAGCAAATACATCTCATTTAATAAAAATGAGAAAACATTTTTGGTTTCTTTATTAATGGTTTACATAAAATCAGGAGCCTAACCATATACAAATAGGGAAGGCATCAAGCTCTAGAAAATTCAGTTTAGCATTATAGAGATTACTGCAACACAGCGGCTCTGTATCTGTAGTAGTGTATAAAAGCACTCCTAACAGGGCATCAATTTTCACCGCCATTTAGTAGATTAGAAAGCAATTGTAAACAGCGTACAACCCACATTAACTCCTGTCAACATCCTGCCTTTTGCTCAGTTATGGATTTGTTTGAAATAACAGTGAGATCTAAAGTGATTGCATCGACATCACAGATTGTATTATAAATATGAATGAACCCATTGGAATGGGATGCAGAGCACTATAGGGCAGGCGTTTGTCCTCTCTGTCATGGTAACGGGTTTGTGACATAAGGGAACATGGCATTGTCTCTAAAAAATAACTCCACAAGTTCTCAAAATGGTAATCATACCACCTGACATGTTTTCAGAGTGCCCTAAATTTTATATTCTGTTGTACCATTAATAACCATCTGTTGTTTAATGTTCAGAAATCAATCCAGATGATATGAAATCCGCTGAGCTATTTCTAAAGGTTGATTATTAGTTTAAATAATATGTTGTTTTGATTTTTAGTAGATTACCTTGATTGATCTTTGACTAAAAGCATAAGATCAAGTAAACCATCTCATCTGAATGGAAACGAGTGAATGGGTTTGGGCAGACATAGTTAAAATGGAAATTCTTCTGAATGAAAGACAAGAGCTGCCTCCTTACGTTTTCAAACTTCAGTAAGGATTTAGTAAGCAACTAAATACAAAACAAAATTCTTCAATAAGGATTTTGTTTCCTTCTGTTTGGAAGCTGAGGATATACATCTTTTTTATTTGTTTTGTTTTTAAAGATAACCACATTGCAAAATTTTGGTGGTGGAACAAAGGATTCTTTTAAAAGACATTTGTTTCATACTATTAGATTAGAAGAAAGGGTACCAGTGCATATCTTTTTAATTGCTTGATTCAGCTTGAATTGTCATTCTTTTGCAGATAAGGGTCATTTATTCTTCTCCTTAATGTCCTTTTGTTGGAATATTCTTATTCTGGTAAAAGTTTAATACTAACTTCTTACATAATTCTTATAGTCTTCAGAAAGAGTAACTGCACAGTTTACGATTAAAACCATGAATCCAATTGGGTTATGACAGTTCATTTATTAGCAGATGATTTACCTGATTGCCGACCCCTCTTTGCTTGGAGAACTTTGCAGTTACAGTTTCTCTGATGCTTAGGAGAAGGGGCAAGTGGTCACCTAATGGAACTAATATTGGCTTAGTGACTTTTACATGTGATGTACTAAGCTTTGTGTTTTACATACATTGTATTATCTCATTTAATATCTTCTCCCTTTAACTTTTAAACATTTGAAGGGGAAAATCATCTGAGTGTATCCCAACAGTGAGTTCTTACCAAATACACAAGTTTATTTGCAAAGCCAAATTCCAGGAGAGAGCATATAGGATCAGGAGTATTCTCCTTGGCTTTTCTCATTCTAATGCCAGCCATCAGCTTAGTTCCAGTCTCGAAGAAGAAGAGACAAGTACCTCAGTGCACATCTAAGGGAAATAAATGTATGCTTGCCTTCAAGTAAATGTCAGCTACACCCAGGAATAGTTGCTGTCACCCCTTTTCCTTAAAAATAGAGTGTTTAATGGGACTGGCCACATTATATCCACAAGAATACTCTTTTTCAAGTTGAGACCAAGGCACGATGTAGCCTAACTAGTAACCTACAAAATATATTCACTAGAAGCTGTGGCAGTGGTTCAAAGTTAGAAAGATGATCAGTGTATTCATTTTTATCAACTGTAGTACTTTATGAAGCTTATGGAAATATTCTTAGTAAATTATTCAATCAAATAAATTTTACATGAGGGTTTTACTAACAAGTCTAAAAGATTTTCAACTAAATTGAGTCAGACAGATGGATTTTGTTCTCCAGGTGATTGCGTACTTTTTTGCTTGATAACCTATTTGGCAGCGCTTTTTTGAACCTGTGAATATTTATATTTCAGGGCCCTCTCAATAATTAAGAAATCCACGGTCAGTATAAGATGTTCAAATGACTGAACAACTTTGTTTCATTCTAGAACTGTAACTTTCTTACTGTTATTTTTAATAACATTTTCCAAGAATCACAAACAAAGCACGTGTTTAAGTTAATTTACTATATTAAGCAGAAATATAGGCATCCCAAGAGCATTATTTGTTTAAAAAATCAAGTATTTTAGAAGCCATAAAAATTATGTTTTATAAAAATGTCTTCACTAGCTTTTCTTCTTAGGTTGTTGAAATACCCAACTAAGAAACAAATTGAACTTTAGAAACTATGAAAATATGCTTTCCTGCAATATATCATTTAACTTTTTTACAGAGAGCTTTAAATTTTTTTCTTTTAAGAATTGTGCTACAAATGAAGAGTATATTTCCTTTCTAGCAAACTAACTCCAAAGCAAAGTCTATCAGCCACAGTCATTTATTCTTGGAATAAATCCTGACCTGAGAAGAGATTCTTGATTCCTATAGCAAATAAGTCATGAGTGTTCTGTGGAGATAGGAGGTAATACACAATTATCTGAGTTTCTTAGGGTCTTCTATTTTGTTTTACCTTGATTAGATCCATTCCAGTAATTCTTTCTTAGTATTATTCTGGTTGGTTATTGGTTATTAGTATTGACTTCTAAGCCCTAAAATAAAATTAATAGCATCTCATATTCATGTTTTTTCTCTAAAGGCAGGCAAATCAAGGGTGGACTATTTGGAGATTTTGTTTTATATATAGCACCACATGAATAATTAAGGATCAGAAAAATAGTCACTCACTTGAAAAATCACATTTCAGGATATTACTAAGGATTTCTTTATATAATGAATTTACAATGTTATATCCTAAAGACTGTCATTTCAGAAACTCTTTCCTTGAAAATTCACTTTGGGCCTTTTTAAAATGAGGTTTATAAAGATCATTTCAAATTCAGATTAGAAAATATAATTTCCAATATAAATTATGGCTCCCAGTTCATTTTGCAAGTAAAAAACTTGAATTTGTCACATAATTTTATAACAGTTTCTTTTATGTTTTTATAAAAAAACACTAGATTGTTTTCACTATTTTGGAGATTTGCTGTGAGTTGTACTCAAACTTTATTGCATTTTTTTAAGTTTGAGAAGTATGCGGTTTTCCTACAATTTGTTTTCATGTAAGATTGCAGTATTGGGGTGTTATATGTTATATGATACTGATGCTACATAAAAACTATCGAAAGAGTATTTGCTTTGAAATGTTTTTCCAAGTTGAAGAGAAGGATTTGTACTGATAATTCTCCTTAATCTTTGGACTAATGACATATACTTTTAAAACTAAGTTCTGTGACAAGGACCATCAGAGACATGCGTGTCTCGCCAGGTCACACTCCTGCTTGACGTTCTTTAGTGATTGCCATGGTTCCTGGAATAAAATGTCAGCGCTCTCCAGCCTCAGTTGAATCACTGTTACATTTGGTCACTGTTTCCAACCGCAAGTGCCTTCCACCCGAGGGCTTCATGCTGTTCCTTCTGCCTCAGATGCCATTCTCCCCCTAAACCTGTCTTGCTAACTCTTTAATTATCTTCCTGGTCTCAAACATTACTTTCTCATAGAAGCTTTCCTATAATTGCCTTGCCTCTAAAAGTTAAATCAGGTCCTCTGTTATACTTCATAATTGCTTCCTTTACTTCTCCTTCATTGAACTTGCAAGTTATAATTACATATTTGTTTGATTATTTGTTTAATGCCTGCCTCTCCCAATAGAGTGTAGGCTCTATGATTAAAGAAAGAATTGGAGTCAGAGGAAAGACTTTATTATAATCAGTATTTCACACTTTTGACAGGTAAATTAGACTAAAATAACTCCCAGCCTGGAAACCATGAAATCAAGGAGAGGCTGTGTGGTGTAGTACAGGAGGTTCACAGACTGGTTCTCAGAGGCCTCATAGACTAGGGGGAGAGTAGTGAGGGGGGAGGAGAAGGAGCTTAAATGGAAAAGAACATCCCTTCACTATTCCTTTGGAGCATGTCTCTTGGCTTCTCTAGTCCTCAGTTTCCTTGTCAGTAAAAGGAAACCTAAAGTTTTACAACTATAATATTGTCAATTTCAGAATAAATAGAGTGACACTTGGGCTCCAGTATTCTTTAGTTTCTAGAAGATGGGTTGTAGCTGTGAGCCATGCCAACAATTCTAGGCACAGGCAAGAATATAGAGCCACTAGAGGTAGGGGGGATGTGGAAGTGCTAGAGGAGGAGTACAACTGGAAACTAAATAAGTGACCTCTTTAGCTCCAAATTCACGATTAGTTACACCATTTATACCCTTTCTGTGTCCTAAAACTCAATCTTCCTTTTACTAACCAAATTCCATAGATAAATTCTCAAGATTCAGAAAAATAGCTAAGAATTTAAGTATGAAAGCTGATATTCTTTTCTTAAAAAAAAATACCAACCAATAATTTCTTGAAGATATAAGGAATCTATACCAAGTAAAATTAGGAAAAAATTAAGATTCATTCTATTTTTAGTTAATCAAAAGCACGCAACAGAGAACACCATCAACTACAGCTGGGGTATTTTTCCTACATTCTAAATTCTATATGTGGCTTTTAAAATTCTTTTTTAACTTGTCTTAAGCTGAATGAAGTGTTTTAGTCCTAAAGTGTACATTGCCTAAGTTTTACACTGAAGGGTCAGGATTATTTTTAACTAATGTTTACAAAGGATCAGTGAACTGTATCTTTTTGTTTATGTTACACATGAAAGAAATAGGGTTTACTTATTCCTAAACACCCTCAGTCAGCCATCTGCAAATGGATTATGTACTTGAATACAAAAGAAGTTCCTGGTAAATGTAAAATATATTTGAGCTGAAATATTCTTTCCCATTTCCCTCTTTCCCTTTCTCTAGCTTTGCTTCCTCTCTTTTGCTTATGCAATTAAGTTCTACTTACATCAACTAAAATTACTCTATTATACAGACTGAAATGTTAGGTGAACTTTTGTTCTGAATTTCCCTGAAGCATGTGTTTATAGTGAGACAGTTTCTTATAGTTGAAAAGATCATGTTGCAAATACAAAACACATTAGTTTAACAGAAACAAGCTGAGGAAATAGTTAAAATATGCCAGTTTTTAAGTGCTGACCCTTTACCATGTTTCCTAAAACATGTATCATTAGGCAAGCTTTTATAATCTTCGGTATGGTGTAGGTCAACAAAAGATAGGTGAAGGTCAATCATACAACACATGGAGATAAAAACAATACTAATGAAATGAGTAAGCAGAAATTTCAATTTTTCATGCAGGACAAGGGTATATATAATTTTCTCATCTAGTCATCCTCTTTCCTTTGGAAAATCCAAGAAGATAGTTTAACATGCCCCAGTGTGGATCGATTTTTATTATACACTAATTTTGATCCTTTTCTTATTAGTCCTTTTTCCAGCAATTACTTCATTTTTTTTAATGACTAAACAGCAACTAACAGTTGACAGCCCAACTCCCTCTCCCAATAGTCCTGCCATCATTTCCCCAACCAGGCCCTTTTTCACATCCCAGTACAGGTCTTCCTTGACTTACAATGGGGTTACATCCTGACAAACCCATCATAAATTGAAAATACTGTATGTTGAAAATGCATGTAATATGCCTGACCTACCAAACAAACATCATAGCTTAGCCTAGCCTGCCAAAAATACGCTCAAAATACTTACATTAGCCTACAGTTGGGCAGAATCACCCCACACAAAACCTGCTTAAAAGTAAAGTGCTGAGTATCTCCTGTAATTTATTGAATGCTGTACTGAAGTGAGAAACAGAATGGTTGTAAGTTTATGGGATGTTTACTCTCCTGATCAACTGAGTGATTTCATGATCAACTGAGAGCTGTGGCTCGGGCCGCTGCCCATGATCACGAGACAGTCTTCTCCGGGGTATCACTAGTCCAAGAAAAGATCCAGACTCAAAGTGCGATTTCTTCTGTATGCAAACCACTTTCACACCACGGTGAAGTTGAAGGATCTTAAGTTGAACTGTCATAAGCCAGGACTGTCTGTATTTTGTATCCACTCCTCCCTCTACCTGAGATGCCATCCTGTCCTTATTTGATATACTCGTACTTACTTGTCAAGACGCAACTCAAATGTTACTTCCACAGGCAATACTTTGGAGACTTAGTTCCTCTGTCCTCTTTGCTCCTGCATGATTTTTTCCCCATAGCTCTATTTTAGCACTTATTTATAATTTATTTGTTTTAAGAATATGCTTTCTCTCTGCTAGATAAGAAGACCTCAAGGTCTAAGACCTCCTTCATCTTTGCATCACCAGCCCCAGCACAATGGCTGGGTAGGTATATAGTAGGCAATCTATTATTGCTACTTCAGTGCACGAATTAAGTAGCCAATTACATGAAATATCTGACAATCTTATACTCTGAAACTAGTTGTATTCCCAAAGTTAATTTTTAAATCAGTTGTATTGGAGCTCACAAAGCAATTTCCCACAGAAACAATGTTATAAATGTTATAAATGGTGGTTAGGTACCCAGGCTAGCCCTCAAGAGTCTATTTAACCCATAATGTAGCTGAAACACTATGCAGTTGTAATGAAAAATAGAAGAAGAAAACAGCACTGTTACAAATGTGTATTGTTTTCATTACATTAAGTAAATACAATTCCTCTTCTGTATAGAAACTGTAATCCAGGTCAAATTATACCAGTGGGCCAGTATAAGGTGACCTAGCAACAAGAGCAGGGTAGCTGAAAATAGGCCAAGCTCTTTCACTAACTTGCCTTACAAACCATTTACTGTGCCTGAGTTTTTACATCTGTCTCCCCAGTTTGGTGTTTCTTGCCTGCTCTCCTTGAAGAAAAAGCAAGATAATGTATATAAGTACACATTGAAACATATAAAGCACAATACAGATGCAGTGTATATCATGGCATAAAGTACTCACGGACAAATGAAATTAAACTGAATTAATGAACATTTATTTAATGGAGTGACAAAGTAAGAGAGTTAGAGTTTAAACCTCAGTTGCCTGACTCCAAATCCTGGGAGCTGGATAACCATCATGTTTCCTTCCTCCACCATAACCAGCTCCGAGACACGCTGAGCTAATCTCTCTGGGCCTTAGTTTCCTCTTGGGCAAAGTGATATTTGAATTAGATGACCTTCCAGTTCTTTTCACCTGAATGTCTGTATTTAGCATTATGTTGGACAGAGTGGTAACTTCGGTGGCATCAATAATGTCCTGGAGGGGTCGTAAACATGGTCTGAGTTTCTTTAAATCCCTTTCTATCATTAGCTTGCTTCAAGTACCAGTTGTATACATTATATCTTTCCTGGTTGATGTAATTTTTTTCTCTTAATCTGCTGAATATGCTGATCTTAAAAGCAATTCACTCCCAAACATGTGCCACCAAACCCACGTGGAAGCTAACTTCTGTCATAGAGTGTCTCCATCCGGACTTGGAGAATAGCTGTGTTCTTGTTTTTCACTCAGAATTCGGGTTTCTCCCATGAAAAGGGAAGTTTTCCTTTATGATTGGCCTCAGTTGATTCCAGTGTATTAGACAGATACTCCAGCTGCCTATTCAAATCGTGTTCTCTATTAGTAGCCATCTGTTTGCCCATGACTACTCCCTTTTATTTTAGTGAAATCCATTTTAGTCCCTTCTTCTGCTTTTATCATACAACCGGATCCCCATGCCCCCCCCCCCGCTTTCCTTCATTCTGTGTGGATGAGGGGCAGCCAAACAAAATGCTTGAGACTCGACCCCGTCTCTGACTGAAGGGCTCCCTCTCAGGTTGTCAAGCCCTCTTTATTTCCTGCCCTATATTTAAGGTTCCCCAGAAATCTTGTGACCATTGAGAAACCTTCCAGCAACAAAGAAAGAAGTTATTAAATTTTTGGAATCTTAAAACTTTCTGTAACAAGATAATCATTTTTGTCTCTCCCTCAACCTTTGCTTTCCTTCTGTGCCTGAGGATCAGCTAGTACCTAATAAACATGTAGCTCCTTCTATGTAAACACTTATTATTGAATCAAACGCCATTAAAAAAGGCTTTTTCTGTGTGAAATTTCCAACACAATTTAATACTAAAAGTGTTAGTATTAGATGACTTGTGTTATGTGTGTTTTCTCCATTGTCTTTGTATGTTGATCAGCATGATTGTCTCTTGTCCTGAATCATAGTATCTACTAGGTGGGACCTTTGTGGCATTTTTAGTAGATTTCCCCTTAGGTAGGGTTCCCTGTAAATTATTTCTGATGTATCTTAAATCCTGTTGTTACTGCAAAGCTCAACAGAGACCCTGTCATCACTTACACTATCCCACCTTGCTCCTGTGAAATCCTATTGCATTTATTCTGTGCACAACTTGTTTGGCACTTCCATAACACTAAACCTGAGGCGACAAAGGCTCTTCTTTTGTCCATGGCCCCTTTTAGACCAGCAACAATATATTAAACTTCTTGATGGTATCTGTATCTAACTCAGTAGCTTATACATCCAGGTGCTCAATAAACATTTATTGATTCATTATTCAATTACATATTGACTTATTTCTTAAGTTGAAATTTTCAACTGATCCATTTTTTGACCTTTTCAGTTATTAGGTTTTGTCTGTTTTCAATTACCCAGTTGCATTTTAACCATCAATAGGTTATGTCTATCTAGAGACATTTTTAATGTATTTGAGAGAAAAAATTGAATAAAGTTCAGGTTTTAAAACTGCAGATGAATATTGTGTTAGTGATTAACTGCAGGAAACATATTGTAAAATAGTTTATCAAGCTGAGAAAAAGACAACAATAGGACCATCCCTTGTGACCAGATTTTTAATGGCTTCCTTCAAAAACCATCCTTTTAAAGTTTTTGCTGCCTTCTTCCTTTAATCTCTCCTGCTATGCATAATATTCAGTCGGACTCCCAAAGCAACTGGGTAAGAAAATCTCTGGTGTTGATTTTGGATAAACTGGGAGACACTTACTAGAATGAATTTTAATCTCTGAAGACTTGAACAGTCTTTTGTTCTCTGGGCTTGAGTCATTCAAAGATTTAAGTTTAAATGCCAGTGTGTTTTTGACCACAAGAAAACCCACTGAAACACCGAAGTACGAAAGTTTTAGTTATCAGTATCTATAGATTTTCGCTGTTGTTTTAGTCACCATCACAGCAGTTCTGAGGTGATGCATTTGGTTGTGTGGCCTGGCCTCCAGCTCATAGAATAGCCATCCAAATGTTCCACTCCATCATTGATTATTTCTCTGAGCTTTTCATTTTACCCATATTTGCTTGGCAACAAAGTTAATTGTTTTAAAATTATTATTCTCATTAATTACTCTCTGAATCCCTCAGATACATCACTCAAAGTACCACAAGATATCACATTTTGTCCTGACTTCATGTCAAAAGAGTTAAAACTTTGCTTCTTATATTTTGGCCTTATAAAAAATCCTTTCTTCTTATAAAGTTCAAAACCTTATTGACCACAAAGCACATTCATAGATCTAAAAATTCATGTGTTATTTCAAAATATATTATTTGTTGAGGACAAATACTTACATTATATCAAAAGTTTTGTCATCTATATTCTCCTCTGTAATTGTTTTCTAAAAGTCCCAACTAAGTTATTTCTGTCTGGTTTAAGCGTCTTGTCTGATTTTTAGACTTGGATGAATTTCACTGTAAATTGCTGTTCGATGTGACTCAAGCACCCAGGAGCTGTCAGGATGGCTCAGTGATTTAACGCTGGTGTCCTGCAGCTTTGACTGTAATCAGCAGATGCTGTGGTATTACCATAAATGTTTTCCTAACTGCTTCTGTCAAAAAGAGAAAATTCTTCCTGCACAGAGTCTGCTGCTTCTGATTAAATTCAGTGTGGCTTCTTTTGCATAATTAATGTCCCATGATGATCTCTAACCTTTTGTTTTGAATATTGCCTCTTGGTCTAGACTCACTCTTTATGGGGAAGCTCAACTAAGAGCAGACAAAGGGATGTGGATGGTGCTTTTACATGAACACCCAGCACCTCCATGGCTCTGAAGTTGTCGCTGTTTTATAAACAATCACTTGTCAAAGATCATGAAAGGTTCTGGTCTTTGCAATGTTTTTCGTTGTTGTGCCACTGCTCTGTTCCACTTCTGAAGGCTGTTTCAGCCATGCTTTGGTGCACATGGTTTTGCCTGAGGATGTGTGATGATAGGATCTGCTTTAGAATGTGCTTACCCTGGGTGTGCAAACTGTGATAAACCTCTGGCACAAGCCAGGCAAAAGGCTTTCTATTTTCCTCCTAAACTTCCCATACCTCTAGCCCAAAGTAAATCAGACACTGTATTTGCCACAACAAAGTAAACCTTCAAAAAACATAAGTATGTGAAAAATGAATGCCCTTTTTGCCAGGGAAAGCATTTTTTACATTTTCCCAGTAGGAAAAGATCCTTCAATTTGTTAAATAGTAATACCTTTTTCCCAAAGAGCCCAAGGTGTTTCATAGTTTTCCTTTTTATCTTTTATAACCTGTAAGTACTCCTGCCTGGTAACCACCTGTGAGTTTAATTTTTTTTTCTTTTTCATAGAGTATTGATGTGAATAGATATCCTTTGTGATGTTATTCTTACAGAATACATATGACATCTCTAAGATACTAAATCAGGCCAGTGGTAACTGGTAAATTTACAGCTTAGAACCTCCCTGTAATCCTATTATTGGAAATTGGGATTCTGCCTATTCCCTTTAAGAAAAAAGGCTAGGTGGTGGAGCCTCACACTTAGTGTGGCTTACTAAGTCTTTCTCCTGTAGGATATTCTACTAGTAAATATTTATAACTACTGTTAGTACCATTTTATTTTCTTCATTGAATCAAAGAACCTTACAATGGAAAAGGATCTTGGAAAAGTTTTCATTTTGTGACTGAGGAAGCTTAGCCAAAATGGCATAAAGCCACAGGTAGTGGCACATTTAGTTTGGGGGTTTCCAACTCTTAACTATTAAAATGTTAACTTTGGATATAGACTATAATTTATCTAAAATTAAAACCAAATAAAAGAGAAACACAGGAATTTGAAAATAAATGTATTAGTCCCTAAATAGATTCCACGTAAAAGCAAGTTGTGATCAAAAACCTTTTTTTTTCTTACTGTTCCCCACACTTTAAGCTTGTAGCTGCCTAGATCCCCTGCAGCTCCGACATAGTCCCCCTTTTTCACACAACCACCAGAGTTCCACTCTCCTGCCTCCTCATCATCTCTCATATCCGCCAACCACTTCTACAAGAGAGCACTCCCTTCACCAGCACAGCTAACCCTTGACCCAGAAGACAATGGCAGAGTGCCACGGGAAACAGAACGACTGAAGTTTTCATTCTGTATCTGCCTTTCCCTAGCTCTGTCTCTAGAGTAACGCACTTGACTTCTGGTTGATAGATGGAGATAAACAATAACCACCTCCCATGAGGATTAAATGGGTGCTATGTGTGCTAATGTGTCCACACACCTGCTTCTTTGAGACCTATGTTCGATAGCCACAGAGAACTAGAAGCACACTTGGAAAAAGCAAGAATACAAAAACAAAAGAGCTTGTTTAATTGAACAAGAGATTTCAGTGATTCCTCTTAGTCTCTTTCCTCATTCCCAGTTTATTCATGAACATAATGGGTTAGTTACTATTCAAAAACAGAAGAATTCACAAATGTGTCTCTTTCAAGATATTTGAAGGTGAGAGTGGAAGAAAGTCACTTAGAAACCACCAACATTTTAGGGAAACTTGAAATGTTTCTCTGGCTCTCAGAAAGCCAAATCTTTCCTTCCCTCCCCACTCAAAAGCTTTTCATAATTTATTTATTAATAACTCTAAATGCCTTGAAATCCTCAAACTTGATTTTAAATGTATTGCTGTTACCAAGCATTAAGAGGGAGCTGTCAGATTATTTTAAATGACAAAAAGCTGTAATGCATAAGTATTACAGTGGCCATTCTCATCAGATATATCCACCCACCTTATCCCCAGCAAGTTAACATATAAGTACACATCACCAGATTTATCACTTTAACCATGAATTTAATGATGCTGCATGTAAGCATAAGCCAGCTTGCTGATGAGATGGATAATACTGAAAGCATTAGGAATGAATTTTTTCTTTTTTTCTTTTTTTTTCTTACATTAAAAGACACCTCTTGATCAATCATTCCAAAAGCATCTATACTATTTTCACTCAGTTACGTGACTTCAGGAGTATCTGTTACTAACCTGTCTGCTGTAACCATCAGAAAAGAGGCTCGAACATAGCAACTTGCAAGATGTGTGATGAGGGGACACTTTACAATGCCTTACATTTGTGTGATGGTCTATATTTATCAAAGAGATCTTGCATATATTGTTTTTGTCACAAGAATCCTTTGTAGATTTGATTTAATCATCCCCAGTAAACAAAGAGAGGTGCTGAAGTCTACAAAGTGAATCATTCTGGGATATAAAATGTGAATGATAGAACTAAGAAGAAACCCTTACAGTTTTCCCTTTTAAATGTAAACTAATCCCATTAAAGAGCACCCTCTGATCTAAATAGTCACAAATGTAGAGTTTGCACTAACCAGATGAGCCAGGGAAAATTGTTTTTGGTTCCCTTTCATGTAAATCCAAAGAACAAATCAATGAGCATACGGCTTGATAAATGAAAAGGTTGTTCCAGGACAGTGAGCTCAGTTAAAACCAAACCTGTGGAGACAGCAGGAAAGTGAGTAAAGCTAAACTTGCCTCCCACAAAAGGAGATCATCACAGAACCTGTCCAGGAGACCCGGAAGACAGTCACGGCAGCAAGACCAAGAAGGTTGTCACAGTCTGACACATGGTATCTGACCTCTTGGCCTTGATTTTTTCCCCTGTGTATTAGGGATATTAACTTTCATAGAGTACGTGAGGATTAACTGGGGAAATGCCGGGAAAGCTCCTCATCGTGGGCACAGAGAGGCACAATGAGCAGTAACATCGCCATCACCGTTCAGCTAAGGGCCTGGTGAAAGATTTCTTCTGTAGGATGTAGTAGAAGAGGCAGCTGTTGTGCGTATAACAAGTGCCATGATGGAAAAGAACAGTGCTGTGACAACGGGCAGCTGGGGACGTGGGGGTGGAGGTTAAGGAGGCTTCCCCGGAGGGACTTCCCGTGCCAGAGCCCTTTGGACAGGGAAGGTAAGGAGAAACTGGAACCCCCGTCTCTTCAGGGAGGCCAGGTAGAATGATGCATTCAGGTCGTTCTTCTCCGTTTAGTACAGCATGGACAACAGGAGAAAAATAGATTAACCGCACCGAACGAGCAGTGGAGGCCGCCACCGTTCTCAACTACACCTGGAGCTAAAGCGTCTCAAACTAGGCACTGCTGATGGCAAATCCATCTCCTTTCATATGTTATTCTTTAAATCCTGCCCATTTCATCCTTCATAAATTAGTCCTAAATTCCCAATTCCATACTTACATTCCTACAGAGCCTCCTTTTTTCCCTCCCTGTCTCCCATCTTTCAATCCAGCAAATAGCCTGGCTCATTAGTTCTCCTTAGCAGATGTCTTCTAATTAGGCTCTGTTACCGGCACTTGCTTGTGTTCTCTTCATTCATCATATTCTTCTGCAAATGATGCCCTCCCCCACCAAACCCTAAGCATTTTCTTTTGAAATCTAACACACCCACAAGGTCTACACATATTTGCATTTAATATTTGAGGCATGGAACCTAACTGTGCTAAAAGCAATGACAGATACCAGATTCAAGAATGCATTGTAAAAAAAAAATGATAAGCATAATCAACCACTTAAAGCACTTTGAGTGATTCTTGCCAATTCTCCTTGTTATATGGGGAAGATAGTAAGCAAAACTCTCTGTCATAAAGATATTTCAACGTGAGTAGACTGTGGGCTTCCTGAAGTTAGGAGCCACGTCTGCTCATTCTTGGCCATTCCCCAGACACTTAGCACAACATGGTCCCCTGTACACACTCAGCATTTTTTCCAAAAGGAATGAAAGCATGTTGTCCACCTTGGATACTGTGGTATGCCAAAGAGTTATGAAACATGGTCTCTGCCCTCTTGAATGTAGACTCTTATGAAATATGACGCATCTGCATGTAGTGTACTGTTCTAACACCACAAGACATGGACCCTACACCACAGAGTTTATGGTCTTGTCACTTTCTTTGTGGCAGGGACACAAAAAACTGTAACACCAAGCAGACCAGGATACACATATATGAGAGAAGGACAATGGACATTCAATGGACATCACAACCTTTGGGGAAATTAGGAAGTAGCATCTGATGAGATTTGAGGAATCAGATTATTATAAACAATGGTTGTGATAGAGGAATAGAAATGGTGCAATACTGTATTCAGAGTTCACTGCATGAATACAGCTAAAATAAGTTAAAATGCATGTCTTAGTTTAAGGAATTGCACCATTTCCTAAAAGAATAATAGTTTCCTCAAGCATGAATTACAAGTGAGAGGAAACTATATGCTAAAACTTTGACATTAGAAGTAGATTGAGACATTTATGGTTAGTTCATTTTTTTTTAATTATTTCTAGCAAATGTGTAATCTGGACTCTCTACTTGATACAAATTGGGTGGTATTAATTAAAATGTAAAGTGTTTCTTTAAAGTGGAATAATGTCAAAATAACTAGTTTTGAGTATTTTCTAACGTATTGGTGAGTCTGGACCACAGATTTTGCTTCTTTGCATTAACTAGTTGCAGTTATAAATATAGGCAGTACTTTATACTATACAAGCAAAAACTCTGGGGTAAAACAAATTTCCTGGTTCTGTTTACCTGGAGAACCAGTGGATTTGTAAGGTATTTGTCAGCAGCAATATCAGTAAAAATGAAGTATCTCAGTTAACTGACTCCTTGTGTTAATCTGTCTGCTGCTCCTTCAGCATTTACTAGTTTACTTATTTCTTTAAGTTAACAGTGCTATAGCTATAGGAGCCCAGGGCTGAATCCGGGGACTTGGGCTTGAATCTGAGCTAAGTGGCCTCTGACCCAGGGCGTTTCTTAACCCCTCAAAGCCTCCCTTCCTTATTTGTGAAATGGGTACTTCACCAGGCTGTATGACGATTCATGTAAAGCACCTCATACAGACAGGGTACTCAGTAAGTGCTCAAACATGTTAGAGTTGTTTTACTATTGGTTAGTCTTTCGAAAAACATAATCTGAATTGGGGTGGGGGGATATCCTTGCAAACAACTTTTTTATTAATAAGATGGTGTGAAAAAGTGAATATTTTTGTTAGAAGTAAATCTAGAGTTCCATCTTTGTGAATTGTGTTATAGTTGAAAATTTTCTTGTTTTTTTAACAAAGTATTTTTGGCTTATCACATAGTAAACCTCATCAGACAGATGAGGAAGATTTGTGTATTTGTGGGGAAAATAGATACAAAATATTACTTTAGAGACATAAAATGATTCCTGTTAGAAGGTCCATGAATGTTAAGGTCACCAAGTGGACTTGGTAAACTGCAGAACTGCTTCTGCGTTCTACTCCAGAAGAGGCCTTTTCAGGTCATGGGATTCATTAAATCAAGTTTCTAGATTCCATTTACTGCAATGGTTTCTTTCCTCTTCCATTTAAATGCGAGCCAGTACAGAAAGGTAGCCCCATTACAAAATCTATGACCTTTAAAAATAAAATAATGAATTAGAAAACATTATACTGTAATAGTTTTAAAGTAGTGTATTCCATATGTTTAAAGTCAATAAAAGTTACTCAAGGTGTTATAATGCCCACTTAAATTTAATGATTGGTGACAGGTGTAACTGTCTGACCTCTAGTGGCTATAACTTATAGATGCATCTCAGTTGATGGGCTATGCATAGAAATCTCAGATTGAGAATTCTAATAATAGAGTTCTACAACTAAATATAAGATTAGCTTCCTGAAATTCAACTAGTCTAATTTTGGGGGTACTGCCTCACAGAATAGAATTCAGAATTAATTTTGTTAATCTGTGAAAGGTGCTTGGAATATATCAGCAGATCCTGTCCTGAGACCCAGCAGCCAAATAATCGCTAGATCTTCAGTAGACATGCTTAAGTTCATAGTAAGCTTCCAGCATCAGTTTTCAGCATAATTTTATAGGCTTCCCTGAAATATTTTTAAAATATTGTCAGAATAATTATATTTTTATTAAATATCTATATGAGTAATATATCTCATAATGTGGATATGAGTTTATATGAATATTTTTCAGATTCAAATTGAACAGCATTGCTGTATCTCTTATATTCCATCATGAGTTTAAGATACTATATGTGACCAAGAAACATATTGGAATTAAGCTCTCTGATTATTTTGAACCATTGAACTAAACAGACATAGATGCAACATTTAATATGATGTACCAAGTTGAAAAAGACTAAGAAAGTTTATATTATCTTAAGGTTAAGTAATAAAAAGAAAACATTCTGCCATGTAATAGTAACATATTTTCCTTTTTCTTTAACATGAACCATCGATCTGTGGATTTCCAGTAATTTTATTTCAAATACCATGAGGATTATAACATTCCATATACTTTAAAACTTCTATGTATCTTTAAGTTCTTTGAAGAGAATATATAAGAAGTGGAACAACAATTGCTACATCTTGTCCTCTACCCATTTTACTGCAGTCAACACCTTCTTTAGCTTAGCATGAGTGCTGCACTAAGTTGTCTCTCTTCTGCCTGCTGTATGGTGCAGTTCTAGCACTCTGTGCTTCATGTTACCATAGAAACAGGAGGTGCCCCACGGCCCTGGGAAGACGAGTAGATGCAGGTCTTTGAGGAAACAGTTCCAGCTGGCCAGAAAAGCCTGAGGCAGGAATCTATGGAGGTAAATGGAAAAAGAGAATCATGTGGTCAGGTCTGTGTGTCCATGAGGTCTTGGGAAGCTCAGGCCCAGCCAGTGCTGCCTTCAAAATGACTTGTTTGCAGGCGCGAGTTTTTCAGAGATCTCAGTTCAGCCTGGAATTTCTTAGGAACCAAACTTGGTGTTTTATTTTCAAGAAAATAACTGAAGTGACACTGACCTATTCCTTTTGCTGTTTCCTCATTAAAAGGGAGCAGCTTCTAAGAAAGATCCTCCTTGCCTGACTTATTTTGCTGATCAAAAATCTCACCTTTAAAATGCAGATCAATATTCTTGGACTCAGCTGAAACCATCAGAAGTCAAACTGAAGACTGAGCATAGGGACTCAACAACCAGCATCCAAATCATTGATCCAAATATGCTAGTTCTGGAAATGAATAGTTTATATTACCTAAATTGTCATGAATTCCTTCCATATTTTAGGTACATAACTTAGAGCTTTTAAGCATTTCTCTGCTTTAATAATTGTTATATTTCTGGGTATATTATATTACCTAACAATTAGAACTGTTAATATTTTTTATTTAGGAGAAAAACTGCTAAAAGATTTAAAAATATATAGATTTGTTTTTCTCATCCCTTTTCCTTACAGATATGTGTGTACGGTAAGGCTTTGTAGGAAAAGGGAAAAGAGAAAAACAAAAAAAACAACATAATGTGAAAGACAATTTTAAAAGAAAACAAACATTATTTTGTGAGTTACCTTTACAACCAGTCTAGTTTTTGTTTTCGTTTTGTGTGGATAAGAGCCATACTCAGGATGTTTGCTGGATTTCTGTCACAGATCTAATAGTCTAAACAGGGAAAGAATTCAGAGAAACTCAAAAAATGTTAACACATCTTCTCAGATTATTGGTTCAAGGGTACGGTCTGCAAAATTGTTCTTTGGAGGAAAGAGGCCAGTGACCTGTAAATCTAAACAGAAGAAAGTTGAGTGAGGACCTCTGAGGCACTCACTTTCCTCAGACTGACAGTAGGAGGCAGTAGTATACTAGCCTGAGCTACTTTCTTGATGGTAATTATCTATGACTCATACCAGATTTTTTTTTTCTTATTTTCTAGAAATGCATGAAACCCAAAATCTTAGACATAGTTTCAGGTTTCATAATGAAACTTGATACCATCAATCCAGTACAAGATAATGCTGCTGGGCTATGAATAGAACAATCAAAAAAGGCAAGTCTATCAGCCTCTAACATAGAAGCTCTGCACCTCTGCCCCCCAGTATAGATCCTGTCCCAGTTTGAATAGAGTGGCAAGAAATAAACATCAGTCTCAGTTTTGAAAGGAGAGCCACATTTAATAAGTTAGATACTTCTAACGTCCACAGATTCACTAGAATGTATAGAGAGCTGTGAAGTAAAGTCTAAGTCTCTGGTAACCTGGTCTCCCTGTGCTGAGGTGACGGGGTAAACATAGGTCAAAACACAGGCAGTGGTAACAGTAGGCACTCTCATTATTTCAACATTCAACTTTCATGACTGTATTTTAGATTTTTAGCTGTTGCCCTTTTACCATTCACAGAAGATACACAAATCCAAATGACCTAGGAGTGTATAACTGTTGCTTTTTTATATAGAACAAAATCATAATGAAATGTTAAATTTTGAAACACTGCATTCTTTCCCTAGTTTTTCATGTAGCTAAAAACAAAATGTTGGAAAAGCAGTTTCCTTCTATAACTGATGGCATTAATGTGTTATTTTTTATTTATTGACCTAATCTCAGTAGGTTATATATTTTGCCATTTTTTTCCTCAGTATTAGGGATGCATTTATATCTGCAATTTATTTCCCTATATAATTCAAACAACTTATTTATTTGATAAATAACCATGGTTAGTGTTCAATCTGTGACCACAGGACAAAGCCAATTTGACTATAGGGTTGGGGCTTGTGATCTTGATTTTGTAACTTTTGTTCTAGCCAAGTAAACTACACATCTATAGATGGTGACATAAATAAATTATAGAAATATTTTTAGTAAATATTGGGAAATGAACAAGATTTCCATCAAGATATGAACTTTAACTTTTAACTAAAGTTTTAAGAAGTGTTCATTTTGTCATAATTTCTGAATTCTCTTTAATAATTCTTAGCTTAAGAATAGTACAAAATCCAATCTGAGATAGAGTCACTAACATTTTCTGTAAAGATATCCGTCTCAAAAAGGTTACAGGTGACAGCCCTGGTAAAAGCTCCAGGTCGCAGGTGGCCTGTGCTGCCCAGTTCAGTAGCCAGGAGCTATATGTGCCTCTGGAACTTTTGATGAGCTGTAAGCTCATCAAAAATACATACTTTATTTTGAAGAGTTAGTACCCCAAAAAACAATGTTAAAGATTTCATTAATATTTTTAATTTGCTTACATTTGAAATGGTATTTGACATTTGGCTAAGTAAAATACATTACTAAAATTAATTTCACCAGACTTTTTCCTTCAGTATTTAATGTAACATCTAGAAAATTTTAAGTTGCATATGTAGCCTACTTTTGTGACTCTCATTGGACAACACTGTTCTAGACTTGATGTTAGGTCCAGAAAGCACAAAAATATATATTAAAAATGATATGTCCTCAATTTGTTATCCAGGTAATGTTATTCCAAAGTACTTTCTTTGGAAAGAATTAATATAAAACACTGAATGGACCAAAATAATAGAATTATGCCATGCTTAGGTTTAGTCAATCAAGAAATAATGCATTAAATACTCATTATAAGGCAGGCACCATTCTAGGTACTTGGAGATACACCAGAGACTAAATCAAAGCTCTCTGCCTTTATGGAGTTTATTTTCTAAGCAAGTTAAGTCAGAATTAGATGGATATGAGTTTACTTTTCTTACTCTTTCAACATATTACTATCTTTTAGATATGGCTAATGTAATACATATTTAGTATAGGGTGGGGAGAAATAAAGGAACATTTCTGTGTATACAATCATACATAAAATACTTAAATTTAAAATGGTCTTCAACACAAATGTATTCCAGGAAGGCGTTCTCTCATGAACAAAAACAATAGATTGTTTTAAGCAGATTTTTTAATAGGCATATACAGATAGTCAACATCAATGAAATCTCGGGAATTTTTTTAAAGGTTGTATTCAAAAGGATTCTATGGGTATACAATTCTATTATTTTATAGTACTGAAAAAAAGCTAGTTAGCTTTTTTAATTCAGAATTTTGAACTAGTACCTGAATATGATTTTGCATGTTCACATAGAAAGAGTATCTCATAAATGTTTCAGGGACCCAGCACCTATCATGTGAGCTATGTACTTATTGAACTAATTAATTGACTTAACTTCAAGTTAACTATCCCTGGAGGAACAGTTGAAGAACTGTGGCCATTTGGCTTAGCAAAGAGATTTGGGGAATATAGTATCTGTCTTTAAATAGTTGAAGAGCTGCTGGGGGAAGGGGACGTGGACTCAGTACAGCCCTAAGAGAAAATAATGAATAGGCCAGTGACTTAAGATTTCAGAGGAATACTAGATAAAGCTAAAACATTTCCTTATTAGAGCTGCTCAGAAGAGGAATATATTGCCTCATGAGATTGTGACGATATGACAGGAGGTCTTCAAACTTAGGCAAGTCAACCACTTGACAGGATGCTGAATAAATTGAATTTAAGCATTGGATAGATTGTTCTACCAAGTAGCTGAGAGTCTTTCCAATCCTGAGATTATGTGATTCTAGGAGTCAAAGTGAAATGAGGTCAAAACAGCATAAATTTCTCATTCAAAAGAAACATCTGTACTTTGGAAGTATCTGATATATGTTGAATTAACAACAAGTACAAGAGAAAAAGGGAAATACTTGAAAACACACTATAAGACACTACGTAGAAATGGCTTCAGGAAAACATTAAGCCGTAGAGTATTTATTTAGCTACTTATTTTCCAATATTGTTTACACGTCCTTAGCCCTGGGAATCTTTTCCTCAATTCCTTGTCTCAGTGACGTGCTGTTTGTGCAGCCTAATCATGTTCCCCCAGAGCCATGGGAGTGTCAGATTTGGGTTGAATTTGCCAGAGGTACATAGCAAAGTCTAAAGGGACTTGGCAGTTCATGGACTTTTTTTTTTTAATCTAAATTTCCACATTTATTTTGAGTTTCAAAAATTAAAGAATAACATGTACAGCATTTACCCAATATATATATAGTATGTGTTCAATAACTATGTCAAACCACATCCCTGTCAAACCATATCTCCTCCCTCTTCCTCATAAACTACAAGACCAACTGATCAAGTTATATATTACCTGGTATTATCTGACAGGCAGGTGCCTATTTTAGGAATATTTACTAAATAGCTGTTAAGCTACACACTGGTGACCATAAATGGGTAGCAGGCTGAGACAGCTGTCAGTGACAGATAGCGGGACTGAGAAATGGATGCTCGGCTTCAGCATGTCAGCGTGAAGAGGAACTTGCTTTGGACAGGAGCTGTTTGAAAATGAGCTGTTTGAAGTAATGATAAGGCATTTAGGTAGAAAGGCATCGGAAGTCTAAGGTGCACAGAGTATCGAAGCATCTCTCATTAGAGCTGTAGATGCAGATATGGGAGCCTTCTTCCCAGAGGAGATGGTTGAAGCTGTGAGATCTGGGTGAAGAGAATGTAGAAAGGGCAGAAAAGTGGGCCACGGACCTAACCATGAGAAATGGTGGCACAGAGAGAGGTACTATTTTGTTTGGGAAGGTAGAATAAGTCATCAAAGAACATTAAAAATGAGTCATCAAAAAGTAGAAGAAGAAGCCTGATAAAGGGCCTCATTGTGATAGAACATGCGAACCAGGAGTCTGAGGACTTGAGTTTTCTCTCTGGCTCTGCCTGAAAGCTATGTCTTCTTCAACTATATATACAAGTAAATAGACCCGTATTACCTCTTGCAGGGGTGTTGTAAGAATCAAACGAGTGGATGTATGGGGAAAGTGTTTGCCAAATATAGAATAGCCATATATAAAGGTAATGTGATGTTATTGATAATATGGATTATATAATAATACTAAAAGTTATTAAGTAATAAAGAAAAGTTAATGACCTTCTCTAATGACTTACAACATCAACCACTTGAAGGCCAAACATCACAGATCAAGTCCTCTAAAAGACTTCCTTCACTTCAGCTGGCTACAAATTTGGGCATCTCACTACCCACTCAGCTTCAATAATTCACTACAATGACTCCTAGAATCCAGGAACATGCTATACTTACTATGACAGCTTTATTATAGCAAAAGGATGCAACTCAGGACCCTCCAAAGACAGATCACACATAGGGTGAGGTCTAGGAGGGTCCCAACATGAAGTTCCCATTGTCCTCGGGGTACATTAGCCCCCACCCCTCAGCACATTCATGTGTGATGGTACATTTCATATTGCCAACCAGGTAAACCTCACCCGAACCTCAGCGTCTGGAGTTTGTATTGAAGCTTTATTACTTGGGTATGATCACTGAATCACTGACCACATGATTGAACTCAGTCTCCACCTCAGTCCCCTCCCTGAAGATCAGGCTGCCATCACTTGACTCAAAACCCTGACGTTGCAACCATATGATTGGTCTTTCTGATATAGCCAACCCCCCAATACTGAATCACTCCTTATCGTAAACTATCTGGGGACCTACCTGAATAACAAAGACTCTCCTATCACTCTGGAAATTCCAAGGGTTTAGAAGCTACCTCCCCAGAGGCTACCTCCCCTGGAAAAAGGCCAACAAAACTCCATTTTTTTTTAATCCCTTCACTTATTTCACCCATCCTCCTACCCACTTTCCCTGTGGTAACCACCAGTCTGTTCTCCATATGTTTTAGTTTGTTTTGTTTCTTTGTTCACTTGTTTAATTTCCCAGATTCTACATCTGAGTGAAACGCAGTATTTGTCTTTCTGCGTCTGCCGTATTTCACTTAGCATAACCCTCCCTAGCTCACCTGTGTTGTCACGGATGGCAAGGCTTCATTCTTTCTTGTGGCTCAGTGATAGTCCGTTGTATATAAAAAACACATCTTAATCAATTCATCTATTATTGGACATTCAGATTGTTTCCATATTTTGGCTGCATAATGCTGGGATGATCATAAAGTACATTATCTTTTTGGTTTAGTGATTTTGTTCTCTTCAAGTAAATTCACAGAAGTGCAATTGCTGGGTCATATGGTTTTTATATTTTTAGTTTTTCCAGAAACCTCCATGCCACTTTCCACCCATAGTAGCTGCACCAATTTCCAGTCCCACCAGTAGTATACAAGGGTTCCCTTTTCTTCACATCCTCGCCAGTCCTTGTTACTTTTTGTCTTTTGGATACTTTCCCCAGTGACTTAACACTTCCCCGATGATCAGTGATGTGGATCATCTTTTCCATGAGCCTGTTGGCCATCTGCATGTTTTCTTTGGAAAAATGTCTATTCAGTTCCTTTGCCCATTTTTTAATTGACTTATTTCAGATTTTCTTTTTGGTGTTAGTTGTATGAGTTCTTTATGTATTTTGGATATTAGCCCCTTGTTGAATATGTCATATACAAACATATTTTCCATTATAGTGGGTTGCCTCTTCATTTTTTTCATGGTTTTAGTTGCTGTGTAGCAGCTTTTTAAATTGATATAGTCCCACTTTTTATTTTTGCATCTATTTCTTTTGGCTAGGGAGACATATCTAGGGAAAGTTACTAATATTGATGTTCAAGAGTTTACTGCCTATGTTTTCTTCTAGGAGTATTATGGCTCACTTAGGTCTTTACTCCATTTTGAGTTTACTTTTGGGAATGATGTGAGACAGTGATCCAGTTTCATTCTTTTGCACATAGTTATCCAGTTCTCCCAACACTATTTATTGAAGATACTGCCTTTTCCCCATTGTATATTCTTGCCTTCTTTGTCATATATGAATTGACCATATAGGTGTAGGTTTACTTCTGAATTCTCTTTTCTGTTTCACTGATCTATGTATTTGTTCTTGTGCCAGTACCAAACTTTTTGATTACTGTCATTCTATAGTATAATTGGAAATCAAGGAGCATGGTGCCCCCAGCTACATTTGTCTCTCTCAGGATTGTTTGTGCAATTTGGAGTTTCTGTGGTTCCATGCAAATTTTAAGATTATTAGCTCTAGTTGAGTGAAAAATGTCATCAAATCTGCAGATTTCTTTAGGAAGTATGGCTATATTAATAATATTAATTCTTATCCATAAGCATGGAATAACATTACACTTATCTGTGTCATCTTAATTTTCTTTCATTAGTGTCTTAAGAGCTTTCAGAGTATAGATCTATCAGCTCTTTAGTTCAGTTTATTCCTAGGTATTGTATTCTTTTGGATGAATTGTAAGTGAGATTGATTTCTTTCTCTTTCTGTTAGTTACTTATGTATAGAAACACAACAGATTTCTGTATATTGATTTTGTATCAGTATTACAAATTTGCTATGAATTTACTGAATTTATTGATTAATTCTATTAACATTTGGTGGAATCTCTGGGGTTTTGTATATATAGTATCATGTCATCTACAAATGATGACAAAAATTTTACTTTTCCCATACCAATTTGAATACATTTGATTTCTTTTTCTTGCCTGGTTGCTATAGCTAGGACTTCCAGGCCTATGTTGAATAAAGGGTGCTGAAGGTGGGCATCCTTGTCTTGTTTTTGATCTTAGAGGAAAAGCTATCAGCTTCTCACCATTGAGTGTGATGTTAGCTGTGAGCTTATCATATATGGCCTTTATGTTGAAGTATGTGCCCTCTATACCCACTTTGTTGAGAGTTTTTATCATGAATGGATGTTGAATTTTGTCAAGTGCTTTTTCAGCATTTAGATGACCATATGGGTTTTTTAAATTTATTATTAATATACAATAATATTGGTTTCAAGTATATAATACAGTGGGTCAATTAAATTACCCATGTTATTAAATCTTCTCCCCAATTAGTGCAGTTACTATCTATCAGCATAGAAAGATGTGACAGAAATATTGACTATGTTCTCCATGCTGTAGTACCGTACCCGTGACCAACTTATATTGTGATTGTGAATTATTGTGCCCCTTTATCTCCCCCTTCCAAACCCTTTCCCCTTGTTAATCAATAGCCACTACTCAGTGTCTATAAGTCTACTGCTGTTTTGTTCCTTCTGTTTTCCTTTGTTTTATATCCCACAAATAAGTGAAATAATACAGTATTTGTCTTTCTCTGCCTGACTTATTTTACTGAGCATAATACCCTCTAGAGCCATCCATGTTGTTTCAAATGTCAAGATTTCTTTTTATGACTGAACAGTATTCTATTATGTATATGTACCACATCTTCTTTATCCATTCATCTATTGATGGACACTTAGGTTGCTTCCAATATTGGCTGTTGCAAATAGTGCCACGATAAACATAGGGGTACATACATCTTTTCAAATCAGGGATTTTGTTTTCTTCAGGTAAATTCCTAGAAATGGAATTACTGGATTGAATGGTATTTCTATTTTTTGTTTTTTGAGGAACTTCCATACTGCTTTTCCACAGTGGTTGTACCAATTTACAGTCCCACCAACAGTGTAGGAGGGTTCCCATTTTTCCATATCCTCGCCAACATTTCTTCTTGTCTTGGATAGTGACCATTCATAATGGTAGGAGGTGATATTTCACTGTGGTTTTCATTTGCATTTCCATGATGGTGAGCAATCTGGAGCATCTTTTCATGTGCCTGTTGGCCATTTGTATTTCTTCTTTGGAGAAACTTCTGTTCAGGTCCTCCACCCATTATTTTTAATTGGGTTGTTTTTTTGGGTGTTGAGGCATATGAGTTCTTTGTATATTTTGGATATTAACTCCCTATTAGATAAATCATTTATGAATATATTCTCCCATACTGTACGTTGCCTTTTTGTTCTGCTGATGGTGTCCTTTGTTGTACAGAAGCTTTTTAGTTTGATGTAGTCACACTTGTTCATTTTTTATTCTGTTGCCCTTTCTTGAGGATAGGTGTCCAGGAAAAAATTGCTCATACTTAATGTTCAGGAGATTTTTGCCTATGTTTTCCTCTAAGAGTTTTATGGTTTCATGTCTTACATTCAGGTCTTTGATCCATTCTGAGTTACACAATAATCCAGTTTTATTTTCTTACATTTAGCTGTCTCATTTTCCCAACACCAGCTGATGAAGAGACTTTCTTTTCCCCAGTGTATGTTCATGATTCCTTTATCATATATTAACTGACCATATATGTATGGGTTTATTTCTGCACTATCTATTCTGTTCCATTGATCTGTGGGTCTGTTCTTATGCCAGTACCATACTGTTATGATTACTGTAACTTTATAGTATAGCTTGAAGCCAAGGAGAATAATCCCCCCAGCTTTGTTCTTTCTCAGGTTTGCTTTGTCTATTCAGAGTCTTTTTGGTTTCATATGAACTTTAGGATTATTTGCTCTACTTCATTGAAAAATGTCCCTGGTATTTTGTAGGGATTGCATTGAATCTTTAAATTTGCTTTGGGCATTTTGACATTATTAGTACTTCCTATCCATGACCTTGAGATAGATTTCCATTTATTGATGTCTTCTTTCATTTCTCTAATGCTTGTCTTACCATTTAGAGAGTATAGGTCTTTCACCTCCTTGGTTAGGTTTATTCCTCAGTATTTTATTCTTTTTGATGCAATTGTAAATGGAATTGTTTTTCCATTTCCTGATTTTTCTTTCTGCTAGTTCATTGTCAGTATATAGGAATGCAACAGATTTCTGTGTATTAGTTTTGTATCCTACAGCTTTGCTGAATCCAATTCTCAGTCCTAATAGTTCCTTGGTGGAGTCTTTAGGGTTTTCTATGTATAACATCATGTCATTTGCAGATAGTGACAGTTTCACTTCTTCCTTACCAATTTGGATACCTTTTATCTCTTTGTGTTGTCTGATTGCCATGGCTAGGACCTCTAGTACTGTGTTGAATAAAAGTGGTGAGATGGGCATTCTTGTCTCATTCCTAATCTTAGAGGAAAAGCTTTTTGCTGTTAAGTATGATGTTGGCTGTGGGTTTGTTGTATATGGCCTTTATTAAGTTGAGGTATGTATCCTCTAAACCCATTTTGTTGAGAATTTATCATGAATGGATATTGAATTTTGTCAAATGCTTGTTTAGCATCTATTTACATGACCATGTGGTTTTTGTGGTTCCTTTTGTTAATGTGGTTTATGATATTGATTGATTTACAAATATTGCATCCCTGGAATAAATTCCACTTGGTCATGATGGACTATCCTTTTGACATATTTTTTAATCAGTTTGCTAATATTTTCTTGAGGATTTTTGCATCTGTGTTCATCAGGGATATTGGCCTGTAATTTTCTTTTTTCGTGGTGTCTTTGCCTGGTTTTGGAATTAGAGCGATGCTAGCCTCATATTCCCTCCTCTTCTACTTTTTGGAAAACTTCAAGGAGGATGGGTATTAGGTCTTCACTAAATATTTGATAAAATTCAGTGGTGAAGCCATCTGTTTTCTGGGGGTTTTTTGATTACCAACTTGATTTCATTTTTGTTAATTGGTCTGTTCAGATTTTCTGTTTCTTCCTGGGTCAGTCTTGGAGGGTTGTATTTTTCTAGGAAGTTGTCCATTTCTTCTAGTTTGTTCAATTTATTGGCATATAATTTTTCATAGAATTCTCTAATAATTCTTTGTATTTCTGTGGTGGTATCTGTTGTGATTATTCCTTCTTTGTTTCTGATTCTGTATGTGTAGACTCTGTTTCTTGATAAGTCTGGCTAGGGGTGTATTTCTCAAAGAACCAGCTCCTGGTTTCATTGATTTTTTTTTTCTATTGTTTTATTCTTTATTTTATTTATTTCTGCTCTGATCTTTATTATGGCCCTCCTTCTACTAACTTTGGGCTTCATTTGTTCTTTTTCTAGTTTCTTTAATTATGAGTTTAGACTGTTTATTTGGGATTATTCTTGTTTCTTAAGCAGGCCTGTATTGCTCTTTACTTCCCTCTTTGAACTGCCTTTGTGGAATCTCACAGCTTTGGGCTGTTGAAGTTTTGTTTTCATTTGTCTCCATGTATTGCTTGATTTCTGTTTTGATTTGTTCATTGATCCATTGAGTATTTAGAAGCATGCTTTTAGCCTCCACATGTTTGTAGGCTTTTTTCTTTGTGGTATTTATTTCTAGTTTCATCCATTGTTGTCTGAGAAATTTCTTGATACAATTTCATCCTTCTTGAATTTATTGAGGCTCTTTTTGTGGCCGACTATGTGATCTATTGTGGAGAATGTTCCATGTACACATGAGAAAAATGTGTTTGTGTGTGTCCTGCTGCTTTTGGGTGGAACATTCTGTAGATATCTGTTAAGTCCTTCTGATCTAATGTGTTGTTCAGCGCCTCTGTTTCCTTACTTATTTTCTGTCTGGTTAATCTGTCTATCGATATATGTGGTGTATTAAAGTCTCTTAAAATGATTGAGTTGCAGTGCATTTCCTCCTTTAATTCTGTTAGTATTTGTTTTACATAACTAGGTGTTTCTATGTTGAGTGCATAGATATTTACAGTTGTTATATCCTTTTGTTTGCTTGACCCCTTTATTATGTAATATCCTTCTTTGTCTCTTGTTACTTTCTTTGTTTTGAAGTCTGTTTTGTCTGGTATAATTACGGCTGCTCCTGCTTTTTTCTCCCTATTTGCATGTAATATCTTTTTCCATCCCCTCCCATTCAGACTTATATGTCTTTAGGTCTGAAATGGGTCTCCTTTAGGCAGCATACAGATGGGTCTTGTTTCTTTATCCATTTTGCCACTCTGTCTTTTGATTGGTGCATTCAGTCTGTTTACATTTAAGGTAATTATTAATAGGTATGTATTTATTGCCATTTTATTAATTATTTATTGCAATTTTATTCATTGTTTTCTGGTTGTTTTTATAGTTGCCCTCTCTGTTCCTTTCTTCCTCTCTTATACTCTTCTCTGGCTATTTGGTTTCTTTAATGTTGTGATTGGATTTCTCTTTTTTAATTTTATTTGTATATCTATTATAGGCTTTAGGTTTGTGGTTACCATAAAGTTCATGGATAGCTTCTTAATTATATAACAGTCTATATATTAAGTAGATGATTGCTCTATTTCAAAGTCTGACAGCTTCTGGGCTGAACTGGGTAGGTGGGCAGGGAAGCACCTTGGGGCTGAGCTGCCAGCAAGGTGGGTGGAGCGTTTGGAGCTCCTGTGCATGACCAATATTTTAGGCTGAGGAGGGCTAGGGGACGGTCATCCACCTGCCCTTTCTCATGAGGAGAGTTCCATCCTATACTTGCCCTTCTGGCACCCCTCCTGCTGCTGTTAAATCTTTCAAACTGCTGCTTCTGTTTTGGGTCTCAGTGGGACCAATGGCGCATGCCTGTCCTACACAAGCAGCTGGTGTCTCAGCCTCCCAGAGTGCTCCAACTCTGGTGTCCAGGCCTGCCAATCACCAATGCCTGATGCAATGTGGACTCGTGTTCCCAGAGCAGATTTCCAGCGTCAGGTGTGCAGAGTTCCTGAGCGCTTATCCCCACCCTGCTCTGTTCCTCCTCCTGCCGCCTGTGGGCTGGGATGGGGGTAGTGCTTGGGTCCCATTGGATCACAGCTATGCCACTTTACCCTTCTCTGTGTGGTCCTCTCTTCTTCCCCAGGTGTAGGTGGTCTGTTCTGCAGTGTTCAGGTGGTTTTCAGGGTTAGTTGTATTTGCTGCAGTTGCTTCCTTGGTATGTGTGTGGGAGGTTTCAACCTTCCCTCCTTAGTCTGCCATCATTTTTCCCCCCTCTCCAAGTATTTCTTGATTCCCTCTTTAATTTCTTCATTGACCCATTGTTTATAGCATGCTGGCTCACCTCCACATGTTTGTGTTTTTTCCAGTTTTTTTTCCTACAGTTGATTTCTAGCTTCTACTGATGCAGCCAGAAAAGATGCTTAGTATGATTTCCATCTTCCTAAATTTATTAAGACTTGTTTTGTGGCCTAACATGTGGTCTATCTTGGAGAATGTTCCATGTGCACTTGAAAACAATGAGTATTCTGCTGTTTTTAGATGTATTATTCTGCCTATATCTGTTAGGTCCATATCATCCAATATGATGTTAAGGCCAACCAAATTCTTCATTACGAAATCTTGCAAATGTAAAAGAAACTGAGGCTCGAGAAAATTCCCTGGAGTTTAAGAATTTTGAGGCTTTTAGTAACCTAGTAGCAGCAGTTTCAATATAGAAGTATGGATAAAAGCCAAATTAGAATTTGCTAAGAATTGAGAGGAGAGGTGAGTAAGTGGAAAGCAAATAGGAGGCATTCAACTCAATATACTAATCAGATAGATAAACGGTTGAATAGGAGTATTTATAGTTGACCCTGGAACACTGTGGAGGTTAGGGACACTGACCCCTATGCAGTAGAAAACCCACATATAACTTTTAAAACTTAATAGCCCACTGCATATAAAAATGAGTCAGTAACTTCAGGTGCAACAAATAATAAAGAAATGGGAGGGTTGTAGGGCCTTACAAAGAAAAGAGAACAAGTAGAGGGTGAATTAACTGCTCTATTGGTCCCTGCCAAGGTTGATATCTGCCTGCAAATGGATCGGGCCCCAGGCTGGGAGGGGTGCCTTCAAAGGGGCAACGATTTCCTACCTTTTCTTTTGAATTGCCCAACTTGGCCTTGGCTACTCTGCTTCTCTCAGATCCCAGATAGGAGCCAGTTAGCTTAGTTGGTTAAAGCATATTGCTAATAATGCAAGGTCGCAGTTTTGACTCCCCTAGAGGCACTATGTAAAACATTTTTCCTTTTCTATCAACCACATCATCTGTGGAATCCACTCCCTTACATCCAATTACAGATGCTGTATATATATATTTTTTTAATCCACTTATAAATGGACCTGCTCAGTTCAAACCCATGTTGTTCAGCGGTCAACTGTACTATCCTCTCCAGAGGAAAAGGGTACACTTAGCCTGGATATCTTGTGCTCAGGAACATTCTCTGCCATGAGTGCTTTCCAGCCCTGTGACCATTAGGGAGGCCCAGTATAGGAAAGTGCAAAAATGGCGGTGCTGTTGTTGATTTTTATTTAAAGGGCAATGATAAAAATAATACTGAACAGAAGTATGTATGATGATGGTGATGTATATACAGAGAAGTGTATATTTGATGACTTTCGGCAAAAATAGTGTAATTATGTTAAATGACAAGATTTAAATGAGTAAAGACCAAATTGGCTTTATTCATTGACTTTATTCATTCAATCAGGCAACATCGCATCTAGCAAACAGAAAGGACCTCTTGGGAGCTGTACAGAATGCAAGGATTTTATGGGCAGAAAGAGGTGGGACAAGCCAAGAATATATTGTTTCAAGCTAGGTCACCTTCCTTTGAAAAGGAGGGAATGGGTCTTTCAGCTGGATTACCTCACTAAGTGCTGACCAGGTTATTCCAGATTGACTGGTTAAAGGTTATATTCCTGGGAGAGGCTGAAATTGCAGTTAGGTATTAAGTCTTGGTTTGCCAATGTGGGGTTCAGCATCTATGACTCCATTTTGGACTTTTTTTTCTTAACAATTCCCCTCTTTTGATAAGAGTCTCAGCTTAAATGAGAGATGATCAAAATATAAGGCATGAACGCCTTTCTCCACTACTGCTCTGCAGTTCCCATGCGTCATGATGGGTTTTTTTGCTTAATCTTTGTGATAGTCACAGGCCACAACGTCAGATTCACAATTTTGAAGTTGATCATTTTCTTCATTTCCTTTTCTGATGTTCTAGTCTTAGGGAGATCATTTGCCTAGTGGTCAGCAGATGCAAAAATGCATTTAAAGCTTTTGGGAGAATAGAGTGCTCCAGAGAGATTACTATGATTATTATAAGTAGGATGATTACCAATGTCTAGAGTATACTTCAGAGCCATGGTCCCCAACACCCAAACCAATCAAAATCAAATAAGTCAAAAAAAGATCCCACTGAGGGGTGTCACCTTTTTTAAGCCAAGGGGCATGCTCAGTGATCTTATGTAACTGAGTTCCAGCTTTCCCAGAAATGTTAATCCAGGTGCAGCAGGCACTGTTGGCCAAAGGGTCTAAGGACCTTTGTTGGGCAGCTACTACTTTAGCAGTAGATTCTGCAATACTTTAAGAATTAAGAGAGGTTCCTGATCATAACATCGTCTGTTCTCCCTCCTAATTGGGGAAGTAGGGACCTGCCAAAGGAAGTAAATCCTGAATCATGAACACTTCCTGGTAGGTCTTTTCTAACCCAACAGTATTGGCGTTGACCAATGAGATCTCTTTTTGTGCATAATTAGATAACCTTAGTGGCATTGCCCAGTTATATATTGCCAGCCATCTTGGCATTCATGTACCAGGGAAAATAATGACCTCCACAAAGAGAGTCCTGTTGAGACACAGCCGTCCCTGTTAAGGCAGCACTGCAGATGAGTTCTAGCATCGTGGTTAGGTCAGAGTTTTTTTATGACAAACAGCAGGCTGTAAGGATACACCAATTAGCAATGACCTGGGAAATTCGGGTGATGGCGTTATCTTCCCAGTTCAATGACGGAGTAAAGGGAAGAAATAAGAATAGGTTTCATGTTTAAAGTAGGAAGCCTTGATCCGTCATCTTTGGTGAAGGCAGTCTGTATCGGTGTCAGCTACTTCTCTTCCTCTTCAATTTGATTGAAGGTCTCCACTGTCTGCAGAGGACCATTTATCAGGTGAAACCTTCTTTAGCTGTGAGATACCTAAGGTTCAAGTCTCTGAAGTTTGGCTGCCATCGGGTAGTGAGAAGTCCCTTCCAGGGAGATTGAAGGACAGTCTTTGTTTTTAGTGATTCCAAATCAGGGTAGGATAAAACTGGAAATATTAGTTTGTAGATTCATAGCCAGATATCTGAGGAAACTAGTATTCAGGATCCAGTCCAGTTTACAGGTATATAATAAAACCTCAAAGACGGTTAACAGGACTAGAATGTAATATCTACAAAGGTGCAAACAAATTCTCTTTATAATTACACCCCCCTTTTTTTAACCAAAAGTAATCACAGTAAAACTCATTTGTTTGCACTAATTTGTCCTGATTATGTACATAACAGCTGCAAGAATACCATATAAGCTCTTTTTTTTAAGACTGCTTTGCTGGAACTTTTCATAAGGAATCTCAACTTGAACTCTTAAAAGCCTCTGAGGCCAGGAGTAAGCCAAGGACCTTCACCTGCAATACCTATCATTTATGTGAATTCCTCTCTCTTCAAGGTTCCCCAAGTATCCTGAGGTTCTTGGCCTGCAAGGCAGTGACCTTCCTTACTCACCTGGTAAGGCTGCCAGGAACCTCACACACAGGGTACCAGGCTGATCTTTAAAGAAGTTCCTTAAAACTTTCTGGTCCCATCTTAGCGTAGACACCATCTCTCTCAAATATGACGTTCCAGTCAAAGCCTTGGCAATGTAGGCAATGTTTACAGTTGTGTCTTGTAACAAAGAGAACAGGTTATTATTGAAATTATGCAAATAACTATACTGTCATGAAAAGAATACTCAAAAGTTTCCAAGTTCTGGAGAAATCAGGCAGGGGAAAGAGTAAATGTTTCATCTTTTCCTGCAAAGGTATACCTTACCAAGTTGCAGTATGTCATAAGAAGCTTAAGAAAAGGTTTCCTTAAATCTGTAAAACAAAACATTATGACTTTTTATTTGAAACATTACAGGTTATTTAAAGGATTGCAGTTGTCCTCCTTAGTTCTTTGAGTCCCATGTAATAAATACTTGCTCTGCTTGAATCCAGTTTTCCCATCAATTCTGGAAATGCTCACCCAATTCAGTTTTATGATCTAAAAGTTAGAAACCTGTACTTGTCAAAGTCTTTCCTCGGAATCTTCTTGAGTATGACACTTTTACAAAAGCTTCTGAGTAAAATAATGGCTGTCTATAAATGACTAGAGACTTTAAAAATACCTGTTGTTAAAAAGATGATTACAGTTCGTTACAATGGGATTGATGAGGAAATTTGGTCATTTTTTTGAAGCACATTTTTAAATGATAACTGGAATTATGATGATAACATTACACCAGACCTAAGAGTTTGATAAATTCCTAAAGTAATCAATGACTTGAAAAAAATGACATGAAACACAGTAAATTTTTTTAGTAAGACAATATATTTATCTTTTAAATAATCTGCGTACAAAGCAACTTTCACAATCTACTGCCAAAAGTTCAAGAAAACTTTGCACCAGTGTACTTTTTTTTTTTTTTGGTATTGTTAATGTACAATCACCTGAACAACATTATGGTTACTAGACCCCCTATGATCAAGTGCCCGCACATACCCCATTACAGTCACTGTCCATCAGCGTAGTAAGATGCTATAGAGTCACTACTTGTCTTCTCTGTAAATACTGCCTTACCCGTGCCCCCCCTACATTGTGTGTGCTAATCGTGATGCCCCTTTTCCCCCTTATGCCTCCCTTCCCACCCATCCTGCCCAGTCCCTTTCCCTTTGGTAACTGTTAGTCCATTCTTGGGTTCTGCGAGTCTGCTGCTGTTTTGTTCCTTCAGTTTTTTCTTTGTTCTTATACTCAACAGATGAGTGAAATCATTTGATACTCGTCTTTCTCTGCCTGGCTTATTTAACTGAGCATAATACCCTCTAGCTCCATCCATGTTGTTGCAAATGGTAGGAATTGTTTTCTTCTTACAGCTGAATAATATTCCATTGTGTATATGTACCACATCTTCTTTATCCATTCATCTACTGCTGGACACTTAAGTTGCTTCCATTTCTTGGCTATTGCAAATAGTGCTGTGATAAACATAGGGGTGCATATGTCTTTTTCAAACAGGGCTGCTGTATTCTTAGGGTAAATTCCTAGGAGTGGAATTCCTGGGTCAAATGGTATTTCTACTTTGAGTTTTTTGAGGAACCTCCATACTGCTTTCCACAATGGTTGAACTAATTTACATTCCCACCAGCAGTGTAGGAGGGTTCCCCTTTCTCCACAACCTGGCCAACATTTGTTGTTGTTTGTCTTTTGGATGGCGGCCATCATAACTAGTGTGAGGTGATATCTCATTATGGTTTTAATTTGCATTTCCCTGATGATTAGTGATGTGGAGCATCTTTTCATGTGCCTGTTGGCAATCTGAATTTCTTCTTTAGAGAAGTTCCTGTTCAGCTCCTCTCCCCTTTTTTTAATTGACTTCTTTGCTATTTATTTCTTGAGGTGTGTGAGCTCTTTATATAATTTGGATGTCAACCCCTTATCGGATATGTCATTTATGAATATATTCTCCCATACTGTAGGATGTCTTTTTGTTCTACTGATAGTGTCCTTTGATGTACAGAAGCTTTTTAGTTTGATATAGTCCCACTTGTTCATTTTTTATTTGTTTCCCTTGCCTGGGGAGATACGTTCATGAAGAAGTTGCTCATGTTTATGTCCAAGAGATTTTTGCCTATGTTTCTTTCTAAGAGTTTTATAGTTTCATGACTTACATTCAGGTCTTTGATCCATTTTGAGTTTACTCTTGTGTATGGGGTTAGACAATAATCCAGTTTCATTCTCTTACATGTAGCTGTACAGTTTTGCAAACACCAGTTGTTGAAGAGGCTGTCATTTCCCCTTTATATATCCATGGCTCCTTTATCGTATATTAATTGACTATATATGCTTGGGTTTATATCTGGGCTCTCTATTCTGTTCTACTGGTCTATGGGTCTGTTCTTGTGCCACTACCAATTGTCTTGATTACTGTGGCTTTGTAGTAGAGCTTGAAGTCAGGGAGCGTAATTCCCCCTGCTTTATTCTTCCTTCTCAAGATAGCTTTGGCTATTCAGGGTCTTTTGTCATTCCATATGAATTATACAACTGTTTGCTCTAGTTCAATGAAGAATGCTGTAGGTATTTTGATAGGGATTGCATTGAATCTGTAGATTGCTTTAGGCAGGATGGCCATTTTGACAATATTAATTCTTCCTAGCCAAGAGCATGGTACGAATTCCATTTATTAGTGTCCTCTTTAATTTCTCTTAAGAGTGTCTTGTAGTTTTCAGACCATAGGTCTTTCACTTCCTTGGTTAGGTTTATTCCTAGGTATTTTATTCTTTTTGATGCAATTCTGAATGGAATTGTATTCCTGATTTCTCTTTCTGCTAGTTCACCATTACTGCATACAAATATAGCAAATTTCTGTGTATTAATTTTGTATTCTGTAACTTTGCTGAATTCAGATACTAGATCTAGTAGTTTTGGAGTGGAATCTTTAGGGCTTTTTATATACAATATCATGTCATCTGCAAACAGGGACAGTTTGATTTCTTCCTTGCCAATCTGGATGCCTTTTATTTCTTTGTGTTGTCTGATTGCTGTGGCTAGGACCTCCAGAACTATGGAATAAAAGAGGGGAGAGTGGGCATCCTTGTCTTGTTCCAATCTTAAAGGAAAAGCTTTCAGCTTCTTGCTGTTAAGTGTAATGTTGGCTATGGGTTTGTCATATATGGCCTTTATTATGTTGAGGTACTTGCCCTCTATACCCATTTTGTTGAGAGTTTTTATCATGAATGGATGTTGAATTTTGTCAAATGCTTTTTCAGCATCTATGGAGATGATCATGTACTTTTTGTCCTTCTTTTTGTTGATGTAGTGGATGAGGTTGATGGATTTTCGAATGTTGTACCATCCTTGCATCCCTGGGATGAATCCCACTTGCTCATGATGGATGATCTTTTTGATGTATTTTTGAATTCGGTTTGCTAATATTTTGTTGAGTATTTTTGCATCTATGTTCATCAGGGATATTGGTCTGTAATTTTCTTTTTTTGTGGTGCCTTTGCCTGGTTTTGGTATTACGGTGATGTTGGTCTTCTAGATGCATTTGGGAGTATTCCCTCCTCTTCTACTTTTTGGAAAACTTTAAGGAGGATGGGTATTAGGTCTTCATTATATGTTTGGTAAAATTCAGCAGTGAAACCGTCTGGTCCAGGGGTTTTATTCTTAGGTAGTTTTTTGATTACCAATTCAGAATCTTTGCTGGTAATTGGTCTATTCAGATTTTCTGTTTCTTCCTGGGTGAGCTTTGGAAGGTTGTATTTTTCTAGAAAGTTGTCCATTTCTTCAAGTTACCCAGTTTATTACCATATAATTTTTCATAGTATTTTCTCATAATTATTTGAATTTCTGTGGTGTCCATAGTGATTTTTCCTTTCTCATTTCTGATTCTTTTTATGTGTGTAGACTCCCTTTTTTTCTTGATAAGTCTGGCTAGGTATTTATCTTGTTTATTTTCTCGAAGAACCCCTCCTTTTTTCATTGATTCTTTCTATTATTTTATTCTTCTCAATTTTATTTATTTTTGCTTTAATCTTTATTATGTCCCTCCTTCTACTGACTTTGGGCCTCATTTGTTCTTCCTGTTCTAGTTTCATTAATTGTGAGTTTAGATTGTTCATTTGGGATTGTTCTTCTTTCCTAAGGTAGGCCTGTGTTGCAATATATTTCCCTCTTAGCATGGCTTTCACTGCATCCCACAGATTCTGTGGTGTTGAATTATTGTTGTCATTTGTCTCCATATATTGCTTGATCTCTGTTTTTATTTGGTCATTGATCCATTGATTATTTAGGGGCATGTTATTAAGCCTCCATATGTTTGTGGGCTTTTTCCTTTTTGTGTGTAATTTATTTCTAGTTTCATACTTTTCTGATCTGAGAAGCTGGTTGGTACTATTTCAATCTTTTTGAATTTACTGAGGCTCTTTTTGTAGTCTAGTATATGATCTATTCTTGAAAATGTTCCATGTGCACTTGAGAAGAATGTGTATCCTGTTGCTTTTGGATGGAGTGTCCTGTAGATGTCTGTTAGGTCCATCTGTTCTAATATGTTGTTCAGTGCCTCTGTCTCTTTATTTTCTGTCTGGTTGATCTGTCCTTTGGAGTGAGTGGTGTGTTGAAGTCTCCTAAAATGAATGCATTGCATTCTATTTCCCCCTTTAATTGTTAGTATTTGTTTCACATATGTAGGTGATCCTGTGTTGAGTGCATAGATATTTATAATAGTTATATCCTCTTGTTGCACTGACCCTTTTATCATTATGTAATGTCCTTCTTTGTCTCTTGTGACTTTCTTTGTTTTGAAGTTTTTTTTGTATGATACAAATTCTGCAACTGCTGCTTTTTTCTCGCTATTAGTTACATGAAATATCTTTTTCCATTTCTTTGCTTTCAGTCTGTGTATGTCTTTGGGTTTGAAGTGAGTCTCTTGTAGGCAGCATATAGATGGTTCTTGGTTTTTTGTCCATTCAGTAACTCTGTCTGTTGATTGGTGCATTCAGACCATTTATATTTAGGATGATTATCAATAGGTATGTACTTATTGCCATTACAGGCTTTAGATTCGTGGTTACCAAAGGTTCAAGGGTAATTCCCTTACTATTTAACCGTCTAATTTAACTCATATTGTATGCTAGTACAAATACAACCTAAAGGTTCTTTTTTTTCTTCCTCCTTTTTCTTCCTCCTCCATTCTTTGTATGTTATGAATCATCCTCTGTACTCTTTGTCTATCCCTTGGGTGACATCCATTTAGCCTTAGGAATACTTCATCTATAGGAGTCCCTCCAAAATGCACTGTAGAGGTGGTTTGTGGGAGGTAAATTCTCTCAGCTTTTGCTTATCTGAAAACTGTTTAATCCCTCCTTCAAATATAAATGGTAACCTTGCTGTATAGAGTATTCTTGGTTCAAGGCCCTTCTGCTTCATTGCATTAAATATATCATGCCATTCCCTTCTGGCCTGTAGGGTTTCTGTTGCAAAGTCTGATGATAGCCTGATGGGTTTTCCTTTGTAGGTGATCTTTTTTCTCTCTCTAGCTGCTTTTAAAAGTCTGTCTTTATCCTTGATCTTTGCCATTTTAATTATTATATTTCTTGGTGTTATCTTCCTTGGGTCACGTGTTGGGAAATCAGTGCACCTCCATGGATTGAGAGACTATCTCCTTCCCCAGATTGGGGAAGTTTTTAGCAATTACCTCCTCAATGACACTTTCTATCCCTTTTTCTCTCTTCTTCTTCTTCTTGTACCCCTATAATGCGAATATTGTTCTGTTTGGATGGTCACCCAGTTCTGTCAATATTCTTTCATTCTTAGAGATCCTTTTTTCTCTCTGTGCCTCAGCTTCTTTGTATTCCTCTTCTCTAATTTCTATTCCATTTACCATCTCTTCTACCACATCTAATCTACTTTTAAATCCCTCCATGGTATGTTTCATTTCAGATATGGAATTTCTTAATGATTGAATCTCCAACTTAAGTTCATTCCTGAGTACTTGAATATTTTTGTACCTCCATAAGCATGTTTATAATTTTTATTTTGAACTCTCTTTCAGGAAGATTGGTGGGTTCAGTTTCATTTGGTTCTTTTTCTGGGGTTTATGAGAATTTGAACCATGTTCTTTTGACGTTTCATATTTCTGTTTGGTGCCCACTAGTGCGCATAAACTCCAATCTCTGGAGCTGCTCAGCCCCTAGAGCGAGGTTGGGAGTCGTAGTGGAGCGGATCTGGTGCCTGGGGGAAGGAAAGATCTGTTTACTGATTCCTGTCTCCAGTGTCAGAGCCAGTGGACCAAGCACACACGTGTAAGCCTCTGTGCTTTGCGTCTCTAGCTGTTGTAGGCAGGGCTTCCCTCTGGCTGGCCTGATGCCAGCACAGTTACTGCCAGTTTGCGAACCGGTGTCGGTAGGGTAGGAGGAAAGTGCAGCAGGCTGCGTGTCACAGTGGGGGGCCTCGGAGCTGAGTAGGCAGCCAGGGGGATGGAGCACCTGAAGCTCCTCAAAGTTCCCAACCAGCTGGGCAGACCATGCCCAGACAACCTTGTCCAGCTCTCCCTTCTCCCATGCAGCAAGCTCCATGCAATCCCCACCCATTCAGCAGCCCTCTTGCTACTAGGAAGCCTCTCAGACCACCCACCCCTCCTCTGACACAGAGCGGCCGGATGCGGATCCCCCCCTTCACAAATGGCCAGAATGTCAGTCTCCCAAGCACTCCCCCCATCCAAGCTCGCCAATGTCCAGAGCACCACACAATATAGGCTTCCGCTCACAAGTCAGATCTCTCTCCAGGGCCAGGCACTCAGCAGTCCCAAGCTTCCACCCCCTCCCTGCTCTATTTCTTTTCCTCCGCCTGTGAGCTGGGGTGGGGGAAGGGCCTGGGTCCCACTGGGTTAAGATTTTCCTTTGTTACCTTGTTTCATGAGGTCTGCTTTGTTCGTGAGGTCTGTATGCACTCTGGTTCAGCCTTCTTTCGTTTTAAGGTTAGTTGTATTAATTAACTATATTTTTGTACTATTTGTGGTTTTGGGAGGAGTTCTCCATGTCACCTCTCATGCCGTCATCTTGAATCCCAACTGCACCAGTGTACTTTTGATATTTTTAATGCATTTTTAATTAAATAAATTCATTCCTTAGCCAGCTTGACTATGCATAAAATTCCTTTCCCAAGATTCCTTTTCCACAAACCTACAATTTTGTCCTGTTTTTTCTCTTTCCCATTCTGAAGTAGTTTATTTTCTTTGTCCTTAACAAAAATGTATCACCACTCCTCATGCCTTCTTTTACTGAAAACATATATCCTACTTTTCTTGCACAAAGATGCTTTCCTTATTATATCTTATAGCTTTAATTACATGTACTAGAATTAACCATAAAAAAACATGATTTTTATTGAAAATAAGTAAATTGTGAATTGTCTTTTACATTACCATTCTGTGGCTTGTTAAATTTATAAATAATTTTCATACTTTGTAGGATCATGCTTTCTTGTAGTAAATATTTCAGTGTATAAAACATGTTTACTAATAGAACCAAGTATCTTTACTTCCTCTGTAAAAGAAAGAAAAAAGTAGATAAACCTATGTTCAATAATTAATGTTTCAGTATTTAATCTTACTTGGAAATAATCCAGATAGTTAATGACCATCTATCATTTTATTTAACTTAGCAAAACCTTAAGGCCTCAGGTTATCAAAAAGGTTTGGGAAAAATATTTTAAAAGTTCACCTAACAACTTTTAAACTGGCTTACATTTTTTTTAATTCACTTGTTCTCAATAATTATGTTTAGATTACCCACATAAACCTCATATAACATTCTACAAAGTCAGCCATCATCCCAAGTCATTTTTCTTAAAATTTTTTAATAGGGATGTAGCTCCAGGCTGAAGGTGGTTTCAGCTCTGGGCATGTTCACTCTGGATTGTTGAGACTGAAAAATGACAGTGGAACATTCTGGGGTAAAAGGGTTTATACCAAGCTTTCCTCTCACAGTGGCAGGTCAAGTGCTAGAGTCACATCTGCATCCAGCAGGCCTATCTCTGTCTTCTGTGTCTGCTCCACTGCATGCTCTCCTCTGCTCAAGGCTCTCTGCCGAGCACTGGGTGGAGCTCTTTACATAGCAACACAGGTGTGTAAGCATTAGCCTATCCAGTAAGCTAATTATATCATCTAGTAGATTAGGGTCAGGTGAGGATCCTGGCCATAGGAATTTCCATTTTCCATACAAGGGAAAACATAACTTATTTGACTAATAAGCCCAAGCAGAATAAAGTTGTATATCTGCATTAATAAAGTTAGATGTCTGCATTTCAATGCTGATAATTCAGAAGGCACACCGTTTTTAATTAATCCAAGGAGCTTTTAAATCAGCTTTTATTTACCAAAGATTATCTCAGATCACATGAACTTAAAAGCATTTGGGTTAGTTTCTATTATTTTCTGAGAGTTTTAGGGACCCCTAATTCATAGAAGTGCTTAATTCTCTTCAAGCCAATTAGAGCTCTTTTACAAATAAATTTTAGTAATACCATCCAGAGGTAAAAAAGAAACACACATCTACAGCACATATATACATAGACTCACACAACATAGAGATGCAGACAGATTTATAGATTACATTTAAAGTTTTAGCTATGAATAAGGTAGTTATAAAAAAGGTTGGATCCAAATTATGTTTCTGGCAGATGGAATAAACTTAAGGTTACCTGTTGAGATGGCTAAAGCTTTTTGTTGTTTGTGGAAAAGACACTTAAGATTTTCCTTTCACCTAAGCTTTTGAGTAAACTCCCCATGACCACCACTTATTTTATTTTATTTTCTGATCAGACTTTCCTCCCTGAACTTGGTATTTTAAAGAGATCATTGCGGTAAGAGTTCCTGGAGAGATCAAGTAGAATGTTTGTCTCAAGGCACAAGGAAAGAACAATGCAAGTTCCTTTAAGAAGGACCTTTAAGGCCAAAATTTTTACAATACTTGCAAACCTTTCAAGATAAATAAGGAAGGTTTGGGGATTTGTAAAAAGAATTAAGTGGACTTTAAATTGTTTTGGGAGCCACTTAACTGGTTTTATAAAGATTTGTAAGATAAGGACAGTTCCTTTTAATTCCTCAAGGAATTGGATTGCAACTTACAGAAATCATAGGCTGAGCTACCCGTAAATTCTTTACAAGGGCTTTAGAAGATATTTCTTTCCTTCAGGTATGTAGTTTTATTTCAGCTTGTGGGAGACCTTAAAAAAATTCCTATCAGACTCTGATTATCAGCTTATGACCACAAGGCTACTTCATTTGTTGATGTTGAAGAATTTGCATAGGAACTTTGAGGACACATTTTTCCCCATGTCCCAGTTGATTACAAATGAAACATTAACCCTTGGGCTGCAGACTTAATGGCTGTGGTTCCTTAAGTGAAGGTTCCTGTAACCAGGATTCTCACCTGGCCCTGGTCGGCTAGCTCACTACACATGTGTGGGCAATACATTGCTATTGACTCTATATAAAGAGCTCCACCCAGTGCTCTGGGCCACACCCACGGCTGCAGGAGAGCAGAGGCTGGAGTGGTGGCAGCGCTGAGGACAAAGACTGAGGCAGCTGTGAGGGCTGAGAGGCCCAGAGGCAGAGACCAGCTTGCTGCCTGCAGACTTGCTCTGAATAGACGGGAATCTAGTGATTACCTGCCACCATGGGAATAAAGTTGGGTATAAACCCTTTCACCCCAAGAATGTTCCATTGTCATTCCTCAGTCTCATTGAATCCATAGCGAACTTGCCCGGGGCTGAAACCCATTGGCACGACAATGGTGGACTTCTACGAGCGTGTGACAAGGGAAGAGCCCAGATAATTTTTAGGTGCTGGTCTTGGAGCTGTTATAGCTGTAAGGCCAGTAGCTAGGCGGACTTTTGTTTGTGGTCTTGTTCCAAGGCCTTTTCAAAGTGCTCAGCTATGATCAAGAGTTCAGTCAGACCAGTGGCCTCCCATCCCATTATCTGCCTTTTTATCAATCCACTAATCTCAGGAGATAATCTATTTATAAATGGGGCAGTTAGAGCAGGTTGAGTGACCTCATTTATTGTATGGAACCTGGAATGCCATAGGAGGAGAGCTTTGGATGGGCTTTAAAGTCTGCCACAGATTCATCTTTCTTTTGTTTGCGTGTTTGAATACAGGGGAAAATTCAGTCAGGGAAGACTCTAGCAATGGCTTTTAAAAGATCATTAGCCATTTTGTAAGCTTTTTCTGGTCCATGGGGGACTGTGGTGAAGGTCGAGGACCTCAGAAGCACCACCCTGCTTCCTGCCTCCATCTCCGGGCTTCACCAGTTCCCATCAGTATGTGTACAAGCTGGTAAAGATCTGGCAGCCCGGGGCCTTAGGCCCAGATAATGACTCTAAATTCTTCAGAAAACTTTTGTGGATCCTCCCTTGGTTTCGAAAATTTTTGACCTATGGCCCTTAGTTTGATCTTTGACCAAGGAATAAAAGATACCTTTTAAAATAAAACCACATGAAGTTGCAGGAGATCCTCCTCAGGTAACCGTTTAATAGTTTCTTCAGAGTGAAAAGCACTTCAGATAGAGAATTAGTAGAATATGAGTACTCAGGTAAAGAAGCGTAGAAGGGAGCAGAAGGAGTCACATTGGTTTTACTGTCATTTGTTTTAGAAAACACTTGCATCTTTAATTTTTTCACTAGCTTTTTCAAAAAAAATTTTTGATGAAGCAATATTGGGATCTTGAAGCCTTTTAGAAGCTTCTGCATACCAACTATTATAGTTATCCCAGTCTATGCAGAAACCCTTGCTTTTAAATGTACCTCTTAAATGAATGATCTTATTTAATTGGAGCATTCCTCATAATGATTATAATTATAATTCTAGGTTGCCTTTGATAAGATTTTGCCATTTTCATAGACATTTATAGATTCTGGAACCACAGTTCTTAGATATAAAATACATAGGTGTGCCAGAAAGTAATGCACGCAACTCTTTGGAATTTAAGGATCCCATTTTACTATTATTTATTTTATTTATTTATTTTTAGCTAAGCCTTTGGGTCTCCAAGAGCCAAACTAATATCTGAAAAGGATGTGCCACGGGGTTGAGGATTGTGTGGTGTTTGCACACCACAAAGTATACTTTGTTACACGGAAATTTTCTTGAGGTCAACAGGTGCCCTACAGTCCATCTACCCTGTTCCATGACCCATTCACCCTGATATGGAAGTCTCTGGGTTAGGTGGTAAGCACTTTAACAACTTTTAAATGCTTAACCCAAGCCCACCAATTTTGAAGCAGCTTCCAAAATTCCCTTAGCAATAGCCTTTATCTACACACACAAGACAAACATGTGCACCTTAATATTCCAGCAGTAACCAAGAGATGCTATTGTGGCCTGGTCAAGAAAAGGCCCTGTGCACACAACCACCGATTCCCACTATGGAACCCTGGATTGGGGAGAGAAATGAACCGGCAGATCTCAGCAAATGGGGACTGTGGACTGAGGTTTTCACATAAATGGGCGACCTATGAATTGCCACCCACAGTTTCCATGTGGATCTTGTTCCAGAATCAGAGGCTGGTGATTTCCACCAATGAAACGAGATTGCGGCCTGAACTACCAGCAGCTCCCAGTAAAATGACTGGAAAGCCAGTTAGATTGGAATCTCCACATCAAAAGAAAGGAGCTCAGAACCAAGAGAAATTTACCCTCTACCCTCAGAAGTGGCAAGAAAGAGAACTTAAAAAGGTTCACAGATCCCACGGCTGGGGTGGTATTCCCAAGCCGTCAGAAGTTCACTTCAGATCCCATCACTGCCACCAAATCTGTTAAAAAAATTCAGCTGAGTAAATTTGAAGATCAAATTGGCTTTATTCAACAAGTCATGAATCAGGCAGCATCCCATGGAAATGGAAAGCGGCAGGGGTCAGGGAAGGCGAGGAAAGAGTGTATTGTTTCCAAAACCACCTACCTTTGCGGGACAGAAAGGGTCTACCAGGTGGACCACCTCACTGGTACTGATCAGGTAACTCCAGATAGGCTGAAGGTTACATTCTCAGGAGAGGCTGAAACTTACTGGGTAGGTATTATGTCTTCATTTCCTAATGTGGAACTCAGCACGGGTGACTCCATTTGGGGCCTATTGTTTGTTTCTTTGACAAATGTCTAGTATCTCCTCTATTCAGAGATATCTTTTATTTATCATCCTCTGCTTTGTGTGTTTTGTTTGCATTGGGGGGAGTAATTGTTTTACTATTTTTGTTTTTATGCAATTGGTTTCAGTAAGAATTTCCTGGCATTCCTAAAAGATTTGGACTATATACAAAATGTACTTTTTGCTCATTTTATCATTTTTATACATTTTCAATACAAAAGGTAAAATGAACAGCAAAGTGAAACCAAGGGAAGACAATTATTTATAGCATCAGTAAATCAACAGTAAGGAAAACCGCAGGGATATGGGCTGCTGGCGGCCAGTACTAACTTCAGTTATTGCATAGATTAAAAACATATATTTGTCACACACTTTACTATCATGTAGACCCAGTAGTGCTTTAAAAGTTATATTTATGGGTCACCTTTTTTCTCTCACTGAAGTAAAGCCATTGCTGGGGTGAAACAAATAGCTACTTAGTAGGTCACAGTTATAGTTAAGAGCAAAGGGTAAAGAATTGTAAGGAAAGACCAAATTTCAGGAAGACTGAATAGGTGCAGTCAGTTTAGGACACCAGAGTTCTATATCCTTCCTCCTGTCAAAGCTGCCACAGGCTCACCATTGACCACAAAAGGCAGGAGCTCAATTTTATATTTCATCTGAGAGTTGGCACTTCTAAGAAGCCAGTGCCCGTTACAACCACAGTGTGACTGGGGGATCAATACTGACTTAAAGGGAATAATGCCTCTTCCTAAACCACAACTGATTTTTCCTGCAGCAGAGAGGTTTTCCCAAGGGCCGTCAGCCAGGGCCTTCGTACCCCTGCCTTCTTAGCTCAAGAAGCATAACCACTGTTGCTAAAGTATGTCTTCCTTTGGATACTAAGTTGCATAGATTTATATTTACTTTCTTGTCAGCAACTTTCCTAGTTTCATGTGTCTTTTGTGTTACCCAGGAAACAATGGAAAAGTTAGCTAAGGATGGTAGGGGTTTATTTAGGGGTTTTCTTCTTTTAGCTTTCTTTGTCATCCCAATCTATACTCTGCCAAAGGTCATGTGGGATCTAACCCTAGATGTAGGTTAAGACTTTTATTCTTATTTTTAAGTTCAGTGGGTTCTCTGTATTTAGGAGCCTTTCAGTTTTTCAATAATTTCCAGCTTTTCATTTAAGGTTCAGAAAAAAAGCTGTGGTTAGACTCCAAAACCAATTCTTATAGTAAGAATCATATAAGGAATTAAATTGAAATAAGTGAGTTTTCCTATCTTAAAGGGAAACAGTATGTATTTTCACTCTATTTCCACATAAATGAAAACACAAGATATGAGGGCTATTTCCTTACTGACCTAGTAGTAAGAAGAGCAGCTAGTCCTTGGTCATCTGTCCTACAATCACCAGTGGTCCTGGATATTGGCAGTTGTCATAGATGGATAATACTTTTCTTCACAGACATCATCATAATATCATAAAGGGGGGAAAAAAGTTTTAGATTCAATTCATAAAATATAGCATAAACTTATTGCCTCTCTTTGGAGAGGCAATCATTCTACTTTGCCTTAATATTAGTTTCCATTTAAAAATGTATATTAGTAAGGATTTGAGTTGACAGCAAATAGAAATGACTTCTTTTTCTTGATACTGCAGCCTTATCTTTCAATGAAAGAGTCCACGTGTCCAAGTACGTCATCTTGCGATTTAGAACTAATTTCATATGAAAAGGATATGAGTTTACCAGCTTCAAATGACAATTTATTTCATGCCTCTGAGAACTTATATAGAGTCCTTTCAACTTACAGAGTTGTGGCCTCCCCTGATGTTTCAGGTGAACCATTTAGAAACTAAATGCCTGCTTTTGTGTGGAATTTGGGTCTACAGTTCAGCCCACATGTGGCCACCAATAGCAGACATTTAAGATGATAGTAATGGCAAAAGACACTGGGCCTTGAGCCAACATTATGATAAAATTTCTATATAAAAGTGAACTTCCTATTTAGGAGCTTCCTCTACCTGTAAACCTTTTCTCTAGTTGAAGTGGGACAGGAAACCCCTCCAACCCAACTTCATTTATCCACTTCACAATTTAAGATGTGACTCCCTCAGTTCCACAGTTCGGGCCTCCCATGGCTGGGGACAAAGCAAGGAGAAAGCAGCCGAGGACCCAGATGGGGGCTGCTGAGGTGCGGAAGAGATAGAGGTGAGGTCTGGAGGGGAGAACTATTATCTAGGAATTTCTAGCAGAGCTATAAGCTCTTTCTGTAAGAAGCCCTTATGCCCTTTTTTTTTTAAATTCCTTCAGTGCTCTCAAGAATGGCCTCTTTCCTTTTTATATCATCATGTCAGTTCATTCTCATGAAAGATTCTCCTCCTGGGACCACAGAAGAGTTAAATACCAGTTTGGTTTTTCTTTGGTTATTTTGTCCCCAGAGTGTGCCCACGGCTATTTGGAGTTTTCTAAAAAAGCGTAGAAATACTCTTGCCTGCATGGGCCCGCCCATTGTTATCCGTCTAAGCCTCCAAAGACGTTCAAAGAGCAAGTAGGAAAAGAAAAACCCAGGCTCTGCTGGGCATGTCATCATTGGATCTGGTAGAGGCCGAGTAAAGAACTAAAATATCCAACTGGATATACAATCTGTGTTGTCAGCAACACGCAGTTTATTAGGGACCCTGGCAGGAGCTGTTCCAGAAGAATATAGGGTCAGAAGCATGATTGGAGTGGGTTCAAGAGAAAATGGGAGGAGAGGAACGGAGACAGCGAGAACGGGCGATTCCTTTGACGTGGTTCGCTGTGAAGGCGGTCAGCAGTCGAGGTGGTAAATGGAGCAGGGTGGGGAGTCAAACATTTCTTTTTTCTCTAAAGATTGGGGTTATTACAACATAACTTCTATGCAGAGGGCAGTGATCACATGAAGAAGGGAACCTTTACAATACAGTAGAGAGAGGCTAAGGAGCTGGCTCTGATTGCTTGTACAAATGAGTTGAGAGTGAAGAACATGCTGGACCTTTAATAAGAGAGGAGAAGGGATACAATAGTCTAGGAAAAGTCAAGAGTGAATGGACTAGGGAAGTGCAGTGGGATTAAGGTCATACTGGAAGTTCACAGTCATGAATTTAAGTGAGACCTGAAAAGAAAAGGACCTTGACCGTAATGTGCTCAGGTAGTTTACAGAGATACACTCTGCCTTACCAAGGTGGGAAGACTAAATGTGTCAGACGGCATTTTCAAGTATAAGTACAGGATATGGTTATTATGAAACTTAGCACTTTTCCTTGGCAAAAAGCTTTTCAAATGTCTTTAAGTCAGCCTTGGTGTCTCTACAGACAGCATTTGGCTTCTGCCACCGATTTACTCAGTAACTAGTCTAAGCAGATGACTTAACCTCTTTTTGCTTTTAGTTCTCAAACTATAAAACAGGGGTGGTGATGTTTAAAGTGCAACCAATGCTTTATAAATAAAGGTGCTATATAAATGCAAGCTATTAATAAACTAGTATTTTAGTGTGGTCCCCAGAAAGTCAGAAAGGTCAAGCCCTGGTGGCAGATGCCTCCCTCAGAAAGCTCTGCAAGGGGGGAGGGAAAGCAAGTGTCTGAAAGAGCAGTCACCCACCCTGTTTACCTTAATCTCACAAGTACTCCTTGTGGTTGTTTATTAAAACCTGAGATTCAGAGAAGTCAAGTAACCTGACAAAGCCAAGTGGGAAAGCTTGAGTTTCAACATGAATTTACTTTAAAATCCCATGTTCTTTTTCACTTTGCCACAGTGGAATTAGGCTTTATAGCCAGAGAAGGTACAGAATACTTCACGTATATTATAGACTCATTAGTTCAGCCAATTTAATCTCATCTCCACCATCAAAAATGTAAGTCGGTTGCCCAGGAGCAGCATAGCCACTGGTTTGCTGGGGACATCAGCACAATGGAGTCGTTGACAGGAAAAGATAGGAACATCTGGGGAAGGAGCAGTAGGCCGACTACAGATCTGCACTTAGGTGCAAATGCAGTTTTCAAACACTCTTTGGGGCAGAAGGGGGGATATTAAAACTTAATTTGTGTGGTCATGGGAACTGCAGGAAAACCATATGCACTGTGCTCGGCATGGTAATCATAACATGTACATCATAAACCTCACGGTATAAACAGCTCTAAGAAAGTGACGGCTCTGTTAGAGTCTGATTTTTGAGCAACAGTTGCCCACCTGATAGAAAAGGTGATAAGAAAAGTGTATTTATTTTCTTCCAACAGCTAAAAGGTGATCATACTTCTAAAAATTTGTTGAGATTGTCCACAAAAGTGTGTAAAGTACTCATCCATCACGGGAAGCCCCTGGTCAGGAAATGGCAGTGCAGTAAATATCTTCAGCGGCCACCTTTGAATGTACCGGCTGTTGTCGGTTGGACTTTTCGGCACTCACATAAAACACGCTGTCATGAGCGACTGCTTGTGCTCCAGAGGCATTACTGTTGGGATAATGGAACATCTCTCAGTGAATAACCAAAAAACTTTAAATGTCATGTCAAGTTTGTTGAAGCCATTTTCAAGGCCCGTTCAAGGTTACATGAATTTTGAGGGTGTCTATTTTTTTTAAAGTTTCAGATATCTGAGGGACATCAGTCATAAAGTCGTGCAATGTGAAAGTCAGTTAATTCAAAGAAAATCTAGTGGTCTTTGGGAAAGTCAGTCAGCCACGGCCATTTAGTCATTAGCTATTGTAACGCTCCTTACAGCCTTGACAGGTGAGGATCACTGCCGCTTACCAATAAAAGAACATATATGTATATATGTATACAGTACCTGTATGTTACACATGTGTATATGTTTAACAAATTATGACATGATTTGCTAGAAAGTCTTAACTATTTGCTTGCCACATTCAGTATTTCATTTAAGGGAAATCATTGTTTAAATTCCTATCAGAAACTTTCTTCCTTGGTTTTGTTCTCAAAGGAAATTAACCTCATTGTTCAAACTAATGGTTATCTTGGATCAAAGAGTGTGGAAATAACGTCTTTACCCAGTGCATATTTACTGAGCACCTAACTTTGCTCCACAGCCATTCAGGCACTGATATTACAGCAGTATTTAAAACAAGGTACCCAATGTCTTGGAGCTGACATTCCCATAAAAAGACAGACAACGAAGAAGTAAACAAGCATATGATGTGTCTGGGGTTCTGAGTTCTGTGAGGGGTATGGAGCTACAGTGATGAAAGAATGTGTGCTAGTTTAGATGGATGGTAGAAAAGGCCTCTCTATCTACATAGCATTTGAGCAAACACCTGAATGAAATAAAGGACACCAAATCTTGATAATAATTGAGTGATGAGCATTTCAGGCATAAAGGAGGAGGAAATAAGCATCAGTGCTAGTGAAATGATTGCCTGTTTATGTTTTGGCATATTCCTAACCTCCCTATGCTTAAGTCTACCTTTCTCTGTTGAATAGTCTAAGAGGACTGGTTTATTGAGAATAATTAAATTTATGCTTCATAATGTGCACAGTCCTTATCACAGTGATGTTTTATGTTTTTTTCTTTTGTACTACAGAGAATCAGAAAGTGCAGCTGACAGAAGGGTCACATTTGCACCACAGTATCAGTTGCAACTCAACAAGGACTCCAGTCGCCAAGAAGCTTAATTATAATCTAGACACTCATACAACTACAGAGAGGATCAAGGCAGCTGAGAAGAAGGAAGTCTGTAAAGGAGAGAGCAACAGAAAAAAGGAAATGGAACGTCTCAGCTCTGTTTCTAAAAATGAATCCATTCCTGAAGTCGAAGCCCTGCTGGCAAGATTACGAGCTTTATAAATTAAACTGGTAAAAACTGATTATGCCGAATATAAAGCCATGCTTCAAGCTCTACCACTTGAAAAAAAATTGCTTTTTACATAAGCAACTTTATGTAGTTTTAAATTATGATATATATTAGAAAAATAAAGCTAAATACATGACTGCAATGCTTTTTCTATGTACTTAAGGTTTTGCTTAATTCAAGACTGTAATGGGCTTTAACGCTTTTTTTGTCACCTGGTATTAGTGTGTTCTATATTTGGTGGTTAAATTATACACAGTGCTTTAGAGAACAGGTAGGTGGCCATGTGTTCTTAAGAAATACCATCTTTCTAAGTCATAATATATAATTTTTACTTTACTATTTCAACAGTAGTGAACATCAAATCACCAACCTCATGTCTTGCTACATATCCATGTATATCCACATATGTTATTACATAGGGCCCAGGTTTCTCCTTAATTGGGCTCTACATGCTATCAACATAGCCCTGAAAACACAAAACTGAATATAACTGAGCTGTGAGGAAATGATTGGCAAGCTTTATCATCATTTTTGAATTCATGTTAATTAGACCTTTTAGGAAACTATAAGGCAATTGAGCCCTGTTCCAAAAATTATGTAATAAGAATGTGTGCACTCTCCTTGCAAAATGCGCGTGCTTCTGTATAAAGTAGATGTATGCTCTGTTGCCCTGCTGCTGCATTTCTTAGCTGAGAGCACGTATTCCTCTGGTGATCATGACTCGGGATAGAATTGCCATTTTGAAACTTACCATGTAACAGATTTTTTTTAAATTAATTTTATGAACAAACTTGAAACTGCATTTTCTTTGATCTGACAATCAAAAACTTTAACAAAGATCTGAAGTGTTCAGAGAAAGTTTTCCTTTGCAAATATTGCAGTTTTACCTCATTTGGGGCATCAAATGGACTCTTAATTCTATATAAGAGAAAATAAACTTGTGATTTGCACTAAATGAAAAAAATCGTTTTCATAGTTACCATATTTTGTGGTAAGCTGGAAATAGACTGTGCTGTGCAGTCTACCTAAGCATCTATTTTGCTTTATTACTGGCAATAAGTAAGTGACTGCTCTTTTACCTTCAGTTAAAAAGCAGTTATGTGGCACCAGTCTGGCGAGGTCCACTGCTTTTTATTTCCTTGTTTAAGTTGCCACCTCCTTTCAGCTCCAAGTTAATAAAGTTAATTAATTAGAACTATGAACCAGGCCCTGTTTATAGACATTGGGGAACAGAGTATCATCCATAACCAATGTGGGAATAAATTGCTCTTGTGTGTATTGCTGAAATGTGCATTTTGCCCGCTAGTTGCAATTTCCATTTTCCTGAAAACAGATCTTAAAAATCAAGAAAGGTGAAGGACATTTAAGCAGGCAAGAACCCTAACAGCAAGCGAAGAATTTAAATGGAAGAATTCTAACTGTTCTTAACATGATTTTACAAGGGCTTTGGCTTTTCAGAAACAAAACTGAAATTCAGCCAGATAGTTTGGACACACTAGGTATGAGGTGCACACTCTGGAAACAGGATCGCGGAGCTGCCACAGGGAGAAGCAACCTGGCAAGTGAAGGGAGGTGAAGATGACACAGACCCCCAGGGGCAGAGAAAGACAGGCAACTCCTGAAACTGAGTCATTAGCCCCCAGAGCATCTGCCGGCAGGAGCTGAAGGACAGTCTTCCACCAGGAGGCCCAGGAGCCAGTGGCTGGCCTCCTGCAGGTCAGGGGCCTGTCCTTCTCCTCCCTCCCTTCCCTTACTGACAGGAGCCTGCTCTAAGCAGGCCCGAACAGAAGAAAACACAAAACAAAGAGTTGACAGAGGAAAAAGCCAACCAAAATGCAGATCGTTTTCCGGCACAGGTATTTCCATGATATAAGCCCCTCCCTTCAACAGTGGGCAGGGAGTATAATTCCGCTTTACAATTCATAATAGTCCTGTAACCAACTGTAGATGAAAACTAAAGCAATGACTTTTAAGTTCAGGGCAGACACCAAGGAACAATTTCATGTTTCTGAGCAAACAGTTTTTTCATTTGACGTAGTGGATAGGCCAACTCAAACCGTCTGACACAGCTCGGTGCCCTCGATAAGGATGTTCCATCTTGGCTAGTGACAAACCCCAAATAGAACCTCCTGCCCTTTCTCTCACATCAGTGTAGAGAATTTGGCAAGAACACACAGACAACTAAGTGATCACTGAATTGTCCAAAAGCAAAGAGTTGCCGCTAACAAGTAATTTAAAAATAAGGGAAGCAATCTAATCATGCAGGAGCCCTCCTTTATCCATCGGGGATACATTCCAAGACCCCCAGTGGATGCCTGAAACTGAAGATGGTACCAAACCCTATATATGTTATTCCTATACATACATGTCTATGATAACATTTAATTTGTGAATTAGGCACAGTAAGAGATTAACAATAATAAAAAGAACAGTTATAACAATTTACTACAATAAAAGTAATGTGAATATGGTCTGTCTCAAAACATGTTATTATGCTGTACTCACCCCTCTTGTGATGATGTAAGATGATAACATGCTGACATGATATAACAAAGTGAGGTGAGTGACATATAGTTAGGCTGCTATGGACCTTCTGATCATATTTCAGAGTGAGGATTGTCTGCTTCTTGACTGTGGTTTACCACAAGTAACTGAAACCACAGAAAGTAAAACTTTAGATGAAGGGGACTATCATACATACATGTATATACTTTATTAACATGAATAAACAATATATCAAAACACCTATGGTTATGAGGAAGTGGACACTTCAATAACTCATATCAAAATTTTCTGGCAAATCTAAAAATGCAGTTATTTATAAAGTTGCTCCAAAGCTTTGTTGTCATGCTATTCATTCATAAACAAGAGTTATAAATGACTTCAAAATGTTTAGCCACAAATTATTTCCTGTGTTCTTATTTTAAAATATCATAATCCAGTGTAGATCTGAGTTTACTAGCTAGAAACTGAACTGTTAAGGCTACAACACATATCTCTGCTGTATTTCATTCTTATTAAACTCTTTCATGGCCAAGCACAAGTGGACTGGGGGCACATTTGATGTGATTACTTCTGTGGCAATCTTTTTGTACAGACTGGGTAACTTTTGGAAAGAAATAGGGCTCATTATATAAACTGCTAATTTGAAAATCAAAGTGGCATTCATATTCTTTTATTTATATTAATTATGAAGAAATTTCAGATCCAGGAATTTAAACTGGCAGTGACCCAGTACTCAGTTTTGTCTGGTGCATTGTTAAAAGGTAGCTGTTACATGCCCTTGCCAGACATGAGTGTTCTTAAAATATATCCTAGGGCCAAATTGTTAAACCATTTTGTTCTAATAGCTACTGTTTAGCAAAACACATGGAGTTGCCAAAGAACCACAGAGACTGGATGGCATTTCAAAACTGAATCCAAATCTTCCCATAAAATGAAAATAAGGGAACATTAAACCATAAAATTCATTATTGCTAAACAGCCCTTTGTTTTTTAAGATGGGCATAAGAAAGACATGGGTTCAAGATGATGGAGTAGAAAGAGCCTGAGTCCATCTCCTCACACCTGCACACAGAGCAGCTGAGGCCTGAGTGAACACTTGCACAATGAGGGATAAAAAAAACACATAAAAAAGAGCAGGAGAGGACTTCCGGGAAGATGGCCACGTGAACGGACCAGCAGAAAAATTCCTCCCAACATTATATTTATTCACGAAAATACAGCAAATACAACTATCCCTAAAAGAGAGACCAGAATACACAGGAAAGTGCACAGCGTACAGCTACACCTGTGGGAGCTTGGCAGCCGGTGAGGCGGACGGGATACGGAGCAGCGACCCGGTGGGACCGAGCGCTCCACCCCCCCAAGCTCCGGCGGCCAGACACTCCGGACAGAGGACTCGGCACCCAGCGAGGCGGAACGGAAACGTGATCCAGCGAGACCAGAGCGCCCCTCCACCCCAGCACTCCGGCGGGAGTCCCGGCAAGGCGGGTAAGGTGTGGAGCCGTGACCCGGCAGACCGAGCGCTCCTCCCCCCCAGAGCTCCAGCGGGAGGAGAGGATTCAGAGCCGGAAGGGAGTGGAAGTCTGGGCCCGGAGCGCCGACACACAGCCTGCGGTGTAGCGGAGATAGGAGAGACAGAGGGCACAGGGTCCCAGCCCGGAACATGCAAGTTGCCCGCGGCAGGCTTCGGGAAGGAAAAAGAAAGGAAAAAAAAGGGAAGAAAAGCGCACGCTCTACTTCAGCAGTCTTAAAGAGACAGGAGCTCAGTAGAGGGGCCGGATAGTCCCTCAAGCTGAGCCCAGAACGCTGGGAGTCCTGGGGAGCTTTGGACCCCTTACCTGGCGACTGGGAAAGGGTGCCTGCCATTAAGACCCCCACAGAGATCAACAGCTTCCCATTCGTTCCCAACCGAGCCAGAACTATAAAGTGG
>JAQQAC010019963.1:45185764-45306507 GCA_029783875.1 Phataginus tricuspis
TGGATCAAAGACCTGAATGTAAGTCATGAAACCATAAAACTCTTACAAAAAAAACATAGGCAAAAATCTCTTGGACATAAACATGAGCGACTTCTTCATGAATATATCCCCCCGGGCAAGGGAAACAAAAGCAAAACTGAACAAATGGGACTATATCAAGTTGAAAAGCTTCTGTACAGCAAAGGACACTATCAGTAGAACAAAAAGACATCCCACAATATGGGAAAATATATTCAGAAATGATGTATCTGATAATGGGTTGACATCCAAAATATACAAAGAACTCACGCACCTTAACAAACAAAAAGCAAATAACCCAATTAAGAAATGGGCACAGGACATGAATAGACACTTCTGTAAAGAAGAAATTCAGATGGCCAACAGGCACATGAAAAGATGCTCCACATCGCTAATCATCAGAGAAATGCAGATTAAAACCACAATGAGATACCACCTCACACCAGTGAGGATGGCCAACATCCAAAACACAAACAACACCAAATGTTGGCGAGGATGTGGAGAGAGGGGAACCCTCCTACATTGCTGGTGGGAATGCAAATTAGTTCAACCATTGTGGAAAGCAGTATGGAGGTTCCTCAAAAAACTCAAAATAGATATACCATATGACCCAGGAATCCCACTCCTAGGAATTTACCCCAAGAATGCAGCAGCCCAGTTTCAAAAAGACAGATGCACCCCTATGTTTATTGCCGCACTATTTACAATAGTCAAGAAATGGAAGCAACCTAAGTGCCCATCAGTAGATGAATGGATTAAGAAGAGGTGGTACATATACACAATGGAATATTATTCAGCCATAGAAAAAAACAAATCCTAGCATTTGCAACAACATGGATGGAGCTGGAGGGTATTATGCTCAGTGAAATAAGCCAGGCCGAAAAAAACAAGTACCAAATGATCTCACTCATATGTGGAATATAAGAACAACAACAACAATAACAACAACAAAAAAAAAACTGAAGGAACAAAAGAGCAGCAGACTCACAGAACCCAAGAATAGACTAACAGTTCCCAAAGGGAAAGGGAGTGGGGAAGAAGGGTGGGAAGGGAGGGATAAGAGGGTAAAAGGGGCATTACGATTGGCAGACATAGGGTGGGGGGGCACGGGGGGTACTGTACAGCTCAAAGAAGACAAGTAGTGATTCTCATCTCCCTACACTGATGGACGGTGACTGTGGTGGGGTTGGTGGGGGGGACCTGATGAAGGGGGTAGTTTAATCATCACAATATTGCTCATGTAATTGTAAGTTAATGATACTAAAATAAAATAAATTGTAAAAAAAAAAAAAAGAGCAGGAGAGACAGTAACAGTAACAGGGAGCCCCACCCTCCATGCAGACCTGCAGTTTAGGAAAGGATGTCACTCAGAGATCAAAACACTTATTTGCCTGCCTTGGGGCACAAGAAAAAGCCATGGCTTAAAAGGCAACCACACTGAAAAAATGGGCAGAGGATATGAAGAGACAGTTCTCCAAAGAAGAAATTCACATGGCCAACAGACACATGAAAAGATGCTCCACATCACTAATCATCAGGGAAATTGCAAATTAAAACCACAATGAGGTATCACCTCACACCAGTAAGGAGAGCCAGCATCCAAAAGACTAAGAACAACAAATGCTGGTGAGGATTCAGAGAAAGGGGAACCCTCCTACACTGCTGGTAGGAATGTAAGCTAGTTCAACCATTGTGGAAAGCAATATGGAGGTTCCTCAAAAAACTAAAAATACAAATACCATTTGACCCGAGAATCCCACTCCTTGAAATTTACCTAAAGAATACAACTTCTCAGATTCAAAAAGACATATGCATCCCTATGTTTATTGCAGCACTATTTACAATAGCCAAGATATGGAAGCAACCTAAGTGTCCATCAGTAGATGAATGGATAAAGAAGAGGTGGTACATATACACAACGGAATACTATTTAGCCATAATGAAGAAACAAATCCTACCATTTGCAACAACACGGATGGAGCTGGAGGATATTGTGCTCAGTGAAATAAGCCAGGCAGAGAAAGTCAAGTGCCAAATGATTTCCCTCATTTGTGGAGTATAACAATGAAGCAAAACTGAAGGAACAAAATAGCAGCAGACTCAGAGACTCCAGGAAGGAACTAGTGGTTACCAAAGGGGAGGGGTGTGGGAGGGCTGGTGGGGAGGATGGGAGAAGGGGATTGAGGAGTATTATGTTTAGTACACATGGTGTCGGGTGTTACCGGGAAAACAGTGTAACACAGAGAAGGCAAATAGTGAATCTGTAGCATCTTACTACACTGATGGACAGTGACTGCATTGGGGTATGGGAGGGGACTTGATAATATGGGTAATTGTAGTAACCACATTGTTTTTTAATGTGAAACCTTCATAAGAGTGTATATCAATAATACCTTAATTAAAAAATAAAATAAAAAGGCAACCACACTATAAGTGAGGACTTTTCAAAACTAAAGCACCCTCTAAACGATAGCAAACTATTAGAACTCTCTGTGGAGCCAGAGGTGTTGTTGTGGACCATTGTTTATGTTCCCCTTGCACATTGGTAGTACAGACAAGCACAGCCAGGGCACACACACCAGTTCCAGATTTAACCAAGGTGGTTTCCTGGGCCCCGCCTGTGCCCAAACACCCTCCCCACAAAGGTCCAGCTGCCCTATAATGGCCCCCACCCAGGAGAGCTCTGAACTGTGCCCCTCTACCCCTGGCCACTAGTGTGGCACCAGCTGGCACACAGTTGGGAGATGCACAGACCATACATCTCTGCTCTTGGCTGTCCTGTTAGAGCATCCCTGACTGGTATGCACCTGTAACACCTCCAGGTTGTTCCCCTCCACCCTTGATCACCCTGCAAGCATGTGCCTAAACCATTGTCACCTTGGAGTCCCCCAGACCATGCCCCACTGACACTGGCTGCTCTGCCAAAACAGCCCCAGTTAGCACCCATCAAGGAGATTTCTGGACTTTATCCTAGAAGCCCAAGCACTGGGACACCCAACCCACACCCACCTGGCCTCCAGCCAGCCAAAACCACAGGTACATGGAGTCTACCTTAGGGATGTTCCTACATTGGAACACACCTTCAAGACTGGGAAAGGTAGCCCTTTCACCAAATCTATAGAAATATACACAGAAAGTCAAAATGAGACAGAAATATGCTTGAAACAAGAACAAGATGAAACTTCAGAAAAAGAACTAAATGAAACAGTTAATCTGCCAGATAAAGAGTTCAGGTAATGGTTATAAGGATCCCCACTGAACTTGAGAGAAAAATGGATGAACTCAAGACTTCAACAAAGAGATACAAAATATAAAAGAAAAACAATCAGAGATGAAGAGTACAATAAGTGAAATGAAAAATACACTAGAGAGAATCAACACTAGATTAGAGGAGGCAGAAGAACATATCAGTTATTTGGAAAACAGTAATGCAAAGCACTCAAGGTGAACAGCAGAAAGAAAAGAATAAAAGGGGGTAGGTGAAGGGACTCCCAAACAACATCAAACATCGTAATATTTGCATTATAGGAGTCCCAGAAGGAGAAGAGAGAGGAATAGAAAATTACTTGAAGAAATAATAACTGAAAATGTCCCTAACCTGCAGAAGGAAACAGACATCCAGGTCTAGAAACCGCAGAGAATCCCAAACAAGAACTGAAGGCGATCTACACCAAGACACATAATATGATCAAAGATTAAAGGCAAAGAGACTCAAAAACAGCAACAGAAAAGCAACAAGTTAACTACAAGGCAAACCCCATAAGTCTAATAGCTGATTTTTCAGCAGAAACTTGACAAGTCAGAGGGAGTGGCATGATATATTAAAAAGGATATGCTAAAAGGAAAAAACCTACAACCAAGAATGCACTACCCAGCAAGGCGACCATTGAATACTGAAGGAGAGAAAAGAGCTTTCCAGATAAACATGAGTTAAAGGGAGTTCACCACCACTAAACCAGACATAAAAAATGTTAAGGGGAGTTCTTTAAGAGGGATGGAAAAGGCCATAACTGGAAGTAAGAAAATTATGAAAAGAAATAATTTCACTGATAAAAGCAAAGATGTAGTAAAGGTAGTAGATCAGTCACTTAAGAGCTACTATGAGGGTTAAAGACAAGAGTACTAAAATCAATTACTTTCAGAAATAGTTAAGGGAATCACTAAATGAAAAGGTGTAAAAGGTTATCATATAGATAAACAAGAAGAACAGGGAATTAGTTAAAAAATGTAGCGCTATTAGAATGCACTTAAACTTAAGTGACCATCAACAGACTGCTACATATGTAAGTTGTCACAAATAAACCCCATAGTAACCACAAAGCAAAATCTATAATGGATACACAAAAAAAGAGAAGGGAATCCAGCCATAACACCAAAGAAAATCATCACACATGAGGAAAGACACAAAGAGAAGAAAGGATCAAAGAATGAACCCCCAAATTTTTTTTAACAAAGTGGCAATAAGTACATACATATTCAATAATTATTTTAAATGTAAATGGCCTAAATGCTCATCTTAATATGGTCATCTCAGTAGATGCTGAAGTAGATGCTGAAGAATTTGATAAAATTCATTCAAAACTCTCAACTAACTGGGTATAGAAGGCACATGCCTCAACATAATGAAGACTATATATGGCAAGCCTATAGCTAACGTACTCCACAGCAAAAAGCTAAAAGCTTTTCCTCAAAGATCAGGAACAAAACAGGGATGCCCACTCTCACCACTTTTATTCAACATAGTATTGGAAGTCCTAGCCATAACAATCAGGCAAGGAAAAGAAATAAAAAGCCTTAAAATTGGTATGGAAGAAGTAGAATTGTCACTATTTGCAGATGACATATATAAATGCTATATATAAAAGACACTAAAGACTACACCAAAAAACTATTACAACTAATAAATGCAAAAAAGTCATGTGATACAAAATCAACATACAGAAAACATATGTTTCTATGTACAAGTAATGAACTAATGGAAAGACAAAGTAAAAAATCTATCTCATATACAATTGCATCAAAAAGAATAAAATACCTATGAATAAATCTAAAGAGGCGAAAGACCTGTACTCTGAAAACTGTAAGACATTGACAAAAGAAATTGAAGACCACACAAATAAATGGAAAGCTATTCCATGTTCATGGATAGGAAGCATCAATATTGTTAAAATGGCCATATTGCCCAAAGCAACATACAGATTCAATGTAATCCCTATCAAAATACCAATGGTATTTTTCACTTAACTTAGGAGCAAATAATCCCAAAGTTTATATGGAACAACAAAAGACCCCCACAAAGCCCAAGCAATCTTGAGAAAGAACAAAGCTGGCAGTATGCTCCCTGATTTCGATCTATATTACAAAGCTGCAGTGATTAAGACAATATGGTATTGGCACAAAGATACATGGGTCAATGGAATAGAGAGCCTAGAAATAAACCCATGCTTATATGGTCAAAGGTAGCAAGAATACACAATGGGGAAAAGACAGTCTCTTCAATAATTGGGAAAACTGGACAACTATACTCAGAATGAAAGTGGATCATTTTCTTACTTCATACACAAAAGTAAACTCAAAAGACTAAAGACTTAAATATGAAACATGAAATCATATAAAATGAAAATGGCAAACTTTTTAGCATTAGCATTAGTAATTTTTTCTGGATACGTCTCCCTAGCCAAGAGAAACACACAAAAATAACCAAGTGGGACTACATTGAGTTTCAATACAGCAAAGGAAACTGCCAACAAAATGAAAACACAGCCTACTAAATGGTAGAATATATTTGCAGATGAAATATCTGATAATGGACAAATATCCAAAATATATAAAGAACTCATACAACTCAACACCCAAAAAAATCCAATTAAGAAATGGGCAGAGGACATGAGTAGACATTTTTCCAAAGACACATAGGTGGCCAACAGACATAAATGATGCTCAGCATCACTATTCATCAGGGAAATGCAAATCAAAACCACAAAGATATCGCCTCACACCACTCACAGTGGCTAATATCAATAGGACAAGAAATAACAAGGGCTGGCAAGGATATGGAGATAAGAGAACACTCATACTCTGTTGGTTGAACTGTAAATGGGTACAGCCACTGTGAAAAACTATGAAGGTTTCTCAAAAAATTAAAAATAGAAATACCATATGACCCAACAATTCCACTTTTGGCAATTTACCCAAAGAAAATCAAATCACTAATTCAAAAAGATGGTATGCACTCTTATGTTTACTGCAGAATTTATAATAGCCAAAATACAGAAGCAACCTAAATGTCCATCAATAGGTGAATGGATAAGAGGAGATGTGGTACATATATAACCCTACAATATTACTTAGCCATAAAAAAGAATGAAACTTTACCATTTGTGACAACATGGATGGATCTAGAATGTATAATAATTAAGTGAAGTAAGTCATACAAAGACAAACATATGATTTCACTTACATGTGGAATCTGAGAAACTAAGCATATGAGCAAACAAAACTGAAATAGACTCATAAACACAGAGAACAGACTGGTGGTTGCCAAGGGAAGGATAATGGGGGATGGGTAAAATGGATGAAGAGAAAAAAAATGAAAATGTTTGGTATCTTAATCCAGGTGATGGTTACATGAGTGTATACACATGTCAAAATTCATTAAGCTATACACTAAGATTTGTGTATTTTATGGTGTGTACATCAAAGTTAGATAAACAAAAAAAAGTCATCTGGTCAAAAAAAAAATTTTTAATGGGCATAAGTAGACAGTTACAACTAGGATGGGTAATGAAGTTTGAAATAAGACTGAAAGTTAGATCTTTCCCCTAAATAGGGTTTGACTATACAGGCCTCTTTGTCTCCCTATTGACCTAATAAGATTTGAGTGCCATATTTGACTTCACAGTACATTCCCTTCAGGCATCTCCAAGAGTGAGAACTTAAAAGGAATCTTGTTTCTTTCAGGAAACCTTAAAGTGGTAGTTTTTTTTGCCCCCTCTACAATTTAAAATTCCAACCATTCTATTATAAAATGATTTAAAAGCTCCAGATCATGCCTCTTTACAACTAATATCACCAATATTCTCCATGTTCTTAAAGATCTATATTATTATACATTTCATTTGTAAAATCTAAATTTTATACAGGCATTCTGATTGTGAAATTGGGAGACAAATATCTCATTTTCTTTAATAATAGCCTTTTAAAGCGTTAAGTATGTAACGTTTTTATTGTATCTAAAGTTTGTGGCTTTCCGTTTTTCTCTTAGCATTTTTATTCCATGCTAAATTTGGATTTTAAACTTATTTCCAAAATTTCCTCTTTTCCCCTTGTTTTCTAACAATGAGTTACAAAATTTATCCTAAAGATAAATCTCCAATGAGAATCAATCTAATCTTTATATTTTATGCATAATCTGACTGGTATGATTGATGATTGAACATGAGACCTATGATAGGAAACTGTAATAAATAACCAAACAGATTGAAATAAGCAATCTAACAAATTATTTCTTGAGAACAGGACCAAGTCCTCAGATAGGCATATTCCAGTTAACTTCTTACCAAAGTGTTTCCACAGACATGGCTGTTCTGGTGGAAAAGGTCTATCTTTGCATCAAAAAAACAGATTAAACATAAATATTTAATAATATGTAATATTTGAAAAAAGGGGGAGAAAGATGGCAGAATAGGAAGTCACTGTAATAACCTCCTATGTATAGACCAAGGAAGCAACTACATCTAATATAACTAACTCTCAAAATGACCTGAAGGCCACAGAACAAGGCTTCTATACCTGGTGAAGGAGAAAAGAACAAATTAAGGAGGGTGAAGGGGCAGAGCCATGATAGATCAGAATCTAAGCCCTTCCCTAATCCCAACCCACAGTTGGGAGGGAGAGAGAAACAGAGTGGAGAGGAGAAAAAGTTTAAGGATCCTGGCACACCTGGCCTTTGGGATCTGTTCTGGGAAGATGAGTCCCCATAGCAATGGGCTTTGAAGATTAACAGGGCTGGATACCAGGGAGAGTTGGAGGCACTGTTGGGAGCTGAGTCTCTACTTGTAGAACTGGCAAGCTCTGTTGATCTCTCTGAGACCCAACACAGGCAGGAGTTTGAAAGACTTGCTAGTCTTAGGAAGTGTGCTGGAGAGGCAGGGGTCTGAGGGAGCACTTTCTAGAGGAGAAAGGGTGGGTGGATGCACTCTTCCAGCCCTCCTTCAGCCCAATTGTCCATAGGTTGTGGGAGCCAGCTCTGAAACTCTCCACCTACCGTGCTGTCTCAACCCCAGCATTCCCTTGCAGACCTACTACAAACATATTCACCTCAGTGGTAGCCAGCAATTACTGGTATCCACAGCACATTGCCTTGGAAAGGCCAGGTATCATACAAAGACATGGCAGTGGGAATCTGCCAGTGATAGCAGACAGAAAGAGCACAGGCCCTGCCAAAAGCACATCAAAGCAGAAATACCAGGCATCACACAGAGGCATAGCAGTGGAGATTTGCCATTGCTGGCAGGCAGGTAGAAGGCAGGCCCTACCCTAAGCCCACCAACTGTCACAGTTCAGCCACAACAGAGAATATCCCTGGAGTATCGCTCTGCGATGTGTCTCTTCTAAGAATCACATGGTGTACTACATAAAGCCACTACTTTCAAGACCAGGGTGCATAGATGATCTATCTAAGACAAAGTGAGAAGACAGAGAACCAGACAGAATGAGGAGGCAGAAGGGTATGTTCCAAACAAAAAGACAAGAGAAAATCCCAGAAGAAGTGCTAAATGAAACAGAAAAACAATCTACCTGATAAAAAATTCAAAGTAATGATCATAAAGATGCTCACCGAACTGAGGAAAAGAATAGATGATCTCTGGAACAACTTCAGAGATAGAAAACATTAAAAAGAACCAATCAGAGCTGAGGAATATAACTAAAATGAAAAATATACTAGAGGGAATAAATAGACTACAGGATGCAGAGGAACAGATCAGTGAACTGGAAGATAGGCTAGTGGAAATAGAAAAGCTGAGGAACAGAGAGGAATAAGAATTTTTAAAAATTAGAAAATGCTAACAGAGCTCTGAGACAACTCCAAATGAAACCATATTTGCATCATAGGAGTCCCAGATGGAGAAGAGAGGAACCAAAGGGTAGAAATTCTACTTGAAGAAACAATAGCTGCAAATTCCCCTAACCTGGGGAAGCAAACAGTCTTCCAGGTCCAGGAAACACAAAGAATTCCAAACAAGAGAATCCAAGGAGGTCCATACCAAGACACATAATAATTACAATGTCAAGTATCAAAGACAAAGAGAGAATCTTAAAAGCAGCAAGAGAAAGGCAGACAGTTACTTACTGCAGTTACAGAAACTCCATAAGGCTATCAGCAGATTTTTCATGAGAAACTTTACAGGCCAGATAGGAGTGGCATGAAATATTCAAAGTGCTGAAAGGGAAAGATCTACAACAAAGAACAAGGTTATCATTCAGAATTAAAGGAGAGATTAAAAGTTTTCCAAATAAAGTTTAAAAGAATTCATCACCACTAAAACAGTCTTATAGAATATTTTAAAGGCACGTCTTTAGATGAAAATATTTTTAAGTTTATTTTCATCAGTGAAAAGAAACCTACAGTAAATGTAATAAGCCAATCACTTACAAAGTGAATATGAAGTTCAAGATACAAAAGTGGAAAAATCAACTATATACAAAATTAGTCAAAGGATACACAAAATTAAATTATTTCAATTATGGTATCATACACATAAAACATGGAGGAGGAATAAGAAAATGTAGTACTTTTAGAATGTGTTCAAAATTAAGCAATATTTAACACAATACATACTGTTAATATATACAAGAAACTATATATGAACCTTATAGTAACCACAAACCAAAGCCTATATAACAGATACACAAAAAATAGACAGGAATTCAAGCATTACACTAAAGAAAATCATCAAACCACAAGGGAAGAGAGCAGGAGATGAGGAAAGGAACAGAGAAGAAATATGAAAACAACTAGAAAACAATAAGCACTAAGTACATATCTTTCAACAATTACTTTAAAAATGTAGGTGTGCCAAATGCCATAATCATAAGCTATAGGATGGCTAAATGGAGAAAGAAATAAGACCCATCTAGGTACTGCCTACAAGAGACTCATTTTGGTCCTAAAGACAGATATAGACTGAAAGTGAAGGTATGAAAGAGATATTCTACACAAATAGAAGTGAGAAAAAAGCTGGAGTAGCAATATTTATATCAGACAAAACAACTTCAAAACAAATAAAATAACAAAAGACAAAGAAGAATATTACATAAAGACAAAGGGATCAGTCCAAGAAGAGGATAAAATAGTTGTAAACATCTATGCACCCAACATAGGAGCACCTAATTATATAAAATAAATACTAACAGACCTAAAGGGAGAAAATTACAGTAATAGTAAGGAACTTTAACACCCCACTTACATCAAAGATAGGTAATCCAGACAGAAAGTCAATAAGGAAACAGCCAGTGTTGAATGACACATTAGACCAAACGGACTTAACAGATCCACACAGAACATTCTACCCCCAATCAGCAGAATACACAGTCTCTTCAAGTGCATATGGGACATTCTCCAGAAAGATAAATATTTGGTCACAAAACTAGCCTCAGTAAAGATAAGAAGACTGAGTTTATCAAGCATATTTTCAGACCATGACAATATGGAAACCAATGTCAATTACAAGGAAAAAACTGGAAAAAATGCAACACATGGAGATAAATAACATGCTTCTAAATAACCAATGATTCGATGAACAGATCAAAAAGGGAACTAAACAATACTTGGAGACAAATGAAAATAGAAACATATGATTCAAATTATGTGGGATGAAACAAAAACAGTTCTAAGAGGGAAGTTTATAGCAATACAAGCCTACCTCAAGAAACAAGAAAAACCTAAAACGATCTACCTAATAACTAAAGGAACTAGAAAAAGAACATCAAACAAAGCCCAAAGTTATATAATAAAAATAATATAGATCAGGAGGGACATAATAAAGATCAGAGCAGAAATAAATGAAATAGAGACTAAGGAAACAATATGAAAAAATAAACAAAACCAAGACCTGGTTCTTTGAGAAGATAAATATAACAAACCCTTAGCCAGACTTAATCAAGAAAAAAGAAGACAAATAAACAAAATCAGAAATGGAAAAGAAGTAACTTTTGACACCACAGAAATTCAAAGAATTATAAGAGAATTCTATGGAAAATTTCATGCTAATAAATTGAACAACCTAGAAAAAATGGATAAATTCCTAGAAACATACAACACTCCAAAACTGATCCAGCAAGAAACAGAAAATCTGAACAGACTTGTTACTAACAATGAAATTGAATCAATAATCAAAAAACACTCAACAAACAAAATACCATAACCAGATGGCTTCACAGGTGAATTCTACCAAATATTTAAGAAGCTAACACCCATCCTTCCTAAAGTATTCCAAAAAATAGAAGAGGAAGGAATATAGCTAAATTTATTCTATGACACCAGCATCACCTTGATACCAAAACAAGACAAAGACACTAGAAAAGAAGAAAATTACAGACCAATATCCTTGATGGTCATAGATGCAAAAATCCTCAACAAAATATTAGCAAACCAAATTTAAAAATAACATCAAAAGGATCATTCATAATGACTAAGTGGGATTTATTTCAGAGATGCAAGGATGGTTCAAAATCCACAAATCAATCAGTGTGATCCACCATGTTAACAAAAGGAAGGATGAAAAACCATAGAATCTTCTCAATAAATGTTGGAATGGCATTTGAAAAAATTCAACATCCATTCACGATAAAAACTCTCAGCAAAGTGGGCACAGAGGGCACATACCTCAATATAATAAAGTCCATATATGACAAACCCACAGCCAACATCATACTCAATGGCAAAAAGCTGAAATTTTTTCCTTCAAGATCAGGAACAAGAATAGGATACCCACTCACACCACTTTATTCAACATACTATTGGAAGTCCTAGCCACAACAATCAGACAAGAGAAGTAAAAGGCACCCAAACTGGTAAGGAAGGACCGTGGATAGCTGCTGAACCACCATGCTGAACTTGAAACCAATGTAAGATTGTGTATCAACTACACTTTAATGGCAACAATAAAATTGGTAAGAAAGGAAATGGCCACACTTCCCAAGGCGATAATCAGACCCAATGCAAGCCTATAAAAATACCAATGGCATTTCACTGAACTAGAGCAAATAATCCTAAAATTTGTATGGAACCATACAAGATCCCAAATAGCCAAAGAAATCTTGAGAAAGAAGAAAGCTGGATGTATCATGCACCTTGATTTCAAAGCATGTACTACAAAGCTACAGTAATCAACACAGTATGATACTGGCACAAGAATAGATACATGGATCAGAACAGAAGAGAGAGGCCAGAGAAAACCCATACATACATGGTCAATTAATCTATAACAAAGGAGGCAAGAATACACAATGGGGAAAAAGCATTCTCTTCAACAAATGATGTTGGGAATACTGGGCAGCTGCATGCAAGGAATGAAACTGGATCACTGTCTTACACCATTCACAAAAGTAAACTTGAAATGAGTTAAAGACCTACATGTAAGACATGAAACCATAAAACTCTTGGAGGAAAACATAGGCAGGAATCTCTTAGTAAAGGAAACCATCAACCAAATGAAAAGGCAACCTACTGTATGGGATAATATATTTACAAATGATGTGTCTGAAAGGGGATAAAAGCCAAAATATACAAAGAACTCATAGAAATCAACACCAAAAAAACAAATGACCTGATTAAAAATGGGCAGAGGAACTGAATAGACATTTTTCCAAATAAAACATACAGATGGCCAGTAGGCACATGAAAAGATTCTCAACATCATTAATCATCACAAAACCCAATGAGATATCACCTCACGCCACTCAGAAGGGACACTATCCAAAAGAAAAGAAACCACAAGTGTTGGTGAGAATGTAGAAAAGGGAACCCTTGTACACGGTTGGTGGGAATGTAAATTATTCCACCCACTGTGGTTCATCCAGAATGGAGGTTCCTCAAAAAAAAAATAGAAATACCATATGACCCAATAAGTCCACTTCTAGGAATTTGCCTGAAGAAAACCAAATCACTAATTCAAAAAGACATATGGACCCCTATGTCTATTGCAGCAGTATTTCCAATAGCCAGAATATGGAAGCAACCCAAGTGTCCATCTATAGATAAATGGATAAAGAAGAAGTGGTACATATACACAATGGAATATTATTCAGCCATAGGAAAGAATGAAATCTTGCCATTTTTGACAACATGAATGGACTTAGAAGGTATTATGCTAACTGAAATGTCAGGCAGAGAAAGACAAATACTGTGTTTGCATTTCTATGTGGAATCAAAGAAAAATGAACAGAACAGAATTCAACTCACAGAGTAAAGACTGGTGGTTGCCATGGGAGAGGGTTTGGGAAGGGAGGTGAAATAGGAGAAGGGGATAGAGGGCCAAAACATCTCAGCTGTAATATAAATTAATCATGAGATGAATGTATAGCATAGAGAATATAGTCAATGAAACTGTAATATCTATGCTGACAGATGCTAAGTAACTATACTTACTGGGATGAGCACTTACTAATGTAGATAACTGTCAGACCACTCGATTGTACACCTGAAACCAATATAATATTGCATATCAACTATACTTCATTTAAGGAAAATATGTAATATTTAACTTAATACACTTAATAATATGTAAAGGCAAATATAGTTAAGCACAGACCTATATTGATATGGAAATGTCTATATCTTTTGTAAGAATTCCAAGGCTCAATATGTATGAAGCATTCTCTATTAAAATATATCAAAATTAGGTAACAGAAGTTTAGACCTCATAATTAAAATGCCTGACCTCAGAGGGAAGCTTGATTTTACTCTGAGATACTTCTTTTCTTCCCTTGCATCAGACACAATTATGTGGCCATTTCATTACAAAACCAACTAGTCACTCAATAAAAGCAAACGGGTGCCTCTCCAGCCAGAGGAAAAAGTGGAATTTTCTCTGGAGGGTCTCATCTTGACCTTTTTCCTTTCCTTAATGACCTAACAAGAGCCATTCTGATGATTGTAAGAGCTGTGATTGATATTCCACACCTGTGGCCTACCCAGAGCATAAGAGTTCAATTTGACTGTGATAATAAATAAAATCTTGTCGTACTATTGTAGGATGTTTGGCAAGGACAAGAATTAAGGCACCTTTGTAACTCCCGAAAGAATCTGGTGATATTTCTGACGTGATCTCGCACATCATTCTGTCCTGCCTGACCTTCCCTGTATCGCCCTCCTGAATTACTGCTTGTATCCAGTACCCTCTCCTCCCACCACCGCTTCTCCCCCAAATAAAAGATTGCTGACTTGAAGAAAAAAAAATCTGATTCTTTCTTTTTTTTTTCTTTCTTAATCTAAGTCAGTTAAAATGTCCTGGAAGTCACTCCATATGTTCCCTTCACAACAGTTACTGCTTCCATTAGATTAAATATTATGTCTCACTTTATGAAATGAATACTGAGGGTCTCTTAGAGATTAAAGGACCACATCAAGAAGAGTCCAATTTCATATCTTAATAACTTGTGGGGTCCCACGATGTTATGGGAAACATGCATTCACTGAGTTCACCAATTTACCACCTACTTTTTCAATGATTTGTTTCTATGCTGGCAGTCTTTGGGCAGAGTTTCCTCTCAGGTACTTACTCATGAATCTGCCCAGAAAGGGAGTTTTTGATATGTTGTAATAGTTATTCTCATATTCTCCAGAGAAGCTTAAGAGCTTCTGTCTGATGAGTCAAAGGAAAGCAGGACCAGGATCAGGCACACTTCAAGAGCACTGTCAAGCGTGAAGATGCTAGTGGTACATGGCAGTGGTGGCCGCCTGCGGAGACCAGATGCCCTGTTCACCTTGGATAACTTCACTCAGGACAACCATGAGGTACAGCATGAGGAAGGCAAAGCTTGATTTTGATAAGCCCCATGTTCCTGAGAAACAGGTTTTGCTATCCTTATTTCTTCTTTTCCTCTCGACCTGAGCCTCCTTTGAGTTCTTTAAATGTGTAGTAACAGCAAGCATGGGAATTTTATCATTTTAACTAACATCTGACCTATAAGGATTGAGAGTCAATTAATGGAAAATTCAGAATCAACAAACTGAGGTATCTACACTCACTTATTAAACTGAACCCTGAATCACAACTTCTTGTTCTTTTTTTAAATTAAGGTATCATTGATATACTATATTATGAAGGTTTTCCATGAGTAATATTGTGGTTACTACATTCCCCCATATTATCAAGTCCCCCACCCACACTCCACTTGCAGTCACTGTCCATCAGCATAGTAAGATGCTGTAGAGTCACTACTTGTCTTCTCTGTGCTATACTGCCTTCCCCATGTCCCCCCTCCACATTATGTGTGCTAATCATAACACCCCTTAATCCCATTCTCCCTTACTCCCACCAACCCTCCCCACTCACTTTCCCTTTGGTAACTGCTAGTCCCTTCTTGAAGTCTGTGAGTCTGCTGCCTTTTTGTACTTTCAGTTTTGCTTCGTTGTTATACTCCAAAGATGAGTGAAATCATGTGGTATTTGTCTTTCTCTGCCTCGCTTATTTTGATGAGCATAATACCCTCCAGCTCCAGCCATGTTATTGCAAATGGTAGGATTTATTTTCTTCTTAGGGTTGAATAATATTCCATTGTGTATATGTACAACCTCTACTTTATCCATTCATCTATTCCATGTCTTGATTATTGTAAATAGTGCTGCAATAAACATAGGGGTGCATATGTCCTTTTGAATCAGGAATCTTGTTTTCTTTGGGTAAATTTCTAGGAATGGAATTCCTGGGTCAAATGGTAATTTCTGTTTTAGTTTTTAAAGAATCTCCATATTGCTTTCCACAATGGTTGAACTAATCTACATTTCCACCAACAATGTAAGAGGGTTCCCCTTTCTCCGCATCCTCACCAGCATTTACTTTCCTTGTCTTTTGGATGTTGGCCATCCTAACTGGTGTGAGGTGATATCTCATTGTGGTTTGAATTTGCATTTCCCTGATGATTAGCAATGTGGAGCATCTTTTCATGTGCCTGTTGGCCATCTGAATTTCTTCTTTGGAGAAATGTCTGTTCAGATCCTCTGCCCATTTTTTAATAGGGTTATTTGTTTTTTGGGTGTTGAGGCATGTGAGTTCTTTATATATTTTGGAAGTTAACCCCTTGTCATATATGTCATTTATGAATATATTCTCCCATACTGTGGGATGCCTTTTTGTTCTACCAATGGTGTCCTTTGTTGTAAAGAAGCTTTTTCATTTGATGTAGTTCCATTTGTTCATTTTTGCTTTCATTTCCCTTGCCCAAGGAGATGTGTTCAGGAAAAAGCTGATCATGTTGATATTCAGGAGATTTTTGCCTATGTTTTCTTCTAAGAGTTTTATGGTTTCATGACTTACATTCAGGTCTTTGATCCATTTTGAGTTTACTTTTGTGTATGGAGTTAGACAGTAAACCAGTTTCATTCTCTTACATGTAGCTGTCCAGTTTTGCCAACACCAGTTGTTGAAGAGGCTGTCATTTCCTCATTGCATATCCATAGCTCCTTTATCATATATTAATTGGTCATATATGTGTGGGTTTATATCTGGGCTCTCTTTTCTATTCCGTTGATCTATGGGTCTGTTCTAGTGCCAGTACCAAATTGTCTTGATTACTGTGGCTTTGTAGTAGAGCTTGAAATTGGGGAGTGTAATCCCTCCACCTTTATTTTTCCTTCTCAGGATTGCTTTGGCTATTTGGGGTCTATTGTGATTTCATATGAATTTTAGAACTATTTGTTCTAGTTCTTTGAGAAATGCTGTTGGTAGTCTGATAGGGATTGCATAGAATCTGTAGATTGCTTTAGGCAGGATGACCATTTACCAATATTAATTCTTCCTATCCATGAGCATGGGAGAGATTTCCATTTATTGTTGTCTTCTTTAATTTCTCTCATGAGTGTCTTGCAGTTTTCAGACTATAGGTCTTTCACTTCCTTGGTTAGGTTTATTCCTAGGTATTTTTTTGATGCAATCTTAAATGGAATTGTTTTCCTGATTTCTCTTTCTGCTAGTTCATCATTAGCATACAGGAATGCAACTAATTTATGTGTATTAATTTTGCATCCTGCAACTTTGCTGAATTCAGATATTAGTTCTAGTAGTTTTGGGGTGGATTCTTTAGGGGTTTTTATGTACAATATCATGTCATCTGCATGCAGTGACAGTTTAACTTCTTCCTTACCTATCTGGATGCCTTTTATTTCTTTGTGTTGTCTTATTGCTGTGGCTAGGACCTACAGTACTATGTTTAATAAAAGTGGGGAGAGTGTCATCCTTGTCTTGTTCCCCATCTTAGAGGAAAAGCTTTCAGCTTCTCTCTCTTAAGTATGATGTTGGCTGTGGATTTGTCATATATGGCCTTTATTATGTTGAGGTACTTGCCCTTTATACTTGCCCTTTATACCCTATTGTTGAGAGGTTTTATCATGAATGGATGATGAATTTTTCAAATGCTTTTTCAGCATCTATTGAGTTGATCATGTGATTTTTTTTGTCCTCTTTTTGTTGATGTGGTGTATGATGTTGATGGATTTTCAAATATTTTACCATCCTTGCATCTGTGTAATAAAGTCTGCTTGATCATGGTGTATGATCTTTTTGATGTATTTTTTAATTTGGTTTGCTAATATTTTGTTGAGTATTTTTGCATCCATGTTTATCAGGGATACTGGTCCATAATTTTCTTTTTTTATGGTGTCTTTGCTGGTTTTGGTATTAGAGTGATGCTGGATTCATAGAATGAATTTGGAAGTATTCCCTCCTCTTCTACTTTTTGGAAAAATTTAAGGAGGATCAGTATTTGGTCTCTTCTAAATGTTTGATGAAATTCAGTGATGAAGCCATCTGGTCCAGGGATTTTGTTCTTAGATAAGTTTTTGGTTACCTGTTCAATTTCATGGCTGGTAATTGGTCTGTCAGATTTTCTGTTTCTTCCTGAGTCAGTCTTGCAAGATTGTATTTCTCTAGAAAGTGTCCATTTCTTCTAGATTATTCAATTTGTTAGCATATAATTTTTCACAGTATTCTATAATAATTCTTTGTATTTCTGTGATGTCCATAGTGTTTTTTCCTTTCTCATTTCTGATTCTGTTTATGTGTGTACACTTTTTTTCCTGTTTATCTATCTTGTTTATTTTCTTGAAGAACCAGCTCCTGGTTTCATTGATTCTTTTTATTATTTTATTCTTCTCGACTTTATTTCTTCTCTAATCTTTGTTATGTACCTCCTTCTCTGAATTTGGGACTCATTTGTTTTTCTTTTTCTAGTTTCCTTAATTGTGAGTTTAGCCTGTTCACTTCTCACACCACCTTCTTTTTTGAAACATCTCCCAAGAGTTTCCTTTTGTTCTTTTAATCTGCATACTCTGTTACCACCATGTTACTTTCCCTTCTCATGCTAAGGTTAAAGCATGGACAAAAGTCCCCTTCTTCCAATCTCTTTTGTGGAGCTGAGAGAAGATGGGACTTTCAAAAAACTCTACAAAACTCTGAGTAGAAAAGTGGAGGGAGTAAAAGAAGCAGCAAGAAGTGTAAAGAATCTGGGCTTATGAACTGCCCACAGTAAACATTTGAGATGCTAGCGAGTGCAGGCCTCTGATTGGACAGATGACAAAGGGTCTAATGGTGCACTCCTGAGGAACAACTCAGCCGTCTTACCACTTCAAGTATCCTACAGAATGGCAGACATTCAATCCCAGAATTACAGTTAACCCTTTAACAACGTGTAAGTTAGGGATGCTGACCCCTAAGCATTAAGAAATCTGTATGAACTTTGACTCCTCAAAAACTTATCTACTAAGAGCCTACTATTGACCTTGCTGATTAATTAACAGAGTCAGTTAATACACACTTTGTGTATGTATAATAGATTGTATTCTTACAAAGGCAAGTTACAGAAAAGAAAATGGTTTTTTCAAATTGTCCAATCTCAAAAAACTTTTCAAATATATTTATTGGGATAAAAAACAATATATGTGGGTCCCTACAGTTCAAAGCCACATTGTTCAAGGGTCAACTGAATATCCTACATATCCATGAGGATTCTCTGGGCATTTGGCTTTTCCCAAACCTCAGATATGAGACACCAGGCCTTGCCTGAACTATATAGTTTTGGCCATGCTATAGCCAGCTGGATCCCACACTTCATGTCTCTTGTTGATTTGGGAATGTGATTCCTTTGCTACAAGCTGCGAGATGCTAAACATCAACCATCTTTACTTACCACTGGGCCAACAGTACACTTGACTGGAGGTAGTGGGTGAGGAGAGAAACCTGCACACGTATAGGGCTTTAGGAGAAAGGCAGGTGGGGGAGCACGCAATTGGAGGAGGTTTGATAAGGGGCGCGAGAAGGACGTCCTCCACAGCGAGGGCTGAAAGTGATGGGGATGCACAGCATCTGGCTATGTTAGCAGGTGGGGAGGACTCAGAGCATAGGATATCTGCCCTTAAATTCTTAAAAGATTCACATGGAAAAGATAACAAACTCGATCATTTGTCTCAGAGGAGAGAACCATGGCCAACAGCACACAGGGAAAAACAGCTTAACTGCAGAGCTGCCCACTGATAAGAGAAGCCGTGCTTCAAGATAACGAAGTCACTGAGGCTTAGAATGCAAGCAAGTCCTTATAAGCGACATAGGAGATCATCTACTTTGACCCCCTTATTCTCCATCTGAAGGGTGAAGTGACTTGCCCCCAACCATCTGTAGCCCATGTTTCCCTGCCCTGCACTCCCTCCCTCAGCACACAGCTTCCTTTACCAAGTTGCCTCAGTAAGCAGAGGCCAGGATCTGTTTGATCAGGAGATAATAAAGGAATCCATTACTCAGGTAGGACGTTGGCATACATGAGCACTGAAGGACTTTATCATCTTAGAATCTGTGTCCTGTGATTTTATGGAATCATAAGTGGGCACCCTAGCCTTCAAGGCCATCTTCAGGCCATCTTCAGGCCATCACAGATTCTGCTTGCTTATCTCTTTGAGGGACATAATAACGTCTTGGTTTATTCATGTGCCTGCACCCAGTCTTACAGCTGAAATAAATCAGCCCTACCCTAGAAAGAAGTGGCCTGGGAAGTCAAAAAGCCTGGTGGGAAAGAACAGCCTGAGTCTGAGTGATAAAGAAGTTCATTTGCAACATGGGGAAATGTAGTGACTGATCAAAACATTAACTAACATGGGTTATGCACCCACAGGCCCGGCACTGTTGTAAGCATGCTGCGTGTCTTATCTCACTTTATGCCTTCTAACAACCTCTTGAACAGGATCTGCTACTGTAGCCCATTTTTAAGTGAAGAAACTGAGTAGAGAAGTAACTTACCCATGTACACACAGCTAGTAAGGAGTGAACTCAATATTAAAGTCTAGGCATCCCCAAATTCCACACCCCAAGATCTTAAGCTATACTGTCTTCCTGCACGACCCTAAACTGCCTCCTGGAAAAACACCAGGGATAAGAATGAAACACCTTGCCACCCTTGCAAAATTTGCAGACAATTTTGTACTTGCTATTATAGCTGACTCACCACTCAGCTTCACTGTTTTGCTCCACCATGCTATGATTTCCCAGAATTCCCAATATCTATATACCAAATATGAAAGTAAGTTTTATAAAATATTTCCTAATTTAAATTCCTGTCATCACTGTTTCTCTTTGAGAACCATGAAAATAAAGGAAATATCATTGAAATTGGAGTCAGGACTCCCTGAAGAGGGAGTTCTCACATACCGACCACTTTAGCAGGAGGAAGGAGGATAATTATTTTGACGAAGGAGGGCATTTTTCACATAGGAGTTTATCTCCCACCTTTAAGAAAAGGAGGATGCCTCCCTGCCCCCAGCAACAATGCTCTAACCATTGCCTGTGAGAAATGAGAAAATGCCATGACGTCAAACTCGTGTTCCTCTTCAACAAACTTCTGCTCAGAACAATATTGCCCAGTTTCCTCCTAAGACCTAGTAAAAGGTGACCTTCCCTTTGTCTCTTCGGACCTGCCCACGGTGTGCCAGAACTTCCTTGTCCCAAGCTGCAAGTCTTCTGCAATTCCCGAACAAATTCATTTTTTAACTTAAAAAAAAAAATTGCTCTTTGCTCTGTTTAAAGTCAACCACATGATATATTGTCAGATAGTCACACATAAATTTAAGGTGACTAAGTTTAAACATGAACATTTCCTGCCACAGCTGATCAAGATGACCAACAGTTGACAGGAATTTAGGGTCCTCTGAGATTGATCAATGTCCTATGCTCTGCTCCCACTAGGAATGCTTTTCCTGCACAGATGAACAGCTTGTCAAACCCTCTGTGTTTGGAACACTCATGAGATTTCTGTAAGTGTGATATGTACAAGAGAGGAGCTCTTCCCAAACCGTTAGCCTCTCTGCAAAATAACAACCTTCATCATTTTTGTTTTTTCCCTTGGCTTCCCTTTTTCTCTCCCTCTTTTCTTTCTGAATTAGGGGGAAATAGAAGCACAATGTATAAGTAGTAACTTTGACAAGACTTACCCTTTGTCAAGATAATCACTTTGTTCAAAATAGGCCTTTTAATAATATCTGGAAAGTTGAGTGCATTTTAATTTTGTTTCATTTTTAAAAAACAAATTCAGAATGTCAAGTTTTTAGGAGACTAGTCCCACTCATCAACATATTTCTCACACCTTTGACTTGAAGTAAGCTGGGCCTCTTGGAATAACATATTTTGAGAGATTTCTGAATTTCATCATTTGGATAAGAGGCAATTTATGTTCCAATCATACCCAAGGTGAGAAATTTACTGTGGATGAACTGAACTTGGTATTGGCCTCCCATAATTATGCTTTTTCCATTCCATAGCCTACCATACTGACAAATAAAGAATTGCATTTTAAAAGACAACTTAAATGAAAAGCAAATTTGCCTGTTATTACTAAAGCATTCCAGTACAAAGTTTTTATCTGTCCATCCTTTTTGTTCCCAAAGTTTAATTCTTGCAAAGTTAAAAGTTGCAGACATTATCCTTAACATACAGATCTAGCAGCATAGGTATCCATTTTCTGAGTTGCTTACAGAGACAAGGGCTAGATTTTGTTAATCACCGTATCTTCATGTTTTATGTGATACCTGGCATAAAGCTCAATAAAATTTACTCCAGCTGTGTGGAAAATAATTAAAAATCTGTTTAAATAGAAAAAGACTAATAAGGAATCCAGTAGGAGATAATTTGGTTTATTCTTGGACAACTCTTACCTTTTTACTAAAACGTCAACATTTGTATGTAAGATGGCAATTAGATACAGGAGTCCATCATAAGAGCCCATCCTAAGATGTTCAAATGTCCGTCCTTAACAGAAGCCCATTCGTTCAGTAATGCCAACTACTGGGAGACGACGCCAGCTACTGGGGTATAAAACTCAACAAATACAGGTTCCACACTAGCATGCACCGATATAGGAAGCAGAGGCTTTAGGAGGAGAATATAATGAGAGGCTAACTGAGGTGGTGGTAGGGATCGGGGAAGCTTTCCTGGGTAGTGACTTACACCGAAGCAGAGAGGGCAGGCCAGACGGGGCCGACAGAGTGCAAGGTAGACGGAGCAAGCACAGAGGCCCTGAAGAGAGAAACAGCATGAAACTCTCATTTGGGAGTAAAAGCAGGTCTGAGGGGAAGCTGATCAAGCTAGCAGACTGCTTCCTCTGCAACACACAGACTCTATTTTTCTTAAACCATTAGAAATATATTTTTTTATTTGACAGAAGGTTGTATCATTTTTGCTAAGCCAAAAGAAACATAACTAACAATTACTCATGGTATCAAATATCCTTAAGTTTTGTTTCATCTTCATAAAGGCAAAATATAATTAAATTAGGCTTCAGATTTTCATTGATTTTTACATATGCCGAGATTTCTATGTTTAAGGTATCCCAAGGTGAACGTCTCTTATTATATTATTAATTGCAAAAATTAGCCTGCCCTAAATCATCTTGGTATTTAGAGCAAGTACATCATCTTTCTTCTTGATTCATTTTCAATATATGCTTTCATGTATTTATTTTAGAAAATAAACCATAGAGCTTGAGATTAAGTCTGTCAATCTAATTTTTAACATGACTGGTATAAAATGCCATTAGATCACCCACATCTCTGTGGGATGTATATTCTTTAGAAATAATAGCGATAAAAAAATAAGAATATGTGAAAATAACCATTCTGTTTGATTTTTCAGAGAACTATTTTTTTTTTCCTCCGTAGAAGCATACTTTTTTGACAAATCCTAACAGTGGTGTTTTGTCTAAGGTCTATGCAGGCAAGGTTCTATCCACTAGGGATTTCCTAGAGACAGTAATTTTCAAACAATAGAGCAAAAATGCACAGATCAGCCAACTAATTTATGCTCCATCAATTTTACACACCCAGAAAGAATGAAGCTTTAATATGATCTCACCAAAGTCAAATAAGCCAAATTTAGAAGTGACCAGAACGCATCTGGCCCTTTTCTCTAAACAAGCTTATGTCATGCTGCCTTTGGGAACACACTACATTCTGAAAGAGAAGGGTGGCCGTGCTTCTCCGGGCATGTTCTGTTAGACAGAACTACGAAAGACACTCAAAGTGTATGGGAGCCCAAGTTGACTAATGTGTAGCTTTATCTCACTTCAGGTGTAAAGGACTAGAGGGAGAAAGGATTACAGACTCATTGAACAACAGTAAAGGTCACAAAGGAAATCATGGTAGGTAACATGAAGTTGTCAGGGAGACCAGGGACTCAGAATTCAGAAATGCGTGGCAGAGGCTCTAGGAGCAAGGTACCAGCTGGCCTGCCAGCCATCGAAGGCTCAATTAAAATGAAAAGGGCAATGGAAATATGAGCCCCTAGAACTCCAAGTTCCAGTGCAGGGCCTTCTTAAGAATAAGTGAATGAAGCAGATTACCTGGGAGCAGGATTCTCAGTGGCTAGCTCAGAGGACTTTGGGTTTTGAACTACGGTCACATAGCTCACATTCTGCTCTCACTGCCTGACAGCGGTCACCCTGACACAAGCTTCTCTATCCACTGAGACCGAAATAGTGCCAGGCAATCACCGTCATTTTGGATGTGGACAGAACCACGGCCCTCACAGGGCTGGGGCTGCTTCAAGGAAAGCTCCAGGTAAACAGCCTGAAGAAGTATGTATCCTCGAAAACTGTATGCGGAAGGATAAGTAAGCCTTACAGAATTGCTCTTGTATGAACTCCATAGAGTTTGGGTCCGCGTAAGATGGAAATAAACTGATCAATTCTCAGTTGTTTATGTCAGTGGACTAGAAAAGGAGCCCCCAAAACTGATAACTAAGAATTAACAACTGATATCCGTAAGAGAGCGTGGCCTTACCCCCAAGTTCTGGGCTTTGCCCTTCCCTGTAACACTCACAAATCACTTAATTAAAGACTACAGGGCTGTTGGAGAACTAAGAATTTCTCTGTAAAAAAGTGGAAAGTGCACAGAAAACTTACATATCATAGGATAGAGATGAAAAAATTATGTAAGAATTTACAATCTCTTTCTTTCCAGTCTTACAACCCTTTCACTGGATCTCTCCATGGAGGTGATGGTACTGAGTGAGGAGTGGAATATCTGGGGAAACTGGAATAGGGTAGCAGGATTTATACTGAGAAGAACAGAGAGGGCCTAGCAAAAGAAGAAAGAGGAAAGTATAAAGCAATTACCATAGGGAGAAATGTTTTTGCAGCCACTGTAGAGGTTGGGAGATGTATGGGTGAAGAGGAATCTGAAGATGTTTTTCTCTGTGTACCACGGATGAAGTCTTGCAGTATACATTCTACAGAATCTTTAGGAAATATCTATATTACTTCTCAGGGCTCCTGGAGTCAGATTTGTGGGATATGTATAAATGGCTCAGTTATACTCTGGTAACATCTGAGGCAGTCCCAAGAACAGTAGTCAAAACAGGAGGTTTGTTCTAGAAGGACATAACTCTTCTGAAATTTCTGCAAACTATTCCAAAATAACATGTTACAGCAGTGCCCCCCTTATCCATGGGGATACATTCCAAGACCCCCAGTGAATACCTGATACCACAGAGAGTACCAAACCCTATATATACTATGTTTTCCCTATAGCTATGATAAAGTTTTAATTTAAAAATAGACACAGTAAGGGATTAACAATAACGATAAAACAGCACAATTACAACTATACACTATAATAAAAGTTATGTGAATGTGGTCTGTCTCTCTCTCTCTAAAAATATCTTACTGTACTGAACTCACCAGTCTTCTTCCTGACGACGTGAGGTGGTAAAATGCCTATGGGATGAAACTACGTGAGGCGAATGCCACGGGCATCATTTTGCAGCATTGGGCTATTATTGACCTTCCGACAATATGTCAGGAGGAGGATCCTCTGCTTCCAAATGGCAGCAGGTAACGGAAACCACAGAAAGTGAAATCACAGAGAAGGGCGGCTGCTCTATTCAGTTTCTATTATGACTGTCATTTTAAACCTTTTGTTTCCTCTAAATTTAAGGCCTGTTTCTGCTATTTTTGCACTTTTAAAACTGCAGTTTCAGCTTCCACATCACATTCCCATCTGTAATTGTAACAAACCAAACGGTCCTTGTGGAAAATACTGCTCTGCTTAACTTTTGGCATCTGAGATGTACCCCCCAGAGTGTGCCTCTGGGTCACACCGAGTGAAAAGATGAACCGTTTCGCACCCAGGATATCAAATTAACTAATGAGGTAAAGCTGACATTCATGGGTGAAACACCACAGTGTTTAAGGATGCATCTGAAAAGGACTTTATAAAAAGTCATGAGAGAAAAATAAATTCATTCTCAGACCATTATGAGCATCTCTTGAGATTTTGCCCCCATTTCAGTGAGGGTAAAAGACTGTGGAAATAAATAGACCCAAAGACTCATGGCTTAACATGATAGCAGTTAACTTCCTGCTCACCTAGTAATCTAGAGAAATCTGAGGTTGGGGTGAGAGTGAGAGCAGAAAGCTCCACACACTCACTCAGAGCCCAGGCTGATGGGGGCTTTGCCAGTTCAGTATGTGGCTTTGTGGGTACCGTGAGAGGGGAGCAGGAAACAGGAAGCCTGAATTTTAAAAAGCATGGGGGAAGGTACGTGGGCAGTTTCCTGGCCGGGCCTGGAGTAGCAGACAGTGTGTATGTGCACGTTCCACTGATGAGAATTTGGTCATGTCACTAAGCAAAGCTGAGAACTGTGCTCTCGCTGTGCGGCCGAGATGGGGAAACACAGTGGAGAAACTGATGATCGTAGCCAGGACCACTCCTCTGATCTTATTTTCTGCCTTTAAAAAGTAACATTATTTACGTGTACTAATAATGACAGAAGGCCAACGATGTGCAGGTCCTCCGTCACATGACATGAACTGCAGGTGCGTTTCATTAAAATGGTCTCTTGAGAGAAGGATGTTTGCTAAATACTAACTCACATGTAGGAAGTATAACGATAAGGATAGTACAGATAGGGCTTCATAGTTTATAAAGCATAGACTACCTTAGGAGATTCAATTAAAATATTAGAAACTACAAAAAATATTTTCAGGAAAACTTCTAGGGAATAACAAACATTGGCCATTCCAAATCACAGAAAACTCTGCTATGTCCTACAGTCATAAATTTAGTTTTATGCATTTTTTAATGTAAATTTTATAAATACAAATATAGAGAAGCTGAAAAATACCTGAAATTTCACTAAAGATCATTATTACTAACATTTTGGAAAGGAGATGGGTTTTCATGTTGTTCTTTTCAGACTAAGACCAATCCTGTTCCTTTATTTCTCTAAGTCAGATGTTGTGATAAGAGTTATCACCTCTCTGTCACATCTGGGCACTCCCTCTCCCTCCTCCATGACTTCAGACAAGATCTCCAGGCTAAAGGGACCAGAGAGAACAAGGAAGGGCTCTGGGTTATTTATCTATGTTTTTCTCCATCTTCATCATTGGTCCTTCAGCTCTCAAAGGTGCTGCTGAGAACCAGTTCTCAAGTACCCACCAAGCACTCCACTCTCGGCACTCACAGGCACCATTCTGAGCCTGTCCTACTGGTGCCCCACCACCCCAGACTAGCAGAGACCACGCAGAGTGGCCATACTTTATTCAGCTGCCACAGCCTTTCTGAATTTGGTGTTCATTGTCCCACTTTTTTGTGTGTTTTTTCCATATATATATATATACATATATTTCCATATATTATATATGCACATATGAGTATATATATGAATATGGCACATATGAACATATATGTGTATATTATATAATATACATTATATATTTACTATATATATTTATATAACAATATTTTGTATATACATTTATATATTCCTAAACAATGCATCATCCCCACTCCATCCCACCCTCAACTTTTCTCATTTCTTTGCTTTCCTCTGTAAGTTTGGAAATTGTACTCTATTCTTTCAGTAATTTCCTTAAAAACTCAGTTTTCCCTTCCTATGTAGGGGAAAACCCAATTCTTCCCTACTGTATTTTTCTCTTGTGTGCCTCCTTTACTACTCACACAGAACACTTCACTTCTATTTCTAGTCATCAAATGTATGGAGTTTTTTCCCCCACAACAACAAGCAAGTTTCAGAAGTTAGTTTAGTGTCCTATAGTTTAAGTCAATCTGACAGTATTTACCCAGAGATAGTGTCAGAACCCATAGGTTAAGGACTCAGTCCCACAAAACTGCCCCACTCATATATACTTTGGAAGCCAGTCACAAGCCCCGGTTATCACCTGTGCTTCTGACCAACCAGCTTTAGATCAAATGTTCCAATGATCCCACCTTTGGGTTTGATTAATTTGCTAGAGTGGCTCACAGAGCTCAGGAAAACACTTACTTACATTTATCAGTTCATTAAAGGATGTAACAATAAATGCAGATGAACAGCCAAAGGAAGAGATACAGAAGGTGAAGTCTGAGAGGGCCCTGGGCACAGAAGCTCCTGTCCCTGTAGAGTAAGAGTGTATCACCCTCTCAGTATGTGTATCTTCATCAACCTGGAAGTTCTCCAAATCCTTACAATTGGGATTTTATGGAGACTTCCTCACAAAGACATGACCAACTGATCAATTATTAACTCCCTTTCTAGCCCCTCTTCCCTCTTAGGAGGATGCTCCAAAATAGAGGTGAAAATCCCACGCTTCTAACCATGGCTTGGCATTTCAGTCCCCGTCCAGGAGTCATCCAAGGACCACCATAGTTGCCTTATTAGAATAAAAGAGGTAGATGGCAAATTACAGAGAGTCTGAACCCACCTTCTCCCACCTACACACAGAAAATTTCATCCTCAAGAACTGAGACTGAAAGTGAACCTTTTAACTGACTCACAGAATTAAACACAGAAAGTCAAAGAAAATGAGGAGAAAGAAGAAAATGCTCCAAATGACAGAATAAAAAACTCTAGGAAAAAAACGAAATGAAATGAAACAGGCATAATTATTCTACCTGATAAAGAGTTTAAAGCATTGGTTATAAAGATGCTCACTGGACTTGAGAGAAGAATGGACAAGCTCAAGGAGGACTTCAACAAAGAAATACAAAAAGAACCAATCAGAGGTGAAGAATACAATAAATGAAATGAAAAATACATTAGAGGGAATGAACACCAGACTGGAGGATGAAGAACAGGTCCATGACTAGGAAGATAAAGAAATGAAAAGCACTCAAGCTGAACAGTAGAAGGGAGAAAGAAACGAGGATACGTTAAGAGAGTGCTGGGACAACATCAAATGTCCTAACATTCACATTATAGGAGTCCCAGAAGGAGATGAGAGAGAGAAAATGGTGAAAAATGTATTGGAAGACATAATGGCTAAAACTTTCCCTAACCTGAGAAAGGAACAGTCTTTCAGGTCTAGGAAGAACAGAGTCCCAAACAAGAAGAACCCAAGAGGGTCCACACAAAGACACATAATTAAAAGTGTCAAATATCAAAGACAAAGAGAGAATCTTAAAGGCAGCAAAATAAAAGCAACAAATTATGTATAGGAGAAACCACATAAGGCTATCAGATGAATTTTCAGTATAAACTCTGCAGGCCAAAAGGGAGTGGCATGATACACTCTAAGCACTGAGAGGTTATCAGTGCCAACTAAGAACACTCTCCCCAGCAAGGTTACCATTCAGAATTGAAGGAGAGATAAAGAACTTCACATAAGGAGTTCTGGGGGAAAAAAAATGATGGCGTAGGAAGGCAAGGTAAAAACCTCCTCCAAAAATCACATAGAACATGAAAATGCAACAGATACAACTAGACCTGAAATTGACCGAAGATTGCAGAACTGATCACTACACTACATCTGGGGAAGAAGAGAAGACCCTACAGAAAAGGGAAAAGTGACAGAGCTGCGATCTGGCAGGACCCAAGACCTCCCTCCACCCCAGCCCTCAGATGGGAGGAAAGGGAATGGAGTGGGGAGAGAGGAGAAGCCCAGGACCCTGAACACCTGGTCTTGGAGATCTGCTCTGGGAACATGAGCCCACGTTATATGGTGCCCGGGTGATTGGTGGGGCTGGACAACAGAGACAAGCAGAACACTCAGGGAGGCTGAGATCACAGCCACCTGTGGAGAACAGGCATGATCTACTGGCCCTCATGAGAAAGAAAGCAGAGTAGGCAGTTTAAAAGACTTCCCAGAAGTGAGAGGGGTGCCACAGGGGCAAGAATGCACAGTGCTCTCTGTTTAGGAGAAAGGTCAGGTGGACAATACCTTCCCAGCTCACCCTCAGCCCAACAGTTTCGGAGTCCTCAGGAGCTTCAGATGCTCCATGCTTCTTGCTGGCAACACAGCCCAGAGACTCTTCACAGTGGTGCACAGCCTGCCAGCTGGCACTAAAATAAACCTTTACTCCCAGGTAGGCAAGGGGAGAACTCCCAGCCTGCTCAGGTCAATTTTGGGCCAGCCAGGGAGCTGCATGCAAGAGCCAGCCCCAGAAGCACCTATCCTCTCAGCAGGCACTGGTCCTAGTCACCAGCACCCCTGCCATTGCAGCAGGCCAGGCAGAGGGCAGCTCCAGCCCCACAGCATGGAGCGTGTGTGCAACCCAGTCCCGGGAGCTCCTTTCTCCTGGAAGGCACTAGTCCTGATCAACTGTGCCCTCACCATTGCAGCAGGCTAGAGGGAAGGCAACCCCACCAATGACAGCTCCAGAGAGCATTTTCCCCACTCTGGTCATCAGCTGACAGCTCAGAGAACCCACTGGAAATCAGAATACCATGAGCAAGGCAGACAGATGGCACATCCACTGCGTGTCAACAGCTGGGGTTCCTGAACAAGAAATTGATGCCTCCTACACAAATCTATTATCCCATAAGAAACACTAAAAAAAAGAGACAGAAAATTGGTCTAAACCAATCAAAAATTCAAGAAAAAACACCATAAAGAGGGCTTAGTGAAACTGAAACCACCAATCTTCATGAAAAATATTTCAAAATAAAAGTAATATAACATGCTCATGGAGCTACAGAAAAGTATTAAAGAAATCAGGGAGGACTTCGACAAAGAAATTTTGAAAAATACAGTATCAGAAATGAAACATACAGTGCCTCTGAGTCTTTCAATTTATAAATTTGTTATCTTAATAAATATTGTAAAAATGTAAAAAAAAAAAAAGAAATGAAACATACAATGGAGGGATTTAAAAGTAGATTAGATGAGGCAGAGGAGATGGTAAATGAATTAAAAATTAGAAAACAGGACTACAAAGAAGCTGAGGAACAGAGAGAAAAAAGGATCTCTAGGAATGAAAGAAATAATAATGAGATAGTTGTGTAACCAATCCAAATGGAACAATATTCACATTATAGGCATACCAGAAGAAGAGAGAGAGAAAGGAATAGAAAGTCTCTTTGAGGAAATAATTGTTGAAAATTTCCCCAGTCGTGGGAGGGCAATAGTCATTCAAGTTATGGAAATGCAGAGATCTCCCAACACAAGGAACATACACCAAGACATATAGTAATTAAAATGGCAAAGATAAAGGTCAAAGAGAGCATATTGAAAGCAGCCAGAAAGAGAAGAAAAGAGCACTTATAAAGGAAGACCCTTCAGGCTATCATCAGACTTGTCAGCAGAAACCTCACAGGCCAGAAGGGAGTGGCATGATGTATTCAATGTGACAAAACAGAAGGGCCTCCAACCTAGAATACTCTACTCAGAAAGATTATCATTTAAATTTTAGGAAGGGATTAAACAATTTTCATTTAAGCAAAATTTGAGGTAATTCACCACCACCAAATCATTTCTACAAGATATTTTAAAAGGGCCTAAATGGAAAGGCCCTTTAAAGGCCATTTCTAAATGGAAACATTCCTAAGGCTAACGAGCTGTCAACAGAGAAAATAAACCCACAGTAAAGGTAATAGACCAATTAATTACTAAACAAGTACAAAATTAAATCAACTACTCACAATGTTAGTCAAGGAATACACAAAGAGTACAGAATATGACACCTAATATATAAAAAGCGAAGGAGGAAGAAGAAGAAGGGGAAGAAAAAAAAAAAGAACCTTTAAATTGTGTATGAAATTCAGTAGTTAGTGATTTAAGATAGACTGTTAGACAGTAAGGAAGTGACCCTTGAACCTTTGGTAATCATAAGTCTAAAGCCTACAATGGTAATAAGTACATATCTTTCAATATTCACCCGAAATGTATAGGGAATGAATGCACCAATCAAAAGACATAGAGTTGCAGAATGGATTAAAAAACAAGACCCATCTATATGCCGCCTACAAGAGAGTTATTTCAAATGCAAAGACATACACAGATTAAAAGTGAAGGGATGAAAAAAGATATTTCATGCAAATACTAGGGAGAAAAAAGCAGGAGTAGCAGTACTTATATCAGAAAAATATATTTCAAAACAAGAAAGTAACAAGAGACAAAAAAGAACATTACATAATGATAAAGGGATCAGTCCAACAATAGGATATAACCATTATAAATATGCACCCAGCACAGGAGCATCTAAGTATGTAAGACAAACAATTAACATAATCAAAGGGGAAAATAGATTTCAACACATTCATTTTAGGAGACTTCAACACATCACTCACACCAAAAGACAGTTCAACCAGACAGAAAATAAGGAGACAGAGGCAAGGAAGAATACATTGAACAGATGGACCTAACAGACTTCTACAGAACACTCCACTCAAAAGCAGCATGATACACATTCTTCTCAAGTCTACATGGAATGTTTTCCAGAATAGATCATGTACTAGGTCACAAAAAAGCACCTCAATAAACTCAAAAATATTGAAATTGTGCCAACCAGCTTCTCAGACTACTAGGTATGAAACTAAGAATAAATTATGCAAAGAAAACCCCCACAAACACATGAGGGCTTAACAACATGCTCCTAAATAATCAATGGCTCAATGACCAAATAAAAACAGAAATCAAGCAATATATGGAGACAAAGGAACATTACAACTCAACAGCCCAAAATCTGTGGGATGCAGTGAAGGCAGTTCTAAGAGAAAAGTGTATAGCAAAACAGCTTACATCAAGAAAAAAGAACAATCCCAAATGAGCACTCTAAATGCACAATTAATGAAACTAGAAAAAGGAGGGACATAATAAAGATAAGAGCATAAATAAAATTGAGAAAAATAAAACAATAGAAAGAATTAATGAAACCAGGAACTGGTTCTTCAAGAAAATAGATAGACCTCTAGCCAGACTTATCAGGAAAGAGAGTGTTCACATACAAACAGAATCAGAAACGAAAAAGGAAAAATCACCACAGAAATACAAAAAATTACTAGACAATACCACAAAAACTTATATGCCAAGAAATTGGACAACCTAGGAGAAATGGACAACTTCCTAGAAAAATACAACCTTCCAAGGCTGAGCCATGAAGAAACAGAAAATCTGAACAGACCAATTACCAACAACGAAATTGTATTGGTAATCAGAAAGCTACCAAAAACAAAACTCCTGCCCCAGATGGCTTCACAGCTAATTTTTATCATCATTTAAAGAAGAGCTAATACCCATCCTCCTTAAAGTCCAAAAAGTAGAAGAGGAGGAAATACTTCCAAATTCATTCTATGAGGCCCAAATCACTCTAATACCAAAACCAGACAAATACACCACAAAAAAAGAAAATTACAAATATCAATTGTGAACATACATACAAAAATCATCAAAAAAATATTAGCAAACCCATTCAAAAATACATCAAAAAGACCATCCATCATGACCAAGTGGGATTTATTCCATGGATGCAAATATGGTACAATATTTGAAAATCAATCAAAATCATATACCACATAAACAAAAAGAAGGACAAAAATCACATGATCACCTCAACAGATGCTGAAAATGCATTTGACAAATTCAACATCCATTCATGATAAAAACTCTCAACAAAATGGGTATAAAGGGTATGTACCTCAACATAATAAAGGCCATAAATGAAAAACCCACAGCCCACATCATAGTTAACAGTGAAAAGCTGAAAGCTTTTCCTCTAAAATCAGGAACAAGGCAAGGATGCCCACTCTCACCACTTTTATTCAACATAGTACTGTAGGTCCTAGCCATGGCAATCAGACAACACAAAGAGATAAAAAGCATCCAAATTGGTAAGGAAGAAATTAAACTGGCAGTGTTTGCAGACAACATGATATTATATATATAAAACCATAAAGACTCCACCACAAAACCATTAGAATAACTGAATTTAGCAAAGTTGCAGGATACAAAATCAATACACAGAAATCTGTTGCATTCGTGTATACTAACAGTGAATTAGGAGAAAGAGAAATCAGGAAAACAACTCCATTTACAATTGCATCAAAAAAATAAAATACATAGGAATAAACCTAACTAAGGAAGTGAAAGACCTATACCCTAAAACCTTCAAGACAATCATGAGAGAAATTAAAGAAGATACCAGTAAATGGAAACACATCCCATGCTCATGGATAGGAAGAATTAATATTGTCAAAATGGCCATCTTGCCTAAAGTAATCTACAGATTCAATGCAATTCTTATCAAAATACCAACAGCATTCTTTAATGAACTAGAGGAAATAGTTCTAAAATTCCTATGGAGCCACAAAAGACCCCAAATAGCCAAAGCAATCCTGAGAAGGAAGAAGTAAACTGGGGGGACTTCAAGCTCTACTACAAAGTCACAATAATCAAGACAATTTGGTACTGGCACAAGAACAGACCCATAGACCAATGGAACAGACTAGAGAGCCCAGATATAAACCCAAGCATATATGGTCAATTAATGTACAAAAAAGGATCCATGGACAGACGATGGGGAAATGACAGCCTCTTCGATAACTGGTGTTGGCAAATTTGACAGCTACCTATGAGGGAATGAAACTGGATTATTGTCTAGCTCCATACACAAAACTCAAAATGGATCAAAGAACTGAATATAAGTCATGAAACCATAAAACTCTTAGAAGAGAACATAAGCAAAAATCTCTTGAATATAAACATGAGCAATTTTTTCCTAAACACATCTCCTTGGGGAAGGAAAACAAAGGCAAAAATGGACAAATGGGACTACATCAAGCTAAAAATCTTCTGTACAACAAAGGACACCATCAGGAGAACAAAAAAGCATCCTACAGTATTAAACGACATATCCTTCAAGGGGTTAACATCCAAAATATATAAAGAACTCAGATGCCTCAACACCCAAAAAAGTAAATAACCTGATTAAAAAATGGGCAGAGGATCTGAACAGACATTTCTCCAAGGAAGAAATTCAGATGGCTAACAGGCACATGAAAAGATGCTATTCATCAGGGAAATGCAAATTAAAACCACAATGAGATATCACCTCATACCAGTTAGGATGGCCAACATTGCAAAGGCAAGGGACAACAAATGCTGGCGAGGATGCAGAGAAAGGGGAACCCTCCTACACTGTTGGTGGGAATGTAAATTAGTTCAACCATTGTGGAAAGCAATATGGAGATTCCTCAAAAAACTCAAAATAGAAATATCATTTGACCTGGGAATTCTACTCCTAGGAATTTACCCAAAGAAAACAAGATCCCTGATTCAAAAACACATATGCACCTCTATGTTTATCACAGCACTATTTACAATAGCCAAGATATGGAAGCAATCTAAGTGTCCATCAATAAATTAATGGATAAAGAAGAGGAGGTACATATACACAATGGACTATTACTCAGCCATAGGGATATGAAATCTTGCCATTTGCAACTACATGAATGGATTTAGAGGGTATTATGTTCATTGAACTAAGCCAGGCAGAGAAAGACAAATACCATATGTTTTCACTTACTTGTGGAATAGAAATACAAACCAAAACAGAATGAACAAAATAGTGGTAGACTCATAGACACTGAGATGTGACTGGTAGTTACCATGGGGGAGGGGTTAGGATGGATGGGTGGCGAGCTTGAGGGGGATAAAGGGGCACCAAAATTCTCAATCACAATGTAGGTTGGTCACAGGATAGTAGTAAAGTATTGAGAATGTAGTCAATGATTCTGTTACATCTTTATACATTGACAGATAGTAGGTATACTAGTCGGGGGCAGGATTTAATAATATGGGTAACTGTTGAACCAATGTGTTTCACACTTAAAGTTAATATAAGATTGCATATAAACTTTTTAAATAAAAATTATTTAAGTGAATCACTAAAAAAAGGTGTAAAAGAAGATATCATATACATCAAGTGTGGAGGAGGGGGAGTAATAAATGTGGTGCTATTAGAATGTGTTTGCGCTTGTGGCCCTCAACTTAGTGTAGATTGTTATTTTCATAGGATGTCATATATAAACTAATGATAACCACAAACCAAAAACATAATAGATATACAAAAAAGAAAGGGAACGGAATCCAACCATAACACTAAGGAAAGTCATAAATCACAAGGGAAGAGAGCAAGAGACAAAGAAAGGATCAGGGACAGATGACAAAAACAACCATGAAACATTTAACAAAATTGCAATAAGTACATACCTATCAATAATTATTTTAAATATAAATGGAATAAATGCTGCAATCAAAAGACATAATGTGACTGAATGGATAAAAAAACAAGATCATCTATATGCTGGCAATAGGAGACTCAATTCAGACCTAAGATACAACAGACTGAAAGTGAAGTGATGAAAAAGGATATTCCATGGAAATAGGAATGAAGGAAGAAAATGTTGGAGCAGAAGTACTTATATTAGACAAAATAGACCTTAAAACAAAGACTGTAACAAGAGACAAAATAGGACATTATATATTGATAAATGGTTTAATCCACAAAGCTGATACAATTATAAATATCTATGCACCCAATTTTGGAGCACCTAGGTATATAAAACAAATATTAACAGACATAAAAGGAGAAATTGACAGCAACACAATAATAGTAGGAAACTTTAACCACCCCTTACATCAATGGAAAGGTCATCCAGACAGAAAATCTATATGGAAAGAGTGGCTTTCAATGACAAGTTAGTCCAAATGGACTTAACAGATATATACAGAACATTACATCCCCAAACGTGGAATGCACAGTTTTTTCAAATGCACATGAAACATGCTCCAAAATAGACCACATATTGGGCCACAGAGCAAGTCTCAGTGGATTTAAGAACACAAATCATAACAAGTATCTTTTCTGACCACAAGGGTATGAAACTGGAAATCACTTAAAGGAAAAAAAATGGGAAAAAAACACAAACACATGGAGGCCAAACAGTACTCTGCTAAACCACCAATGGGTCATTGAAGAAATCAAAGAGGAAATAAAAAAATAATAGGAATAATGAAAACAGAAACACAATAAGCAAACTCTTTGGGATGTGGCAAAAGCAGCTGTAAGAGGGAACTTTATACAGGCCTACTTTAAACAGCAGAAAACATCTCAAATAAACAATCTAATACTACACCTAAAGTGACTGGAAAAAGAAGAACAAACAAAGTCCACAGTAAGTAGAAGGAACGAAATAATAAAGATCAGAGCAGAAATAAATGAAACTAAAAAACAATACAAAAGATCAATAAATCTAAGTTCTGGTTCTTCGAAAAGATGAAGTTGATAAACTTTTAGCTGAACTCATTAAGAAAAAATAGAGGAGATAGGGATTAAAGATGGCAGCATGAGAGGTGAGGCACAGGCTTCCTTCTAAAACCGCATATAATACGAAAATATAACTGATACAACTACTCATGAAAGAGCAACAGGAAAGAGGACTGTGCCAAATTGCATACACCTGGACACAAGAGCAGACCTCACAGAACAGTGTAAAATACTAAAGCTGTGTCCCAGGGGGACCCAAGCCCTTCCACAACCCCAGCTCACAGGTGGGAGGAAGAGAAATGGAGCAGGGAGGGAGTGGAGACCTGGGACTGCTGAATACCTAACTGCGGAGATCTGCTCTGGGAGCACAAACCTACATTACGTGGTGCTTGCATGGTACTCTTGTAATTAGGGGGTTGGAAAGCTAAGACAGGCAGAATTCCTGGAGAGACTGAGATTCCAGCTGCTTGTGGAAAGCAGGGATCCATATCCAGATGCTCTGGAACAAAAGAAAGGTGGGCAGTCTGAGAGACTCTCCTAACAAGGAAGCCCTTAGTAAGAGGGCTGCTAAAGGGGCAGGGATTGCACAGAGCTTATTCCTCAGGAAAAAGGACAGGTAGACAAAATTGTCCAGGTGCACTCTGCCCAGCAGGTTGGGAGCTTTCAGGATCTTCAGGTGCTCCAGCTCCCTGGCTGCCTACACATCTCCAAGAACCCCCTCCATGATAGGCAACCTACAGTGCCTTTCTCCTGGCTCACAAACCAGCAAACCCTACCCTGGTGTTAGGCCAGCCAGAGAGAAGATCTGTCTACAGCAACTACAAACACAAAGCATAGAGGCTTATACCTGTGTGCTCAGCCCACTGGTTCAGGCAGTGGAGACAGGCATAGCAGCCAGGAAGCAGGAAAAAGCTCTTTCCTCCCTCCAGGCACCAATACCACTCCCCTGCGACCCCTGACATTGCTTCAAGAGCTGAGCAGCTCCAGAGAGTAGAGTTTCTGGGAACGAACAGGCACCCTACGCAAATATGAAACGCCAAAGGAACCTGGTTCAGAGCAAAATTATTAATACAACTCCTTAGAAAGATTTAAATGATATCAACCTCATGACTCTCCCTGAAAGGGAATTCAAAATAAAAAATCATTAACATGCTCATGGAGGTATGGAAAGATATTCAAGAATTCAGGAATGAACTCTGGTCAGAGATCCAATCGTTGAAGAGCACAATGAAGGGTATTATCATTTAAATTTGAAGGAGGGATTAAACAATTTCCAGATAAGCAAAAGCTGAGAGAATTTACCTCCCACAAACCATCTCTACAGTGTATTTTGGAGGGATTGCTATAGATGGAAGTGTTCCTATGGTTCAGTAATTGTCACCAGAGGTAATAAAACCACGGTAAAGGAAGTAGAACAGCTACTTACCAAGCAAGTGGAAAATTAAATAAACTATCCCCAAAGTCAATCATTGGATAGACAAAGAGTACAGAATATGATACCTAATATATAAAGAATGGAGGAGGAAGAAAAAGGAGGAAAAAAAAATAAAGAACCTTTACATTGTGTTTGTAATAGCATATTAAATGAGTTAAGTTAGGCTCTTAGATAGTAAGGAAGTTAACCTTGAACCTTTGGTAACCACGAATCTAAAGCCTGCAATGCCAATAAGTACCTACCTATCAATAATCACCCTAAATGTAAATGAACTGAATGCACCAATCAAAAGACATAGAGTCACTAAATGAATAAAAAAACAAGACCCATATTTATGCTGCCTACAAGAGATTCACTTTAAACCCAAAGACATACACAGACTATAATCGAAAAAGACATTTCATGCAACTAATGGGGAGAAAAAAGCAGGAGTAACAGTATGTGTATCAGACAAAATAGACTTCAAAATAAAGTAAGTCACAAGAGACAAAGAAGGACATAATGATAAAAGGGTCAATCTAACAAGAAGATATAACCATTATAAATATATATGAGCCCAACACAGCAGCACCTACATATGTGAAACAAATACTAACAGAATTAAAAGGGGAAATAGAATGCAATGCATTCATTCTAGGAGACTTCAGTACACCACTCACTTTGAAGGATAGATCAACCAGACAGAAAATAAGTAAGGAGACAGAAGCACTGAACAACACATTAGAACAGATGGACCTAACAGACATTCTATAGAACTCTACACCCAAAAGCAGCAGAATACACATTCTTGTCAAGTGCACATGGAACATTTTCAAGAACAGATCATATACTAGGCCACAAAAAGAGCCTCGGTAAATTAAAAGAGATTGAAATTGTACCAACCAGTTTCTCAGACCACCAAGGTATGAAACTAGAAATAAATTACGCAAAGAAAATGAAAAATCCCATGAACACGTGGAGGCGTCACAACATGCTCCTAAATAACCAATGGATCAATGACCAAATAAAAACAGAGATCAAGCAATATATGGAGACAAATGACAGCAATAATTCAACACCGCAAAATCAGTAGGATGCAGCAAAGGCCGTGTTAAGAGGAAAGTATATTGCAATACAGGCCTTCTCAGGAAAGAAGAACAATTCCATATGAGCAGTCTAAACTCAAATTAACAAAACTAGAGAAATAAGAACTAATGAGACCCAAAGTCAGTAGAAGGAGGGACATAATAAAGATTACAGCAGAAATAAATAAAATCAAGAAGAATAAAACAATAGAAAGGAACAATGAAAGCAAGAGTTGACTCTTTGAGAAAATAAACAATATAGATAAAACCCTAGTCAGACTTATCAAGAAAAAAAGAGAATCTACTCACATAAAAAGAATCAGAAATGAGAAAGGAAAAATCACTACAGACACCTAAGAAATACAAAGAACTATCAGAGAATACCATGAAAAATTACATGGTAACACACTGGCTAACCTAGAAAAAATGGACCACTTTCTAAAAAAATACAACCTTCTAAGGCTGACCCAGAAAGAAACATAAAATCTGAACAGACCAATTACCAGCAACAAAATTGAACTGGTAATCAAAAACCTACCTAAGAACAAAACTCCTGGACCAGATGGCTTCACCACTGAATTTTATCAAATATTTAGTGAAGACTTAATACCCATCCTCCTTAAAGTTTTCCAAGGAGTAGAAGAAGAGGGAATGCTTCCAAACTCATTCTATAAGGCCAGCTAATACCAAAACCGGACAAAGACCTCACCAAAAAAGAAAATTACAGACCAATATCCCTGATGAACATAGATGCAAAAATACTCAACAAAATATTAGCAAACCGAATTCAAAAATACATCAAAAGGATCATCAATCATGATCAAGTAGGATTTATTCCACAGATGCAAGGATTGTACAACATCTGAAAATCCATCAACATAATCCACCACATCAACAAAAAAAAGGAGAAAAACCACATGATCATTGCATAGATGCTGAAAAAGCATTTGACAAAGTTCAATATTCATTCATGATAAAAGCTCTCAACAAAATGGGTATAGAGGGCAAGTACCTCAACATAATAAAGGCCATATATTATAAACCCACAGTCAACATTTTACTTAAGAGTGAGAAGCTGAAAGTTTTCCTTTAAGATCGGGAACAAGACAAGAATGCCCACTTCCCCACTTCCCCACTTCTATTCAACATAGTACTGGAGGTTCTAGCCACGGCAATCAGACAACACAAAGAAATAAAAGGCATCCAGATTGGCAAGGAAGAAGTTAAACTGTCCTGTTTCCAGATGACATGATACTGTACATAAAAAACCCTAAAGAATCCACTCCAAAACTACTAGAACTAATATCAGAATTCAGCAAAGTTGCAGGATACAAAATTAATGCACGGAAATCTGTGGCATTCCTATACACTAACAATGTTCTAGCAGAGAGAGAAGTCAGGAATATAATTCCATTCACAACTGCATCAAAAGAATAAAATACTTAGGAATAACCCTAACCAAGGAAGTGAAAGACTTATACTCTGAAAACTACAAGACACTCATGAGAGAAATTAAAGAAGATACCAATAAATGGAAACACAACCCATGCCCATGGATAGAAAGAATTAGTATTGTCAAAATGGCCATCCTGCCTAAGCAATCTACAGATTCAATGCACTTCCTATCAAAATACCAATAGCATTCTTCAATGAACTAGAGAAAATCATTCTAAAATTCATGTGGAACCACAAAAGAACCCGAATAGCCAAAGCAATTCTGAGAAAGAAGAAGAAAGCTAGGTGGATTATTCTCCCTGACTTCAAGCTCTGCTACAGAGCCACAGTAATCAAAACAATTTGATGCTGGCACAAGAACAGACCCATAGACCAATGGAACAGACTAAAGAGCCCTGATATAAACCAAACCCTATATGGTCAATTAATATATGATAAAGGAGCCATGGACATACAATGGGGAAATGACAGCCTCTTCAACAGCTTGTGTTGGCAAAACTGGACAGCTACATGCAAGAGAATGAAACTGGATTATTGTTTAACCCCATACACAGAAGTAAACTCAAAATGGATCAAGAACCTGAATGTAAGTCATGAAACCATAAAACTCTTAGAAGACAAAATAGGCAAAAATCTCCTGAATATAAGCATGAGCAGCTTCTTCCTGAACACATTTTCTCAAGCAAGGGAAACAAAAGCAAAAATGAACTCATGGGACTACATCAAACTAAAAAGTTTCTGTATGGCAAAAGACACCATCAACAGAACAAAAAGGCATCCTACAGTATGGGAGAATATATTTGTAAATGACATATCTGACAAGGGGTTAACATCCAAAATATACAAAGAACATATATGCCTCAACACCCAAAAAACAAATAACCCAATTAAAATATGGGCAGAGGATATGAAGAGACAGTTCTCCAAAGAAGAAATTCAGATGGCCTACAGACACATGAAAAGATGCTCCACATCACTAATCATCAGGGAAATGCAAATTAAAACCACAATGAGATATCACCTCACACCAGTAAGCATAGCCACCATCCAAAAGACCAAGAACAACAAATGCTGGTGAGGATGAGGAGAAAGGGGAACCCTCCTACACTGTTGGTGGTAATGTAAGCTAGTTCAACCATTGTGGAAAGCAATATGGAGGTTATTAAAAAAACTGAAAATACAAATACCATTTGATCCAGGAATCCCACTCCTTCGAATTTATCCAAAGAATACAACTTCTCAGATTCAAAAAGACATATGCACCCCTATGTTTATCGCAGCATTTTTACCATAGCCAAGATATGGAAGCAACCTAAGTGTCCATCAGTAGATGAATGGATAAAGAAAAGGTGGTACATATACACAATGGAATACTATTCACCCATAAGAAAGAAACAAATTCTACCATTTGCAACAACATGGATGGAGCTGGAGGATATTATGCTCAGTGAAATAAGCCAGGTGGAGAAATACAAGTGCCTAATGATTTCCCTCATTTGTGGAGTATAACAACGAAGCAAAACTGAAGGAACAAAATAGCAGCAGACTCAGAGACTCCAAGAAGGAACTAGTGATTATCAAAGGGGAGGGGTGTGGGAGGGCCAGTGGGGAAGGAGGGAGAAGGGGATTGAGGGGTATTATGTTTAGTACACATGGTGTGGGGTGTTTCCGGGGAAACAGTGTAGCACAGAGAAGGCAAACAGTGAATCTGTGGCATCTCACTGCACTGAAGGACAATGACTGCCTTGGGGTATGAGGACTTGATAATATGGGTAAATGTAGTAACCACATTGTTTTTTATGTGAAACCTTCATAAGAGTGTATATCAATAATACCTTAATAAAAAACAAACAAACAAAAATTGGAGGACACAAAATCAGAAATGAGAGAGAAGTTACAAGTGATAGCACAGAAATACAAGTGATTTTAGGAAATTGCTATGAAAAATTGTACGCAATAAGCTGGACAATCTAGAAGAAATGGTAAATTCCTAGAAACATACAATCTTCCAAGACTGAACCAGGAATAAAAAGAAAGGCTGAACAAATGGATTACTAGTGACAAAATTAGATCAAAATAAAATAATAACTCCCAACAAACAGAAGTCCAGGACCATATGTCTTCCTAAGTAAATTCTATTGAACATCTGAAGAAGACTTAGTACCTGTCCTAGTACCTCAAACTATTCCAAAAACTGAAGAGGAAGAAAAGCTTTCAAATTCATCCCACAGAGCCAGCAAAATCCTGATACCAAAATAAAAAGACATTACAAAAGAAGAAAATTACTGACCAATATCCCTGATGGACATATAAAATCGTCAACAAAATATTAGCAAACCAAATTCAAAAATACATCAAAAGGATCATTCATAATGACCAGGTGGGATTTATTTGAGGGATGCAAGTATGGCTCAAAATCCATAAATCAATGTTTCCATCATATTAATAAAAGGAAGGATGAAAAACCATAGAAACATCTCAATAAGTGCTGAAAAGTATTTGACATATTTCAGTATCCGTTCATGACAAAAACTCCCAACAAAGAGGGTACAGAGGGCACATACTTCAACGTAATAAAGACCATACATGACAAGTCCACAGGCAACATCATACTCAATGGCAAAACACTGAAAGCTTTTCCTCTAAGACCAGGATGCCACTTTTATTCAACACAATCTGGGAAGTCCTAGGTACAACAACTGACAAGAAAAATAAATAGAAGGCATTCAAATTGGTAAGGAAGAAGTAAAATTGTTATCACTATTTGCGGATGACAATACTGTAAATAGAAAACCCTAAAGACTCCACCAAAAAAATACTAGAATAAATGAACTCAGTAAAGTTGCAGGATACAAAATCAGTATACAGATATCTGCTACATTTCTATATATAAATAATGAGCCAACCAAGCAAAATCAAGAAATCAGTACCATTTATGACTGCATCAAAAAAAAAAAACCTAGGAATAAATCTAACCAAGGAGGTGCGAGACCTGTATTCTGAAAATTATAAAACATTGATGAAAGAAACTGAAGACAATACAAGTAAATGGAAAGTTATTCCATGCTTATGGATATGAAGAATTAATATTGTTAAAATGGCAATACTTCCCAGAGCCATATACAGATTGGCACTCCCATCAAAATTCCGATGGCATTTTTCACTGAACTATACAGCAAAGAATCCTGAAATTTGTATGGAAGCACAGAAGACCCTGCGTAGCACAACCAATCCTGAAATAAACAAAGTGTGGGTATCACAATCCCTGATTTCAAACTGTACTACAAATCTACAGTAATCTAAACAATATGGTACTGGCATAAGAACAGAAACATAGACCAATGGGACTGAATAGAGACCCCAGAAATAAACCCACACATATGTAGTCATTTAATATATGACAAAGGAGGCAATACTATACAATGGGGAAAAAGTCTCCTCAATAAATGGTGTTGGGGAAACTGAACAGCTACATGCAAGATAATGAAATTGGACCACTGTCTCACACCATACACAAAAATAAACTCAAAATGGATTAAAGACATAAATATAAGAACTGAAACCCTAAGATTCCTAGAAGAAACATAGGCAGTAAACTCTTGAACATCAATATTAGACATTTCTTTTCTGGATATGCCTTCCTAGACAAGGGAGATTAAAGCAAAAATAAACAAGTGGGACTACATCAAACTAAAAAGCTTCTACAGAGCATAGGAAAACATCAACAAAATAAAAGACAAACTACTTATGGGAGAATATAGTGGCAAATGATACATTCCATAAGGCATTCATATCCAAAATACAGAAATAACTCATATAATTCAAAAACAGAAAAACAAATAATCTAATTAAAAAATGGGCAGAAGACCTGAATAGACATTTTTCCGAAGTCAGATGACCAACAGATACATGAAAAGATGCTCCACGTTACTAATAATCAGGGAAATGCAGGTGCAAATCCAAACCACGATGAGGTATCATTCACACCACTAAGAATGGCCACTATCCAAAAGACAAATCACAAGTGTTGGTGAGGATGTGGAGAAGAGGGAGCCCTCCTGTGCTGTTGGTAGCAATGTAAACTGGTCAACCCACTGTGAACAGCACAATGGCGGTTCCCCAGAAAACTAAAAATAGAAATACCATACGGCCAACTCTACCTCTGGCAAGTTACCCGATGAAAACAAAAATCACTAATTTGAAAAGATACATGTACACCTATATTTTATGTGGCATTATTTACAATAACCTAATTAAGATGGGAAGCAACCCAAGTGTTCATCAATAGATGGATAAAGATGTGGGGTATATTATATACATAAAATGGAATATTAGTCATAAAAAGGAAATCTTACTATTTGCAACAACATGAATGGCCTAGAGGTTGTCATACTAAGTGAGATAAGTCAGACAGAGAAACACAAATACCATATGATTTCATTTATATGTGGAATCTAAAACACAAAACAAAGAAGAAGTAGACCAATGCATACTGACAACAGACTGTAGGTTACTTATAAGATGGGTGGGTGTATTGGTGAAATAGGTGAAGGGGAAAGAAGTACAAACTTAAAACTATAAAATAGTAACAGGAATGGGAGTACGGCATGGAAAATATAACAAATAATGTAATACTTGGTGTAGTAATGAGACAACTGTACTAGTCATCATCATCATTTAGTAATGTATATAATGATTGAATCACTATGTTGTACATTTAAAACCAGTATTGTATATCAACTATTTTCCAATAAAAAGGAAAAAAGATCGATGCTCCAACCTAGAGAAAAAAAGATGCTCCTAGTGCTCTTATTATTTAGGGATTTACAAGGGTTTTAGGAGCCCTATGTCAGGGCTGGGGTCGAAGACCAAATATAAGGGCAACAGATGCTCTTATTGTTTTTATCACTTAGGAAATTACAGGCATTTTAGTTCTGTGCCAGGAACTACATCAGAGACAAATACATATTTTTTTCTATTATTTCAGTCTTCTGCCACATAATACAACTGCTTAACTACTTGAATTTCAATTAGACCCCTCAAAATTACATGCTTAATTGTCCAATGTTTTGCTGCAATCTTTTTAAACTCCTTAAGTTAGACATTGTTTTACTGTTTTATGCGTCCTTTTCTTTTCGTTTATCCTACACTGTCCAACATCTTTGCTTATCATTTCTTCATATCTCAAAAGCTTCTGGAATCATTTACATCTACCTTCAGAATTTCCTTTGGTGAGGGTCTGTTGGTGGTAAATTTGGTTTTTGTTTGAGAAATTCTCTGTATTTTACTCTCTTTCTTGAAACAGATTTTATGTTAATGTATTTTCTTTCAGCACAATGATGGTTTTATTCCACAAGTTTTCCTGTAGCTGTGGCGACACTGGTTATCAGTCTAACTGCTGATCTAACTTTAAAGGTAATCTTGCTTTTCTTGCAGACTGCTTTTAAATTTCTTTATCTTTGGTGCTCTGCAGTTTATTATGACCTATGTATGTATGGCTTTGTCTTTATTTTCTCCAAGATTCACTGAAGTTCCTGAATTTGAGTTTTTGTGTCTCTCCACAAGTTGAAAAATGCTGGCAAGTTTTGCTTCTTTTCTGTTCTATTATCTTTTGGAATTCCTATTACACATGTACCAGATTTTATGTTCTGGGTCTCTTTACCGGTTTTTAAATATTCAGTTTGACACACTATGTGGTACTCTGGATAATTTCTTCCAATCTGTCTTCCAGGACACTAATTTCTCTCCAGTTGTGTCTAATATTCCATTTAACCCACCCACTGAGTTTTTAATGTAAACTATTGCATGGTTCATCTTAGAAATCCATTTGTTTCATTTCCAACTCTGCTTGGTTGCCTCCAATAGCCTCTTCTTCCTTTCTTATATTTCCAAGCTTCTCTTATATTTACCTACACATATTAAATACGTTATTTTATAGTTTGTATTTGATCATTCTGATATCTAAACATTTTGCAAGTTTGGATCTGCTGGCTCTTGCTTCTGGTGCCTTGTTTCCTTTATTTTTGACTATGAGCTCATTTTTCTCAAACATTACTTCTGAGCATTCTTTAAGGCTTGGGCTGAGTTTGCATGCCTCAGAGAGGCTCTGCAGCACTTGCTTCTGCCGGTTGCCGAGGGACACTGCTAACTTGAAGTTTCTTGGACCAGGTACACCAGATAATGAGAGCTCTGGCTGCAGATCCCCACAAAGTCTGGCAAATCCTCAGGGGAGGATTGCTCCATTCAGTGAAAATGGACCTGTCCTCTCAGTGCCAAGGTGATCACAGGCACATTTCCTTCCCTTCCATGCAATGGAGCTTAGTTCCTACTCATCCTTTTTGATAAAGGGTAGCCTCAGTGGTCCCAATTCAGGCCCTTGCTTTTTCTTGTCCCCTTTTCCCCATATAACCACTGAAGAGAAATGATCTGGGTCACCAGGGTTGGCACACACCCTCAGAGTGAAAACTGTTTCAGTCTTTACTTATCTTACAGGGTCCTAATTTAATTTCACTTTTGACCTCTGCAAAATCATTTTTTACCAGTTCAGCAATACATTTAAAGAACTTTAAAATTTTGTAATCCAACCATTTTAGTTGTTTTCAGCAGAAAAAACTTCCAGGCTATTTATTCCACAACTGCCAGTAACTAAAATTTTGTCAGTATTTCTTCCTCGCATATGTCCTCTTTTTTTAAGTATATAGAATTTCAAATTACAAGTAACAATTGATAACACATCCTGTATTATTTCACATTTTCTTTTTTTTTTTCTGAAGCAGAGTAAAAGTTTTATTCAGAGTTACTCAGAGAGAGAGAGTGGCACCCTGAAAGGCTGAAAAGAGAGAGTTTAAAGTGAAAGGGTTATGCACTTAGGAAGTGCGGGTGACCTCAGGGAGAGGAGCGCTTCATATTTTCTTGACATACTTAGAAACACCCATATACACTTGCTCCAATTACAAAAATGTTTAAAATGTGTCCTTCTAGTATTTTTATTGTTTGCCTTTTATCCCCATTGAAATCTTTGATTCCCCTCTCATTTGTTGGGATGTAAGTAATGAGGTTGGGAATCTAGCTTTTCATTTTTTTACAAATGGCAGGCCAGTTACCCTAACATCTTTTATTAAATAATCATTTTTCTTAATGATTAGAAACACTACCATTTTCATAAACTATATTCCTGAATAGTGTACCCACATCTCCTTGTGTGGATTTCTAGTCTTTCTATTCTCTTTAATCAATCTGTCTTCTATTCTTGTGCAAGTGCTAATTTGTTTCAACTAGTGAAGTTTTATAACCAATTGTAATGTCTGCTAAATTGAGAGCTCTTTCAACACTTTTGCTTTAAAACTTTTTTTCAGAATGTTCCTGACTCTATTCTTAAATATTTTTTCTTCCAGATGAAATTTAGAATAATTCTATAGTTTCCCAATGTGCCTGCTAAATTTCTGACAAGGCTATACACAGTTATTTCCATCCTCCCCTTGAAATTATTTTACAAATGGTATCATTAAAATGTGGCTGCTGTTTCCTTCAGGGAGCAGTCAGGAAACAGATGGCACACTTGAAAGGTTTAACTGAAGAGAGGTTAATGAAGGGAGTACTTCAGAGGTGTGGCAGGTATGAAGGAAACAGCAGGGGAGGGGAAGTACCTGGGGAAAAATAGTGCGAAGTTATTAGCACCCCTGAGTCTGCAGGGGCAAAGGGAGAGACCCTTTGACTGGAGCCCATAAGAGGGGCCACGTGGCAAAACAGCCACCACCCCAGCCTCAGCCGGAAAGGGATGTAGAAAGGGCACAGGGTAGTAGGTACCATGGCCTCATTCATTCCTCAGAGGAAAGGGGACCTGTCCTCTGATCTCCTGCTGGTGCCTCTTATTGGACAAACCCAATCAGAAGCCCGAGAACAAGGGACTTCCATGAAACAGTTTATAAAGGTCAGCTTCCTGCAGCACAGGGAAGGCCAGAAAATGGATCTGGAGAGGCAAATGGCAAAAGACTAGCACAGCTCAATTTGTGGCCTGGTAACTTTTACACCTGCAACACTAGTGTTAACATTTGAAATGAATTCACAGAGAAACTCTGTTCAAAACCATTCCAAAGAAAAAACTGACTCATTATCCTGTAGCCAGATGACTTTGTGAAAATCAGATGCATTGTTACCTGAACTGGTAACAGTTGTTTTTTTACTTGCAGTATTACATGTCCCTGGCTGCAAACCTTCCCTGTCAGGTGGTAAAGCTGAAATGTTTCTGGTGACAGAGAGCAGAAGCAGGCAGACTGCCTGTTTCTTCCTCTATCCCTTCATTCTGCAGACACAGAGCCTTATATCCCATCAATTACAGGATGATGTCTCATTAGCTTCAACTCTGAAACACAATTTTCTACTTCCTGATTGTAAAATCCCCAAAGATGCCTCAGAAGTTTTTATTTTATTTTTTTCCAAGAAATGCAGAACAGTAAATCTTTTCACAAAGAGAATCCACAGAAACTAACAGCAGTTTAAATTCAAGAGCACCTGCAAAGACGGCAGAAATTAGCAGGTGAGAACAAATTGGGCCCTTTCCAGGGAAGGTTATTTGGGGTCATCACTTTCCTCCTTCTGCTAATTTCTCTGCTGGCCTTACACAGGGAATCTGCCATCAAATACCTTTGACTCAGAGAGTGGGAAGTAAAATCCCAATGAAATCCCCGCTTGTCAGTCCTCTGCTGGATGGGCATTTTCCCTCCTGTTTCTACCTAGGTTCAAGGAGGATTCCAGCCTTTGTTCTAATGAACAGACACAACCCACTCTCTGCAAGGGCAGTATGAGGATGCAGAGCAAACAGGCTTCAACCCAAGGACAGGGGTGGGCTGCAGAGAACTCTCAGCCGTAGTATTATCACCAGTCATCTCCCCTATTGGATGCCAACAGGGTGATATTAACCATGAGCCATTGTTTCCCATGGAGAAAAGAAGGCCTTTGGTCCTGATAATGTGCTCTGGCATCAGGGCAAATGCAGAGAACGCCTCTGTGCTGGCCCTGGCTGCTCTGATAAATCACCCATCAATGAAGTCTCAGAGAGACACTCTAGCAAATGAACAGATTATTGAATTTTTTCAGGTCATTTGAAGTATGCAAGCCTGCCTCGGATAAAGAGAGCAAACAGGGATGTCTCTTTGCTGTGTCACGTTCTTAGAGATGTGGGTTCTTGACTACAACAGGGTGGCACCAATCCTAAGGTCAGGCTCACTCACTCGGGTCAGTACATCATTTATGGTGAATGCACTATATTATGGATATATTTTTTAATAATTCCAGGAACAGATTCATTTTTTTGGTTTGCTTGCTGGAGACAGAGTGTTTGGGCCTGATTCCACATTTCCTTCTTGAAACCCTGTTTGCCCCTGTAGCCCTCTGCTTTCCTGGGTCACTTATTACTGTTTTTTTCTTCCACTCAGTGTTTAAATGAAGATCATCTTCAAGGTCTGTCCTTGGGCACCACACCTTCTCCCTCTCCACCCTCTCAGTCTTTCACCTAAGTCCACATCTATAGCAGGCATCCCTTGTGTAAGCCCTAAATTTCCTCCTGTCTGTTGGATACCCTACCTTGCATCCTCCTCATACCTAAAACCGCACACGTGGGAACTCAGCTGGCCATTTCCCCTCAACGACAAAGCTGTTCCTCCTCCTAACATCCATGTTTCTTTCCTGCTAGCCATATACCATTTGCTCACACCCCAGATGAAAACGTCAGAGTGAATTTCTCAATTTCCCTCACCCCTTCACATTCAATCTTTTCAGGTGAGGCTCTTATCATCTCTTACCTAGATTATTACGGTAGACTCCTAACTGATCCTCTCAGTGGCTCTAATCTCTTCTGATTCCGTTCATCAGAGGATGCTACCAAACTACTCATACTAAAAAACCCCTTTAATCACGTATCTTCTTTTTCCAAAACCTTGCTATGACTCCCATTACCTGTCTAGCAAGTTGTTAATTCCACAGCTTAGCATTAAGAATACCTCACCAGCCTCCCTTTCATTCCAGGCCTCTCATTATTCCCTGGGCCGGGGACTAACAACCTGCAACCCATGAGCCAAATTTGGGCCATCGCCTGTTTTTGTACATAAGATTATGTTACAACACGAGCACACCCACTTTTTCATGTACTGTCTGTCAGCTTTCACACTACAATGGCAGAGCTGAATAGTCACAAGAGACCACATGGCCCACAAAGCCTGAAATATTTACTATTTAGCCCTTTATAGAAAAGCCGACTGATCCCTGCCATAGACATATCCTTACATTAATATCAAACTATTATTTGCCACTTGCTAAACAGTAAGTCCTAAAATTCCCATTTACACATTCTTTACTCTCTTGGGATGTGTTCCCTGTCCCACCTCCACAATTCTTCCAAAATTTTCCTCCATTGTTACCTCCTTCAAGAAAACTCTTATCCAGTTGCTCTCATTCATTCATCAGGAATCACTTGCTCAGCAAATGTGTTCACTGCATATCTGTCATCCAGGCACCATGACAGGCCATGTGGACGTTTTGAAAAATACTGGCCCTAGTGAAGCTTCCCCTCAATGGCAAACAACCACATCCAATAAAGCACACGCTTAGGTGTATGATTGCAAACTATAATGGTGTACAGTCAAGCCAAGGTGCTATGGGAGATTATGACAGGGGACCTAGTTTAAATTAAAGACTCATTAGAGTCTTTTTTGAGGCTGAGACTTATATGACAAGCAAATAATTAGGGGTGAGAGATTCCAGGCTCAGGGAGAAACTGGGAAGGTGGTCCGGGGACAGAACAGAGCTTAGTATGTCTGAGAGACTGAACATGGGCTATCTGGGGTGGCACCTATCCAGAACGCAAGGAGGAGTGTGTACATGGCAAGGCCGAGAGGCAGTCAGGCACCTGATTTCAAAGAGAATCTTTGAAAGTCGTACTAGGAGTTTGAATTTTTTCATTTTTTCATGAAAAGCCATTGAAATAGCTTTGAGCCTGGACAAGTATTCTCATGGTGTTTTTAAACCCATTTTGGCTTCTGTGTGGAGAATAGAATGGAAGAGATGGCAAAGTAGTCTCTATTATCTAACTCCCATTGCACTTTGTTAATCCTCTTTTATGACCTCATCACCTTATACGTTGTGTTATAGTTATTTGCATAATATTGTACACTTAAGCTGTGTGAGTATGTCCCATTGTCCTTTTAGATGCTAACACACTGGAGATCCTGCACTCTTATCTATCTCAGAATCTTCTGCACCATCCACCGCAAGGTATTACACAAAGTAAACACCTCATAAGTAATTGGTGAAGTGAGTTGAATGTGTTGTCCAGATTGCCTAAAGCTCAAACTTCCACATTTCTCTGACTGAAATGTTGAGGCTCAGCTCTATTCTTCAGTCTCATTGGAGAGGAATTGAATTTCCCCTGGTTTTCTCCATAGGCAGAAGCAGGACAGATGGGGGACAGTTACAGAAAGCTGATTTGGGCACCCTATGAATACAGTCTTTAAAGAAATCAGAGTTGAGAAAAGATGGAATTCCCTGTCTTGTGAGGGAAGAAGTTGCTAATCATTAAAGGTTTGAGCTGTGATGGCCAGAAACACTATGGATATGGTGGGTTGAATGGTGGCTCCCAAAAAGATGTGTCCTAACCCCAAGAATCTATGAATATGACCTTATTTGGAAAACAACCTCTGCAGATAAAATTAAAGCTCTCAAGATGAGAGCCTCCTGAATTTTCTGGGGGGCCCTAAAATCCAATGAAAACTGCCTTGTAAAAGACTAAGAAAACACAAATACAGTGGGGAAGGCCATGTGAGGATGGAGACAAATCTGTGTTGCTACAAGCCAAAGACTCTGGGGTGCCAAGGAGCTGGAGGAGGCAAGGAAAGGTTTTTCCATAGAAAATTGGGAGGTTAAAAAAAAAAGGAAAATCAGGAGGTAGCAAGGCCCTGCAGATGCCTTGATTTTAGACTCCTGGCCTTCAGAACTGTGAAAGAGTGAGGTTTTGTTGTTTTTAGGTTTGTGGTAATCTGCTACAGCAGCAATAGAAAACTGATGCAGATGGGATTCTGATATGGGGACGTATGTTTGCCTAAGTCCGTGGTTTCCAGGGGTTTTGAGGTATTGATCCTTTAACTCAAATGGAATATTACCAGTAAAACTCATAGACATTTCCCCTGCTCTAGAGAGTCCTGGCTCCGTGCCCTTCCTCCACCCGGAAGGTCTGTACTTTATAGCACACAACTTAGGTCCAGTCTAACTATGAGTCAATAGGTCAGCATTTCGTATGACCGAGGAAGACCAAAGTCCGAGAAACATGGGTATTTAGGCTGGGTTCCCCAAGAAGCAGACCTTGAGTTTATTTGCGAGGTTCTCCCAGGAGGCACCGGCAGGGAGTGGGGAGATGAGACATGGAATTGAAGGAAGCCATCATAGGACAGGTTAGATCCTGTGAGGGCCTCTGGGAGATGGTTTACAATAGGCCTCAAAAGTGTTCTACCTCAGAGGCAAGCAATGTGGACTAGTGATCCACTCACTTTAATTTGTCATTAGTCAGGGCTACTCTGGGGGGGGGGGGTTTCCCAGTGTTTCTGACCTACGCTCCTCTCACGCTGAGAATGCTCATGGCCTGCAGAAACCTTTGAGATGTGGGTGCTGGCAGCATGAAGCCATTGGCACATACGAATGGGGTGATGTGACAGGACATGACAGGCTCTGCTGGCTGTCCTGGGGAACATTCCAGTTGGCCCCAGATACCCAGTATAAGAACCAACACTGTGAAACACCATCTACACTGCCCAGGCGGAAACAGGCAGAGTAAGCCCCTTATCTTCCCATTGTTAATCTTTTTAAAAAATTTTTATTTATTATTTTATTTTCATTTATTGATTTTTATTAAGGTATTATTGATATACCCTCTTATGAAGGTTTCACATGAAAAAACAATGTGGTTACTACATTTACCCATATTATCAAGTCCCCACCCATATCCCAATGCAGTCACTGTCCATCAGTGTAGTAAGATGACACAGATTCACTGTTTGCCTTCTCTGTGCTACACTGTTTTCCCTGTGATCCCCACACCATGTGTACTAAACATAACACCCCTCAGTCCCTTTCTCCCACCCTCCCCACCTGCCCTCCCACACCCCTCCCCTTTGGTAACCACTAGTTCCTTCTTGGAGTCTCTGAATCTGCTGCTATTTTGTTCCTTCAGTTCTGCTTCGTTGTTATACTCCACAAATGAGGGAAATCATTTGGCACTTGTCTTTCTCCGCCTGGCTTATTTCACTGAGCATATTATCCTTCAGCTCCATCCGTGTTGTTGCAAATGGTAGGATTTGTTTCTTTCTTATGGCTGAATAGTATTCCATTCTGTATATGTACCACTTCTTCTTTATCCATTGATCTACTGATGGACACTTAGGTTGCTTCCATATCTTGGCTATTGTAAATAGTGCTGCAATAAACATAGGGGTGCATATTGTCTTTCTGAATCTGAGAAGTTGTGTTCTTTAGGTAAATTCCAAGGAGTGGGATTCCCGCGTCAAATGGTGTTTCTATTTTGAGTTTTTTGAAGAAATTCCATACTGCTTTCCACAAGGGTTAAACTAATTTGCATTCCCACCAGCAGTGTAGGAGGGTTCCCTTTTCTCCACATCCTCGCCAACATTTGTTGTTGTTTGTCTTTTGGATGTTGGCCATCCTCACTGGTGTGAGGTGATGTCTCATTGTGGTTTTAATATGCATTTCTCTGATGATTAGCAATGTGGAGCATCTTTTCATGTGCCTGTTGGCCATCTGAATTTCTTCTTTGGAGAAGTGTCTATTCATGTCCTCTGCCCATTTTTTAATTGGATTATTTGCTTTTTGTTAAGGTGTGTGAGTTCTTTATATATTTTGGATGTCAACCCCTTATAGGATACGTCATTTATGAATATATTCTCCCACACTGTAGGATCTCTTTTTGTTGTACTGATGGTGTCCTTTGCTGTACAGATGCTTTTCAGCTTGATATAGTCCCACTCGTTAATTTTTGCTTTTGTTTCCCTTGCCCGGGGAAATAGGTTCATGAAGAAGTCACTCATATTTATGTCCAAGAGATTTTTGCCTATGTTTTTTTCTAAGAGTTTTATGGTTTCATGACTTACATTCAGGTCTTTGATCCACCTTGAGTTTACCTTTGTGTATGGGGTTAGACAGTAGTCCAGTTTCATTCTCTTACATATATCTGTCCAGTTTTTCCAACACCAGCTGCTGAAGAGGCTATAATCTCCCCATTGTATTATCCAAGGCTTCTTTATCAAATATTAACAGACTGTATATGTTTGGGTTAATGTTTGGATTTTCTATTCTGTTCCACTGGTTTGTGTGTCTGTTTTTGTGCCAATACCAAATTGTCTTGATTACTGTGGCTTTGTAGTAGAGCTTGAAGTCAGGGAGCGTAATTCCCCGTTTGATTCCTCCTTCTCAGGATTGCTTTGGCTATTCGGGGTCTTTTGTGGTTCCATATGAATTTTAGAATTATTTGTTCCAGTTCATTGAAGAAAGCTGTTGGTAGTTTGATAGGGATTGCGTTGAATCTGTAGATTGCTTTAGGTAGTATAGCCATTTTGACTATATTTCTTATTCCTAACCAAGAGCATGGGATGAATTTCCATTTCCTAGTGTGCTTTTTAATTTCTCTTAGGAGTGTCCTGTAGTTTTCAGAGTACAGGTCTTTCACTTCCTTCATTAGGTTTATTCCTAGGTATTTTATTCTTTTAGATGCAATTGTGAATGGAATTGTTTTTCTGATTTCTCTTTCTGTTAGTCCATCATTAGTGTATAGGAAAGCAACAGATTTCTGTGTGTTAATTTTGTATCCTGCAACTTTGCTGAATTCAGATATTAGTTCTAGTAGTTTTGAAGTGGAGTCTTTAGGGTTTTTTATGTACAATATCATGTCATCTGCAAATAGTGACAGTTTGATGTCTTCTTTACCAATCTGAATGCCTTGAATGTCTTTGTTTTGTCTGATTGCCATGGCTAGGACCTCCAGTACTATGTTGAATAACAGTGGAGAGAGTGGGCATCCCTGTCTTGTTTCTAATCTTAGATGAAAAGCTTTCAGCTTCTCGCTATTAAGTATGATGTTAGCTGTGGGTTTGTCATATATAGCCTTTATGATGTTGAGGTACTTGCCCTCTATACCCATTTTGTTGAGAGTTTTAATCATGAATGGATGCTGAATTTTGTCAAATGCTTTTTCAGCATCTATGGAGATGATCATGTGGTTTTTGTTCTTCTTTTTGTTGATGTGGTGATGATGTTGATGGATTTTCAGATGTTTTACCATCCTTGCATCCCTGCAATGAATCCCACTTGATCATGGTGTATGATCCTCTTGATGTATTTTTGAATTTGGTTTGCTAATATTTTGTTGAGTATTTTTGCATCTACGCTCATCAGGGATAATAGTCTGTCATTTTCTTTTTTGGTGAGGTCTTTGCCCGGTTTTGGTATTAGAGTGATGCTGGCCTCATAGAATGAGTTTGGAAGTATTCCCTCCTCTTCTATGTTTTGGAAAACTTTAAGGAGAATGGGTGTTATTTCTTCTCTATATGTCTGGTAGAATTCAGAGGTGAATCCATCTGGCCCGGGAATTTTTGTTCTTGGGTACTTTTTTGATTACCAATTCAATTTCATTGCTGGTGATTGGTCTGTTTAGTATTTCTGTTTCCTCCTTGGTCAGTCTTCGAAGGTTGTATTTTTCTATGAAGTTGTCCTTTTCTTCTAGGTTTTCCAACTTGTTAGCATATAGATGCTCATAATATTCTCTTATAATTCTTTGTATTTCTGTGGGGTGTGACGTTATTTTTCCTTTCTCATTTCTGATCCTGTTTATGTGTATAGATTCTCTTTTTCTCTTAAAGAGTCTGGCTAGGGGTTTATCTATTTTGTTTATTTTTTCAAGGAACCAGCTCTTGGTTTCATTGATTTTTCTATTGTTTTATTCTTCTCAATTTTATTTATTTCTTCTCTGATCTTTATTATGTCCCTCCTTCTGGTGACTTGGGCCTCATTTGTTCTTCTTTTTTCAATTTCAGTAACTGTGTCTTTAGACTGTTCATTTGGGAATGTTCTTCCTTCTTTAAATAGGCCTGGATTGCAATATACTTTCCTCTTAGAAGTGCCTTGGCTGCATCCCACAGAAGTTGTGGCTTTGTGTTGTTATTGTCACTAGTCTCCATATATTCTTTGATTTCTGTTTTGATTTGGTCATTAACCCATTGATTAATTAGGAGAATGTTGTGAAGTCTCCATGTATTTGTGAGCCTTTTTGATTTCTTTCTAAAATTTATTTCTATTTTCATACCTTTGTGATCTGAGAAGTTGTTTGATAGAATTTTAATATTTTTAAATTTATTGAGGTTCTTTTTGTGGCCTAGTGTGTGGTCTATTCTGGAAAATGTTCCATGTGCACTTGAGAGGAATGTGTATCCTGTTGCATTTCGGTTTGGAGTTCTGTAGATGTCTGTTAGGTCCATCTGTTCTAGTGTGTTGTTCTGTGCCTCTGTGTCTTTACTTATTTTCTGTCTGGTTGATTTGTCCTTTGGAGTGAGTGGTGTGTTGAAGTCTCCTAAAATGAATGCATTGCTGTCTATTTCCTCCTTTAATTCTGTTAGTATTTGTTCCACATATGCTGGTCCAGTGTTGGGTTCATGTATATTTAAATGGTTACATTTTCTTGTTGGACTGACCCCTTTATCATTATGTAATGTCCTTCTTTATCTTTTGCTACTTTCTTCGTTTTGAAGTCTGTTTTGTCTGATACAAGCACTGCAACACCTGCTTTTTTCTCCTTGTTGTTTGCATGAAATATCTTTTTCCATCCCTTCACTTTTAGTCTGTGTATATATTTGGGTTTGAGGTGAGTCTCTTGTAAGCAACATATAGATGGGTCTTGCTTTTTTATCCATTCTATTACTCTGTGTCTTTTCATTGGGGCATTCAGTCCATTTACATTTAGGGTGATTATCGATAGATTTGTACTTATTGCCATTGCTGGCTTTAGATTCATGGTTACCAAAGGTTCAAGGGTTGCTTCTTTACTATCTAACAATCTAACTTAACTTTCTTGTTAAGTTATTGTAAACACCATCTGATGTTTCTTTATTTCTCTCCCTTCTTATTCTTCCTCCTCCATTCTTTTTATACTAGGTGTTTTATTCTTTGCCTTTAGTTAGTATTTGGATGGTCTGCTTTCTTTGCTATGATTTAATTTTCTCTGGTGACCTCTTTTTAGCTTAGGAGTGCTTCTCTCTAGATCAGTCCGTTTAAGATATCCTGTAGTGGTGGTTTATGAGAGGCAAACTGTCTCAACTTAGGCTTGTCTGGAAATTGTTTAATCCCTCCGTCATATTTAAATGATAATCGTGCTGGATACAATGTTCTTGGTTCGAGGCTATTCTGTTTCATTACGTTAAATATATCATGCCATTCTCTTCTGGTAAGGTTTCTGTTTAGAAGTCTGATGGGTTTTCCTTTGTAAGTGATCTTTTTTCTCTCTCTAGCTGCCTTTAATACTCTGTCCTTATCTTTGATCTTTGCCATTTTAATTATTATGTGTCTTGGTGTTGTCTTCCTTGGGTCCCTTGTGTTGAGAGATCTGTGGGCTTCTGTGGACTGCGAGACTATTTCCTTCCCCAACATGGGGAAGTTTTCAGCAATTATTTCTTCAAAGACACTTTCTATCCCTTTTTCTTTCTCTTCTTCCTCTGGTACTCCTACAATGCGAATATTGTTCAATTTGGATTGGTCACACAGTTCTCTTAATATTCTTTCATTCCTAGAGATCCTTTTATCTCTCTCTGCTTCAGCTTCTCTGTATTCCTGTTCTCTGATTTCTATTCCATTAACAGTCTCTTGCATCTCGTCCAGTCTGCTGCTAATCGTGTCAATCGCTTGTCTCATCTCTGCATTTCTTTCCTCACTTTCCTCACTTCCTCCCTCAGCTCTTGCATATTTCTCTGTATGTCCATCACTATGGTTATGACTTTTGTTCTGAATTCTTTTTCAGGACTGTTGTGAATTTCCAACCCTTCAGGTTCTCTCTCTGGTGTTGTCTGGTTCTGGGTGAGTTTTGTTTCTACCATATTCGTCTGTCTTTTCATGGCTATAGAAGCGTTCACCGGTAGGTGCCACATATCTCAGCTGGGTTAAGACTTTTAAAAAGAAAAAAAAAACAAAAAACAAATACTCACCTGGAGTAGATTCTGTGGGGATGCTGTAGGTGGTGCTGTTGCTCCACTATTCCACAGCCACGGCTGCGCCACTGCGCAGGGCCCTTTGTAGCTCTGGCCAGGGCTGGAACGAATGGGAGGCTGTGGATCTCTGTGGGAAGTCTGAGAGCGGCTACTCTCCCAGTCACCAGTGAAGGGGTCCTAAATTCCCCAGGACTCCCAGCCCGCTGGGCTGAGTGTGCTGGCACAATCCTGGGCCCTTGTCTCTTTAAGACCGCTGAAAAAAGCGTGCGCTTTTCTTTTGTCCTGGGAGCCAGCTGTGAGGACCCGGGTGCTTTCCCAAGCTCAGATCCTGCACCCTCCGTCTCTCCAATCTCCGATACACCACGCTATATGTGTCAGCGCTCCCGGCGCAGATCATCAGGGCTGGTTATTTTGCGGGCCTGTGCTTCCACTCCCTCCGGCTCTGAATCCTCTCCTACCGCCGGTGTGCTGGGGTGGGCGAGTGCTTGGGTCCCACCAGTTCTCTTCTCCGTATCTTACCCGCCTCATGGGGTGCTGAGTCCTCTCAGGTGTAGCTGAAAGCTGTGTGCTGTCCTGTATCTTCTGGTCTCTTTTTTAGGAATAGTTGTATTTGTTGTATTTTTTCATAAATACATATGGCTTTAGGAGGAGATTCCACCCTGCTCATGCCACCATCTTCCTGGAAGTCCTCTTTTTAGGTTTTTTTTTTTAATGTACAATATCATGTCATCTGTAAACAGTTGGGACAGTTTAACTTCTTCCTTGCCAATACGGATGCCTTTTATTTCTTTGTGTTGTCTGATTGCCATAGCTAGGACCTCCAGTACTATATTGAATAGAAGTTGGAGCATGGGCATCCTTGTCTTGTTCTGATCTTAAAGGAAAGGATTTCAGCTTCTTGCTGTTAAGTATGATGTTGGCTGTGGATTTGTCATATATGGCCTTTATTATGTTGAGGTACTTACCCTCTATACCCATTTTGTTGAGAGTTTTTATCATGAATGGATGTTGAATTTTGTCAAATGTTTTTTCAGCATCTATGGAGATGATCATGTGGTTTTTGTCCTTCTTTTTGTTGATGTGGTGGATAATGTGGATGGATTTTTGAGTGTTGTAGCATCCTTGCATCTGTGGAATAAATCCTACTTGATCATGATGGATGATCTCTTTGATGTACTTTTGAATTTGGTTTGCTAATATTTTGTTGAGTATTTTTGCATCTGTGTTCATCAGGGACTTTCATCTGCAATTTTCTTTTTTTGTGTTGTCCTTGCCTGATTTTGGTATTAGAGTGATACTGGCCTCATAGAATGAGTTTGGAAGTATTCCCTCTTCTTCTACTCTTTGGAAAACTTTAAGGAGGATGGGTATTAGGTCTTCACTAAATGTTTGATAAAATTCAGTGGTGAAGCCATCTGGTCCAGGCGTTTTGTTCTTAGGTAGGTTTTTGATTACCAGTTCAATTTTGTTGCTGGTAATGTGTCTGTTCAGATTTTATGTTTCTTTCTGGGTCAGCCTTGGATGGTTGTATTTTTCTAGAAAGTTGTCCATTTCTTCTAGGTTGTCCAGTTTGTTACCATATAATTTTTCATAGTATTCTCTAATAATTCTTTGTGTATCTGTGGTATCCATAGTGATTTTTCCTTTCTCATTTCTGATTCTGTTTATGTGAGTAGACTCTCTTTTTTTCTTGATAAGTCTTGCTTGGGTTCTATCTATTTTGTTTATTTTCTTGAAGAACCAGCTCCTGCTTTCATTGATTCTTTCTATTGTTTTATTCTTTTCAATTTTATTTATTTCTGCTCTAATCTTTATTATGTTCCTTTTTCTACTGACTTTGGGTCTCATTTGTTCTTCTTTCTCTAGTTTCTTTAATTGTGAGTTTAGACTGCTCATATGGGAATGTTCTTCTTTCCTGAGGTAGGCCTGTATTGCAATATACTTTCCTCATAGCCCGGCCCTCGCTGCACCCCACAGATTTTGTGGTGTTAAATTATTGTCATTTGTCTCAATATATTGCTTGGTCTCTGTTTTTAATTGGTCATTGATTCATTGGTTATTTAGGAGCATGTTGCAAAGCCTCCATGTGTTTGTGGGATTTTTCATTTTCTTTACGTAATTTATTTCTAGTTTCATACTTTTGTGGTCTTAGAAATTGGTTGGTACAATTTCAATCTTTTTGAATTTACTGAGGCTCTTTTTGTGGCCTAGTACATGATCAATTCTTGAAAATGTTCCTTGTGCACTTGAGAAGATGTGTGTCCTGTAGCTTTTGGATGGAATGTTCTGTCGGTATCCATTAAGTTCATCTGTTCTGATATGTTGTTTAGTGCCTCTGTCTATTTACTTATTTTCTTTCTGGTTGATCTGTCCTTCAGAGTGCGTGGGGTGTTTAAGTGTCCTAGAATGAATGCATTGCATTCTATTTCTCCTTTCAATTCTGTTAGTATTTGTTTCACATATGTAGGTGCTCCTGTGCTGGGTGCATAGATATTTATAATGGTTACATCTTCTTGCTGGGTTGACCCTCTTATCATTATGTAATGTCTTTCTTTGTCTTTTGTGACTTTCTTTGTTTTGAAGTCTGTTTTACCTGATACAAGTACGGCAACTCCTGCTTTTTTCTCCCTATTAGTTGCATGAAATATCTTTTTCTATCCCTTCACGTTTAGTCTGTGTATGTCTTTGGGTTTAAAGTGAGTCTCTTGTAGGCAGCACATAGATGGGTCTTGTGTTTTTATCCATTCAGTGACTCTATGTCTTTTGATTGATGCATTCACTCCATTTACATTTAGGGTGATTATCGATAGGCATGTACTTATTGGCATTACAGGCTTTAGATTCATGGTTTCCAAATGTTCAAGGTTAACTTCCTTACTATCTAAGAGTCTAACTTAAGTCACTTAATATGCTATTACAAACACAATCTAAAGGTTCCTTTTATTTCTTCCATCTTTTTCTTCCTCCTCCATTCTTTGTATATTAGGTATCATATTCTGTACTCTTTGTCAATCCCTTGATTGACTTTGGGGATAGTTAATTTAATTTTGCATTTGCTTAGTAATTAGCTGTTCTACTTTCTTTACTGTGGTTTTATTACCTCTGGTGACAGCCATTAACCCTTAGGAACACTTCCATCTATAGCAGTCCCTCCAAAATACCTTGTAGAGATGGTTTGGGGAGGTAAATTCTCTCAGCTTTTGTTTATATGGAACTTGTTTAATCCCTCCTTCAAATTTAAATGATAATATTGCCAGATAAAGTATTCTTCGTTCAAGGGCCCTCTGCTTCATTGCATTAAATACATCATGCCACTCCCTTCTGGCCTGTAAGGTTTCTGTTGAGAAGTCTGATGATAGCCTGATGGGCTTTCCTTTGTATGTGATCTTATTTCTCTCTCTGGCTGCTTTTAATAGTCTGTCCTTATCCTTGATCTTTGCCATTTTAATTACTATATGTCTTGATGTTGTCTTCCTTGGGGCCTTTGTGTTGGGAGATCTGTGCATCTCCATGGCCTGAGAGACTATCTCCTTCCCCAGATTGGGGAAGTTTTCAGTAATTACCTTCTCAAAGACACTTTCTATCCCTTTTTCTCTCTCTTCTTCTTCTGGTACCCCTATAATGTGAATATTGTTCTGCTTAGATTGGTCACAAAGTTCTCCCAATATTCTTTCATTCTTAGAGATCCTTTTTTCTCTCTGTGCCTCAGCTTCTTTGTATTCCTCTTCTCTAGTTTCTATTTCAGTTATTATCTCCTCCACCGTATCCAATCTGCTTTTAATACCCTCCATTGTGCTCTTTAATTTTTGGATCTCCTTCAGTAATTCATTCCTGAGTTCTTGAATATCTTTCCATACCTCCATGAGCATGTTAATGATTTTTATTTTGAACTCCCTTTCAGGAAGAGTCATGAGGTCGATGTCAGTTAAACCTTTCTCAGGAATTGTATTGATAAATTTACTCTGAACCAAGTTCCTTTCTCATTTTATATTTGTATATGGTGCTCTCTAGTGCCTAGAAGGTCTACTCCCCGGAGCTGCTCAGCCCCTGAAGCAATGTTAGGGGTTTCAGGGAGTGGTATTGGTGCCTGGGGGGAGGAAAGAGCTGTTTCCTGCTTCCTGGCTGCTATGCCTGTCTCCACTGCCTGAACCAGTGGGCCAAGCACCCAAGCATAAGCCTCTATGTTTTGTGTTTGTAGTTGCTGTATACAGATCTTCCCTCTGGCTGGCCTAACACCAGGGTAGGGTTTTCTTGTTTGCAAGCCAGGTGGGATTGTCTGGGAGAAAGGCGCAGTAGTCTGTGTATCATGGAGGGGGTCCATGGAGCTGTGTAACCAGCCAGGGAGCTGGAGCACCTGAAGATCATCTAAGGAGAAAGATTTCTTTTTCCTCCTTAAATGTGAGAGTCTATATGGCAAAGCTCCCAACCTGCTGGGCAGAGTGCACCAGGACAATTTTGTCTACCTGTCCTCTCTCCTGAGCAGTAAGCTCTGTTGCAATCCTTGCCCCTTTAGCAGCCCTCTTGCTAAGGGTTTCCTTGTTAGGAAGTCTTTCAGACTGCCCGCCTTTCTTTTGTCCCAGAGCAGTGAGATATGGATCCCTGCTTTCCACAAGCGGCTGGAATCTCAGTCTGTCCAGGAATTCTGCCTGTCTTAGCTTTCCAACCCCGTAATCATGAGAGTATCATGCAAGCACCATGAAAGGTAGATTTGTGCTCCCATAGCAGATCTCCAGAGTTAAGTATTCAGCAGTTCCAAGCCTCCACTCCCTCCCTGCTCCGTTTCTCTTCCTCCCACTGGTTAGCTAGGGTGGGGGAAGGACTTGGGTCCCACCTGGCCACAGCTTTGGTATGTTACCCTGTTCTGTGAGGTCTGCTCTTTCCTCCAGGTGTATGCAGTCTGGCGCCATCCTCTTTCCTGTTTCTCTTTCCAGATTAGTTGTATTAATTATATTTTCATATTATATGCAGTTTCAGGAGAAAGTCTGTGTCTCACCTCTCACGCCTCCATCTTTAATCCCTGTTCCCATTGTTAATCCTAGAATGGAAGCTGGACTCTAAAAATGTGCTTCTGTGACTATCTGATTCATGAATCATAGACTAAGTGAGCATTTGCAACAACTAGTGACACATATAATATATGGGATAGGAAGGAAAGAATAGAAAATGTTAATTATTCTACCTAAATGAACTATCTTTGTTTTAAATAAGTTTCCAGGAAGAACTAGAAGAAAAATGTCCCCAATGTTTTTACTAAAAGGTGTTGAAGATAGGAAGCCCTTAAATGAAAAGAGATATAGGTGTGCTTTTCAGGCTCATGGGTGGAATAGCACAGATGGACATGTGCAGTAAGCAATGCTGAGCACATTGCTCTGTGCTGGGAGAGTAGTTTCTGGCTGCCAAGTCCATGTGTCACCAGATACCCTGGGGGGCTCAGATAGCCCCAGTGTTAGAGGTAGCATAGTATGGTGGTTAAAGCAGGTAGTTAATTCCTGTCATACCTGGGCCTAAATCCCAGCCCCACTATTTACCAGTCATTTGGCCTTAAGCTAAAGACGTTTCCTCTTGTCTAACATCACGGGCAGCCTAATTCCAATGAGGCCACAGGAGTCTCACACTAGACTAATACCTACATGTATGTACTCAAAACATCAGCTCTGTTGTTTTTAAGGCACTCAAGCCTTTGGCTGTCGTGCCACTCATGGACACACAACTGAGAGAATAGGCAGAGGAAAAAAGATTTAGGACCTCTCACTCTTGCAAGGCCATAGGGCAGGGGTAAAGATTTTAAGCTACGGTAGGTTTCCATCAAGATACTGAAACTTTGGGTGTACCCATTGGCTGAAAGCATGTCGAGCAAAGGCTTAAGCGCCAAGGTAATATCTAAATCTTCAGAATCAAGGGGCTAACCTCTGTGCCCAGGAACACAACTTCCTGTAATTCCCTGGTCTGAGGTGAAATGGGAATTTTTGGTGGGCAGGCTCCTGGCTTACCCAACAGGCTTGTTCCGAATCCCTAAGCTGGGTCACAGCTGGCTTTCCCCAGTGCACCCACGTTTCCTTCTAACTTTGCAAAAATGCCCCCACTTTGAATCCTCCTTCTCCGAATGGCTCTTTGAAGTCTTTTAAGTAGATGTAGTGGAATTATCAGAAAATCTATTTATAGGATTTTTTCTTGAGGAACCTGGAGATAAAATTTGAGCAATGCAGAAGTCCTCTTGGGAATATTTCTGTACCTGCAGAAAGGTAGATTAGAAAGATGACTGCTGAATGGTGTGAATTGCCTTTGCACTAAGACCCGGGGGTTTCAGTGTGAGCTGTGCTGCCAGCCCAGTGGGAGGCTAAGGCGAGTGGCTGACACTTGCTGAGCCTCAGTTTTCCCATATGCAAAGTGGAGATAAAAGTATACTTCCCCACTGGGGATGTTCTGAGGATTAACGGAACAGTAGCCGTGCAGCACTTCATAGTATTATATACCCCTAAAGATATTACTGTTACAAAAATGCACAATATAAGACTATTTTTTACTTTGTGACTTTGATGGCATGAACAAACTTCGCCTTCCAGCTTTTTAATATGATTATAAGCCCTTTACAAGAATACAGCTTTCACTCTGCACAGCAGGATACATAATATTTCTTATAAATTTAATTTAGAAAACGGCAGGAAAATAATGTTAAGGATTTGCCTTAAGCCCACTAAAGCAAAGCAATTCCATTAATACTGCCACTCCATCTTTAACTTGACACCTTCTGCTTTAAGATGACAGTCTCCTAAGATCCCTGCTATTCTTTGGAACAATAAAGGTAAACTTGAGGTGCACAGTGCATTTCGTCTCTGAATTTCTTTTTCCCTACCACTGCCTAGTCAGATCCCTAACAACCAACCCCCTTCCCTAATGTTTATTTCTTCTTTTGAAGTACTGGTCTGAAAAGTTGAAGGAAGTTTCCAATTGACTTCCAATAACTGATGCTCTTCCCTTAGCATTCCACTGCCCACCTAGAACCTCTGAACACCTGTGGTCACAGGGGATCTGCGTATGCCATGGGGGAATGTGGAACTAGGGAGTTTTTGCTTTTGGTTAAAGATGAGAAGGTACTGTCTTCAGGGACTGGAAAATGATTCCCTGCTTTGGACAGTTTGTCCCTGGTAGGACAGCACCTGGGTCTCCACCTCAGAAGGGACCTGTGTTAGTTTCCCACAGCTGCGGGGATAAATTATTACAACTTAGTGGCTTAAAACAACACACATTGTCATCTTACAGTTCTGTAGATGACAGGTCCAACATCGGTCCCACTGGGCTAAAATCAAGTCCCCAACAGGGCTGTGTTCCTTCTGTGGGCTGCAGGGAGATCTGTTCTTGATTTTCCTTGCTGTCTCTATTTCTTGCCTCGTGGCTCCCTTCCTCCAACTTCAAAGGCAGTGATAACGGATCAAGTCCTTTTTATGTCATCACTCTGACCCCTTCTTCTACTTCCCTTTTCCACTTTTAAAAATCTTTGTGATTACATTTAGCCTGCCAGGATAATGAGGAATAATCTTGCCCATCTCTGGGTGATTTGATTAGCAACATTAATTCCATCTGCAATATTAATTCTCCTTTACCATGTCACTTCACACATTCACAGGTTTCAGGGATTAGACATGTACATCTTTGGGGGCAGGGGCTATTATTCTGGGACCCAAATATATTCCCCAACTCTTGCTACAGTGGACAGCAGGGGTCCCACAGACTCCAGGGATGCAATGGGGTATTAAGGCACTCAAGCCTTTGGTTCCTGATGTTGGAAGGTGTGCTTGGTCTCTTGCTGTTCCTGCATCTCAAGCTTCTCGCTCTGTGGGCAATGGTTTCTTCCTTATCAGCCTTGCACCCCAAAATCCAGTCTCCATCCTACTCGTATGGGAGAAGCTCACCAAGTGCAGATCAGTGCCAAGCTGAGCATCTCAGGTAGATAAGTAATCCTCCTACAGTGATCTGAATGTATTTCAAATACTTTAAATACTGAATGCTGAAACTGAGTCCTCATTCTAGATCTCTGCCCTACAGTCGTTGAAACAGCAACTGATTTATGTTTTTGACTTCCTGACTGACCCACCAAGGTTAAATTCAACAACGAATAGTGTTTGTCTCTGTTATAACATATCTATGTGGCATGGAGGCATTATGGTGAGCTCTTTGCGTACAGGATATCATTTAATCTTTCAGACATATACACCTTCAGAGAGGGAAAGTGTCTTACCCGAGGTCACGGTGTTATTGCCCTGAACAAACCCAGAGCACTTTGACTCCAGAACATGCTGTGTCTCCACTTGGGTACCCACTGCTCGCAGTCATCTCATGCCCTCCTATGTCCAAGAACACCAATCTCTTATTTAGTGCCCTTTCTTATCCCTTTCCCTTTGCCTTTTATGGAATCTCTAAGGCTCCCTGTCAGAGGCAGTTAGTTAATTATGCTAAGAATTCCTTATCCTTAGAGAGAAGCCCTAAGAACAATGGAAAGGGGTGACTTTTCACACCCTAACATTCTGACAAGACACCTTTGGTCGTCAGGGGTTCTGAAATCATTCCAGAGGGCAGATGTCTGTGTTTCAACCACAGCTCATCCCATGTGGAAGCAAATGAAACCCGAAGCATCCCCTCTGTGAGATTCTATAGCATTCAAGGAGGGGAGTGAGTGAGACTGACGGGCAACCAAAGATTAATTGGGTCTATGTTGGTAAGTGGTTGATGGGCCCAGGTCAGCCTCTGTTCTGTGTCAGCTTGAAAGAGCAAGTTGTGGAGTGGAGTCAGGAGGCTGTGAAGGGCGGCCTCGGGGTCAGAATGACAGCAGCTCAGGGAAGGCTCTGGGCTGTGAAGTAAAACAACCACGAATGTAAATGACCCGTGGCTCTGATGATGTGCAGCAGAGATGTTCGTGCTTTTAGACTGACATTCAAATGACTGAAATATCACCGTCTCAGCAGCCCGATCTACACTGAGGGAGAGTGAATCAGATCATCTGCCAAGGGTTACCACTGACTAAACAGTGTTAAAAGGTTTCTCAGTCTCTAAGGTTTGAAGCCTTTGGGAGAATATGCAGTAAGGTACAGTTAAGGCAATACAGTTTAAAATATTTACCTGTAAATGAGCCTATTAAACTTCTAAAAATATTAAGTATTTCCCACAAAGAAAAGCACATCAAATGCATAGACAGACACCACTCCTGATCCATCTATAAAACAGTCCCAGCTATTTCTTATTCTATGTGGATATTCACCTAAAAGGGAAGATTAAGGGAATGAGGTAAAAGAAAAACAGGAAACTTTTAGTATTGGGAGAGTTATCATGTAGAACAGTGATTACATGCAAAGTACTCGATTCCATATGGCACAGCTGGAAACTCCTGTTCCCAGAACCCAGTGGCCACTCCCCCAGGGTGGGCCTCTGTGGGGCAGCCAGCAGGCCAGGGCCTGAGCTTCAGCTTTGAAGGCCACCTGTCTCAGTATTGTTTTTTTACTGGAGGTGAGTAAGTTCACGTGACTGACTCAAGCTAATCAAACTCAAAAGAAACTAAATGTATACACAGAGTTATCTTATTGGTATTCATTGGGAAGTATGCTTTTATTGGCAGCCAGGATACTAATAAATCAAGTATGTAGGAAGTCAAGTTAATAATCACAGTTTCTTGATCTGCAGAGAATAGTAATAAAAGAGGTGGAGGCTGTTGCTTAGTTCACCCAGGTCATGGGGTGAATTATTAGGATTATCCAAGCCCATAGCAGACTGTACCTAATTGTATCATAAAACCAATATTTATTGAGCACCCATATATAAGGCAGAGAACTAAGCATCTTACATACAATAATTATTTCCATTTTACAAAAGAGGAAATTGTGGCTTAGAATTGAAAACCAGTGCTAGATCACATGGACTACAGAATGATAGATTTGAGGTTAAACCCAGGTCTGTCTGACTCCAAGCCCAGACTCTTAACCACCATTATATACTTTCTTTGCACTCACTGGAATGTTCAAATTCTCAGATTTACTGCCTGTTCCCTGACAGTGCTGGGAAAACACTGCCAAATCCTTGCTTTCTGACTCCCCTTTGTTTAAGCTGCCACACTGACCATTCTTTCCTGTTAACATAATTTTTCTTCTGTCTTCTCTAATTCATTCTTTACACAGCAGCCATAGTGATCTTTCTAAGACACAAATCTGATCCTATCACTCCACTGCTTAAAACCCTTAATTGGGTTCCATGGGATAATGCACAAATGCCTTTGCTTGGATTTCAGACTTCTTGATGACCTGTCTGCTGTTCGCTTCTCCATCCTCACTACCTCTTCCCCATGCCACTTTACACTCCTGCCATATTTAACGTTTTTCCATCCTTAGAACCCCAATCTCAAACTCAGCTCATTTCTCTCATGGTCTCCCTGTGTTTTTCCCTACACAACATTAGTACATTGCAGTAATAGTACAGCTCCTTTCAGGTTCCCAGACCCAATTCCAATGCATGTGTGTGTGTGTGTGTGTGTGCATGGGTGTAGGAAGGGGGTCTTCCCACACACACAACACCAAGCAATTCTCCAATACCAGCAGGGTGTCCAAGAACTCAATTCTGGTGCTGTCTGCCTAGAGATGACACCAGATTAAGGGCTTGCCCCAGGTTAAGGGCTCCGTCCTATAAGACTGACCTCCACCCCCAACTTCAGATGCCAGTTGCAAGCTCCACGCAGTTCCCGGTGCTTCTTATCTACTGGCTACAGACTGGAGGTTCCATTAATTTGCTAGAGTGGCTCACAGAACTCAGAAAACCACTTAGATTTACCAATTTAATAAAAGATACCATAAAGGATACAAGTTAACAGCCAGAGGAAGAGAGACATAGGGCAAGGTCCCAAATAAAGGAGCTTCTATCCTCATGTTGCTTAGGGCCTGGCTTGGTGGCACACGGAGGTGTTCTGGTTCCCCAAGCGTGGAAGCTCTCTTCACACAGAAGCAGGGTATCAAGAAAGCAGTGAGCTTTTCTCAGGGATTTTTGTGAGGGCTTCCTTGTATAGTCATGATTGACTGTATTACTGGCCATTGGCTGATTCAATCTCCAGCCCTGTCATTGGATAGGGTCCAAAAGTCTCTCATTATCATGACAAGACACCCATTTCACCTTTAAGGCCCTGCACTGTTTTCAGAAACTGTGCATAAAGACCAAATATACCTGGGAAATATACATTTAGTCATCTGAAAGACCAAATATGTATTTCTTACAACTCATTATAATGCTCCCTGGTTCTCACTCTTATTCCTGCTTCTGTCAACATCTCTCCGTATCGTTCCATCTCTCATTTTCTCCTTTTCTCCTCACCTCTTCCTTATCAGCTATTCTTCCCCCACCTTTTCTAGATGACATCATCCACCCATTCAGTCCGTAAATATTTATTGATTACCCAGTACATTATCAGACACTGTGCAAGCACCGCAGTTATACAACAGACAAGATAGACAAGACACACAACAGACAAAATAGTTCTATTTTAGTGATGATAGAAAAGAATCAAAAGAGCCAATGAAGAGGGAAACCCCCAGGTTGTGATGAATGCTACGTTAGAAGAATGAAAGCGGTGGTGATGTGAAGGGAAAAATTAAGGAACACTTCTGAGGATGTCCCTGTATGTTGTGATATGAATGAGGGAGCCAGATATGAATTAGCAAGATGAGCCTGGACAAAGGGTCAGAGTGAAAGGGTATCTCGCCTCGAACTTACCCACCCTGAAATAACTCAGGGAGGCATGAACCCATACAAGAGATTTTACTGACTGAAAGAGAGAGTGGCTGTCTCTAGGCAGAGAGCAGCAGCTCGTGGGTGAGGAAGCACGTTTTTAAGTAGTAGGGGTAGGGTGTGTTCTGCTATGGGATGTTGATGATTGGATCTTAAGGGGTGGTACCTCTTAGCGTGCCAGAATTTGCCTTCATTCTCATCTTTTTCTTTTCTTTATAGGAGCCTCTGGGGAACTGGGCATAGAATCTCATTCTCTAGCTACTTCCTGCTGGAAGGGGGTACGGATTCTGGAGTTGGCTAGGCCATTGCTGTAGAGTTGGAAGGGCGGGCATCTTGAGATGATTCGTGATGTCATCATGGCTGGTTTCTTTATTCTTTATGAGAAGGCTTTTATTGTCCTGGAAGAGTAACTGGTTGACAGTATGGTTAGAATTTTTTGAAATTTGATTTTGAATGAATTTTTGGAATAGGTTAATGAAGCAGAGAAGGAAAAGGAGAATAATAATAATAAAGGTAATAAGCGCTAGGAGGGGCAGGAGCCAATTGAAGGGGTAAGGGGACGGATTGCTAGGGGAGTTTTCTAGAAGTTTGGAGGCTTGTTCACAGAGGCGTTTTGCGCCATCTCAGACGAGACCGGATTTGTTGGTGTAGAAGCAGCATTGTTCTTGTAGTAGGGCATATATTCCGCCTTGTGCATCTGTAAGGAGGTCTAGACCTCTGTGGTTCTGGAGAACAACTGAGGTTAGTGGGTCTACTTGATCTTGTAGGTGTTCTAATTGGTTAGAGACTTCTTTTAGCCCTTTTGTGAGTTCCCTTGATAGTTTAGCAAATTTTGAAAGGGATGTTCCTAGAGCTCCAATTCCTGTTCCGGTACCCGTGATTATTCCTAGGTAGAAATAAGGCGAACTAATTGTATAGCACGGCGTGCTCTGATGTGGGTTATAGGGGAGACAGGAATGGGTAGGTCAGGTGTGGCTAAGGAAAGCATGGGAGTAAGGAGACTTAAAGTACAAGTCCTGGTCCAGTTGGTTGGCAAGCAGACATATGCTCTATCTCCCCATACCTAAAATATGCCTGTTTCCAAGGATAGATATCCTATGAGGTCAAAGCAGCATAAGAGGAGGAGATCTGGGGGTGGTTTGGGGAGTAAATCCTGGACTGCCTGAAATTTATGCCACATTTGAAAAGAGGAGCTTAATGCTGCAACTGTTAGAGGGGATAGAGGTGAGGCTGGTTGTATCTTGGCTGGACTTTCTTGGCTGAGAGCTGGATATTTTTGGTTTAAGATGATTCTACCTTCAGGTATATTGAGTTGTTTGCATTCTTGGTTTCCCCTATGGGCTAGGGGAGTGTCCTTTAGGGGTCTTTTCCTCTGTTTTGGCAATATGGGGATGTGGTGGCATTTAGACTGTCTTGGAAAGAGTGATATCCAGGGACCCTTAGGAAAGCTCCCAGATGGTTAGTATTGTGGTGGTTTGATGGTGGAAGAAGTTGGAGGGTGTGTTTGCAGAGGGAAGGATCTAGAGAGCCTACTGGAATATAGTGGTCTTGTTGAGCTTGAGAAATGCATAAGGGGGCAAGATGGGTCATATGAAGTTTACTTTGGGATGGACCGATAATGGCTCGTTGGGGAATTTGGTGGGCTTTCAAAGTTTGTCTAATGCTTTTTAGTGCTCCCGGTAGTCTGATGCCAGATCCCTCAGCTAGGGCTGTGCTTCTGGGGTTAGTTGTTTTGGTGAAGTGAAGTCCTGCTGAGGTATTAATCCAGGCTGTTAAGGGAGCAGGGGTTGCTGAGTCTGCTAACTGAAAAAGGTGAAGACAGACCTAGCAAGGGGGTTGGATAGTTCCATTAAAGGTTTGGATGATTTGAGCTGTGTGAGAAATTGTTTGATTGAGGTATGTGGGAAGGGTTTGAGCCATAGGGTTAGAGGTTGAGTGAGTAAGTATTACTAAGATAATAAGGCTTGGAGTAAGAGAATGCATGAGGAAAAGGTTGTAATTTCACTTGGGGAGAAGTCTGAAAGGGTTCCCTGCAGCCATAAATCTTGAATTATTATATGTAAGGGGGTAGAGGGTGATTATTGGGGAAGTTCCTCTAATAAGATGGCTCGGAAATGAGCAAAGTTATGCAAGTTTGAGCTCATAGGAAATGAGTGAAATTATGTAGGTGTTGTACTTATCCTTTTGTATCTTTGGGGGTGTTCGGGGATGGCCGGAAGGGATGTAGGCCAAGATGAAAACCAGATTCGGAGAGGTACTGTTTGGGTTGTAGAGTAGATTACTGGAGGATCTGTAGTCTGTGGAGTTGAAGGTGTAAGTGGTCCTGTCGGGATGGAGGAGTAGGAATCTGTGGGAGATTCAGAGGAAGGGGAGAGCATGAGACAAAGGGTTTTATATGGGAGTTGTGGATCCAGGGAGGAAATTTTGTAAGTTTGACTGCAGTAGGAGTGGATAGGACCACTTTATAGGGCCCCTGCCATTTGGGAGTTAGGGGTGATGGCACCTGGTTAAGAAAAGAGAGGAGGACTGAATCTCTGGGTTGATAAAAAGTAGGAGAGGGAGGGTTGTGAGGTTTTGGTGTGTAAAGGTCAGTATGGGACCATAGTAGAGAGCGGATGTGTTGGAGTAGTGGAAGTATAAGGTGAGAAGGAAGAGTGGAGGGCTCAGAGTTAAGACCTGGTGGAAGCATAGGGCAGCTGTACATGAGCTTGAAAGGAGAAAGTGAGGTGGGTTTTTTGGGTAGAGCCCAGAGTCGGAGCAGGGCTAAATGGAGAGGCTTTGTCCAATCAGGATGGAGTTCCATGGATAGTTTGGTAAGGATGCACTTAAGGGTTCAGTTGGTTCTTTCCACCTTACCTGAGGATTGTGGGTGGTATGGGATATGGAAATGCCAGAGGATATTAAGAGCTTTAGCAGTTGTCTGAGAAACTTGGGAGATAAATTCTGGGCCATTGTCTGATTGTAAGGAAGTAGGTACTCCAAAATAACAAAATGGTGGAAACTGTCTGAGCTCATTTGTTAGTTGTAGGGAGGCTTCAACCCAACCTGAAAATGTGTCTACCAGTACTAGAAGGTATCAGTAGCATTTTACTGAGGGCATATGAGTGAAGTCGAGCTGCCAGTTGGTCCCAGGAATGAGTCCCCATGCTTGATGAATGGGAAAGGAGGGAGGTCCAGAAGGTGAGCTGGGATTAACCTTTTGGCAGATTTTGCATGAGGTGGTAAGTGTTTTTAGAAAGGTAATGTCTGAAGAGGAGAGAGGTAGGTGGGTTTTTAGAAAGTGTAAAGATTGGGGATTATGATGAAATAGGTAATGTAGATAGGAGAGTATGGCCTTAGTAGAAGGTGATTTAGAGTCTATGGGAGAAGGGAAGTGAGTGTACCCATCATAGAAGTCATTGCTGCCCATTTGGCTGCTTTGTCCACTGTTATTTCCCTGAGTGATGGAAGACTGACCTGATTGATAAGAGCAGCAGTGTACTAGGCCTATGACAGTTGGTAGGTATGGGGCCTCTATTAGTTGCATGATGAAGTCAGCATTGGTAATGGAGCTGCCCTTGGTATTGAGGAGTCCCCTTTCTTTCCAGATTGCTGCATGGGAGAGTAAGATATAGAAGGCATACTTGGAATCAGTGTAGATGGTAAGTGAAGATCCCTGTGCTAAGGTAAAAGCACGGGTGAGGGCAATTAATTCTGCCTGTTGGTTTGTGGTGTCAGGGGGAAGGGGCTTTACCTCAATAGTTTGATCAAGGGAGACAATGGCATTTCCAGCTGGACGGACGCCCTCATGGATAAAAGAACTACCGTGAGTGAACCAAGCATGTGTGACCTGAGGGAGAGCTCCCTCCTGGAAAAGAGGACAGGGTAGTAACTCACCTAGGATTTGTAGGCAGTAATGAGAGCCAGGGGAAGATTCTATTTTTTCCCATGATTTGGTAGGAAATGGGAGAAGAGTAAGTAGAAGGATTAAGGGGAGGGCAGTCTTCAAATCTGATGGAAGTATCCTCAGTCAGAGCGACATGATGTGACAGAATCCTACAAAGGGGAACAGTTTGTAAGCCCTTGTAGGTGATGAGTTCAGAAAGATGGGGAGGGGAAAGAACAGTGGTGGGTGATCCAAAAGTGATCTTCTTTGATTCTTGGATGAGGATGGGGGCTGCAGCCAGAGTCCACAGACAGGGGGCCCATCCCCGAATGGTGGCGTCCAGCGGCTTTGAAAGATAGATGACGGGGGCAAAGGAGGCCCTAACCTGTGGCCTAGGACTCCCAGAGCAAACCCTTGATTTTCTGAGATGAACAGGAAGAAGGGGCGCATGAGATCAGGGAGATGGAGAGCAGGGCTTGTAAAAGAGCTGCTTGAAGTCTATGAAAGGGCTTGGTTATGGGTGTTAGGAGAGGTTCCGGAGTGGATCCTCGGGATGCTGAGTGGAGAGGAGCGGCTAGGAGGGAGAAATTGGGAATCCATGAGTGGAGAAACCCAGCAAGTCCTAAAAAGGAGAGGATTTCATTTTTTGTATGGGGAATGGATATATTTTGAATGAGTTTTTTTCTGTCTAAGGTAATGGCTTTATCCCCTGGGGTAAGTAGAACTCCTAAGTCACTTTAGAGTGGAAAGTTGAACTTTGGAAGGTGAGACTTGATACCCATGTTTCAAGAGAAAGTTGAAAAAGAGAAAAGTATTTTGCTGAGAGGTTTGTAGGGAGGGGCGGCATAAAAGAAGATCATCAACATATTGAAGGAGAGTAGAGCCTGAGAGAGTGAGGGACTTAAGGTCTTGTGCTAGGGCTTGTCCAAAGAGGTGGGGACTATCCCTGAAGCCTTGAGGAAGGACTTTCTAGGTTAACTGACTGGAGGTTTGGGTGATGGGATCAGTCCATGTAAAGGCAAAAAGGTCTTGGGAGTTGGGATGGAGGGGGATCGTGAAGAATGCATCTTTGAGGTGGAGGACAGAGAAGTGAGTAGAAGAGGTGGGGATAGTGGATAATAAAGTATAGGGATTAGGGACTACTGGATGGATTGGAATAACAGTTGCACTAATAATCCTTAAATCCTGAACTAGCCTATAAGAGCCATTAGGTTTTTGACAGCCAGTATCGGGGTGTTGTAAGGGGAACTGGCCCATCTCAAAGGCCTTTTCGTAGGAGCTCTTGGATGATGGGTTGTAAACCCAACAGGCTTTTGAGAGGTAAGGGGTATTGAGATTGTGAGGGGAAGGAGGTAGGGTCTTTGAGTTTAATGGTCACAGGTGGGCAGGTGGCAACAGAGGAGGCAGAGGTATCCCAGACTATGGGGTTAACTTGACAAGGGGGTAAGGGAAAAGGGGAGGGAGGTGGGTCTGGGATAGTTTGGAGAGCAAGTAGAAAAGGGATCGAAGGCGAGTTGTGGTTGAAGTGTGGGCTAAGGGTAAAGGTGATGGAGGCCCCTAGCTTAGACAATAGGTCCCTTCCCATAAGGGGAACTGGACAATGGGGAATTACTAAAAAAGAATGAGAGAGAGCAATGCCCTTAAAGAGTCAGTGAAGCATGGGAGTTTGTAAAAGCTGATAGGGTATGCCTTCTACCCCGACTATAGAGGACTGTGAAAGGGAGGTGGGCCCCCAGAACTCCTTCAAGACTAAGTAGCTCTGATGTCTAATGGAAGCTTGCCTGCTACCACAGTGTTCACCCTGGGCTCCCGTGAAGTGATGTTAGTAGCCGGGTGTTGGAGTCCCACGCCCCCTCAGTCGTCGGTGGATAGACATAGAAGGTCTATAGGTGGGTTGTTGGAGTTGGGTGACTTGGCACCACTCAGTGTGCGAGGACAGTCAACAGCCCAATGTCCCTCCTGATGGCATTTAGGACATGGACTGGGGGGCTACTGGGGATTTGGGCAAGCTCTAGCCCAATGTCCCGATAGGCCACATTTAAAACATGGACCAGGAGGCCCTCCTGGTTGTTTCTTGAGAAGTGGGGTTACCCAGGTACCAGTGGTTGAGGCAGGCTGTAAGGCCTTAGCTATCATTTGGTATTTTTGTTTACGGGCTTTATCATCTCTTCCATTGTGCACCTTGAAGACTACTGCCAGGACTTCTGCCTGGGGATTCAAGGGTCCCCTCTCTAGGCATTTAAGTTTAGCCTTTATGTCGGGGAAGTTTTGGGAGAAAAAGTAAGTCAGAATTAGTTGTCTCCGATCTGCGGTTTCAGGGTCTAAATTGGTATACTGTAGAAGGGCTTTAGTAAGATGGTCTAGGAACATGGAGGGATTTTCACTTTTATCTTGGATAATTTCTTGGAATTTCTCATAATTGATAGTTTTATTGGCTGGCTTCTTGAGACCCGTCATGAGACAAGTGATAAAATGATCTCGGCTAATGACTCCCCCGGGGTTGTTGTTATCCCAGTTGGGGTCTCGACTGGGAACTGCCTCAGCACCGACAGGGTGAGTGGGTGTGGTTTGGTGGACTCCATCGGCATAAGTCTGTTCCCAGACTCACCTGCACTCCTCAGGTAGAAGGGTATTGGAGAGGATCATGTGTACATCATGAAAGGTTAGATCATATGATTCGGTCAGGTACCAGAACTCCTTTATATAAGTGGCTGGGTTGGAGGTGAAGGAGCCCAATCTCTTTTCTGTTTGGGACAGGTCAGAGAGGAGAAAGGGACATGGACCTGAACAATGCCTTCTGTGCCCGCTACCTCTCGTAGTGGGGCTATGACTTGGGTATGAGAGTGAATAACTGGGGGACTTGGTAGGGGATCTCAGGGTGGAAGGGGAACTGGCTGCAATTGAGAAGGCGGCATTGTTACGCTGCCGCAGATGGGAGCTTGTGGTGGAAGACCTGGGAGGGGGGTTGAAGGGGAGGAGGCTGTGCAGTTTTCACAGCGGCACTGGGAAGACTGGGTGGTTGAGGAGGAGGAGGAGGTGCCGTAGGGATTTGGGGTCAGTAGGGTGGGGGTTCGTCAGTGTGGTCAAAGTCAGAGGATGCAGTGGGATCTGGTTTGTTGGAGGGTGAAGACTTTAGGGTGAGCTGTAGGTGTTAAGGATTGAGGGGAGACAGAGAAAGGGCTTGCTTTGGAGGTAGGAGAAAGCCTGGACATAAGGATTCTCTTTCCACCTGCCCGTATGCTCACAGAAGTTATATAAGTCTTAGAGAATATTAAGATCTAAAGAGCCATTGGGTGGCCACTTGGACTGATTATCTAGGGAATATTGTGACCAGACCTCATTACAGTAATGAATACGTTTGAAAGGTTTGAGGTTGGGAGTAAGGCGGAGGGGTTTGAGATTATTGAGTAAACGTCCCCATAGCGAGTCCACAGGGATTGAAGGGCCAGTTCCCATGGTGAGAATGAGATCATTCACAGATTACAAAGGCATCCCAGAGTGATAAGGAAAGGTTGAGAAGACTGAACATGGCTAGGGGGTTGTCACCACCTCTAACCAGGTGGTCGAGGTGAAAAACACCAAGGAGGTTCGGTACCTGGTACCAGGAGCTTACGAGTAGATAAAGGGAAACCAAACCTCAGTGAATGAGGATTCTCACCATGGGGAGGCAGAGAAAGGTCAACTATGGGGATCAACTGTAGCAGTGAAGGCAGTGGCTGGGGGTTCCCCTGCCCCAGAGGAGACCACGGGGGTGCTGGACGTTCAATGGTCACTTCTCAGGTTCCACCAGGGCATTTAAGTCAACCCCAAAGGGAAACTTACCAAATCGGAGGCCAGTGTTGGGTGGAAGATAGAGCGACTGGGGGAATGGAAGGTGGGTTTGTGGAGGAGGATCAGGGAGTGAGGGCTCCCAAGGCAGCTCAAATTCTTGGGGGAAGAGCAAGGTCACTGGGAGAGCCTCAATCCAAGTCACAGCACCATTGAAAGGGTATCTCGCCACGACCCTCCCTACCCTGAAATAACTCAGGGAGGCACAAACCCACGCAAGAGATTTTAATGACTGAAAGAGAGAGTAGCTGTCTCTAGGCAGAGAGCAGAAGCTTGTGGGTGAGGAAGTGCGTTTTTAAGGAGTAGGGGTAGGTGTGTTCTGCTACGGGGACTTGGTGATTGGATCTTAAGGGGTGGTGCGTCTTAGTGCACCAGAATTTGCCTTCACAGAGTAGGGATGAAAGTTGGTGAATGTGAGGCACAGAAAGGCTGGTATGGCTAGGGATGGGCCATAATAGTAAAAATTGAACTTGGAGAGAAAGACACGAGATCATAGGTGCCCTGAGAACCCAAAGAGGAGTCTGTATTTTATTCTGTACAAGAGGAAGACACTTTACACTGGTAAGTGGCATGAACTGGTTTCCTTTTAAAAAAAAAAAAACAGACACTGAGATTATGACTGACAAATAACTGGTTTCCATTTTTAAAAGTTTGCTCTGGTTGTGAGTCAGGACTGGATAGTGCGTGTGTTGGGGCTGGAACAGAAGAGTTGAAGTAGGGAGTCCAGTCAGGACTCCATGGTAGTGGACCAGTGAGAGATGATGGGGCCAGATGAGGACAGGGTCTGTGGATATCATGAGAAAAGGTATTTTTGAGTTGGCAAAGTTTGTTTCTGGACTGTGTTGGGAGGATGTAGGGAGAGGTGTGAGGTAAAAGGAAAGAGAAGAATTGAAGATGACTCGTACAATTTGGTGCAGGCAACTATATGCATGCAGTGAAATTTTCACAGCTGGGAAAAACTGGGGGAGAAACTGGTAAATAATCACCATAAATTCTGTGGGTGCAAAGGTACACAAGCAAATATATGATAGAGGAGCAAATGAATTCAATTAATTATTTCAACTTCTTTTATTCACTGTATTTAGGTTAGATAATAGCCCTGACTCCACACAAGCATGATTGTTTATTAGTTATATGTGTTAATATCTTGGTCATGCACAGATTATTTCTTGAGGTCAGCAACTTCTTTAATCTCACCTCCTAGATTGATTCTAATTTTGCTTTTAGCACCTGCTGAGGTTCCTATGGAGGACTGGGGCTATGCTTTATTTATTTTATCACCAGTACCTAGTGTGGCATCTAGCACATAGCAGATGCTCAGTAATAATTTATTAAATGAATAAATTGACCAATGTCTAAAAAATACATGGAGACAGACTTAAGCTTCAAATGTCTTATGACAATTGGGTCATTGGGAATGCAAATCTGTCATCCCCCAAATCAGAGTTTTTCACAATAGAGATGGCTAGGTGAGGTGACATATGTGCTTATAAAAGTATATTACTTAAAGGAATGTATTATTTACAACAAAACAAAAGGAAATTTCAAAAATTCCTATAGATCTATCATCATCTCTTTTCTTACAGGAAAATCACTTGAAAATGCCTCAGACTGAGGAGGTCCCTGGGAACAAAATGTTCTGAATGTCACAAGCTTAGATTTCTAAAGCAATATCAAGTAGCTCAAGTCCTCTGCTATAAAGCCAAGGATCATATTTTTCTCTACCTTCCACCCACCTACTGCATGGAGACCTGGATGTGAGCATTAACTGAAAAATGAGTGTGAACAACTTTGCCTTGGCAAGTGCTGGCGTTGCATTATACCACCCATTTGAGCAACATCCATGTTTATCCAATGAAGGTTGCCTTCTAATAATCAGCATTGATTATTCTGTGATACCAGGGCTCAGGCCATGTTGGCTGTGAGTTCTAAGGTTGAGTAAATACGCAATGTGCAAGCCTGACACCGGACGGGGCTTGGGAGCCAGACTGCTTCTTTCTCCATTTCAATGATCAGGCTCAAGAAAGACTTGGTGATTATGTTGTCATAGACTGAGGTTTGTTGAGGTTATAAAGTATGCAACAAAAACCCAATAAATGCTTCAGGATGCAGAATAAGCACTCTGTTGGGAGTGACAGAAGTTTAAGTTCCTTCCGTGGGTAATTATAGTTTTTTAACAGGAAGGAATAGTAAGTAAAGATTACAGTCTGAAAATTTTTCCCTGGGAGCGGTGATACTAGAATGACTGGATCATGTAGGTAAAGCAACAAGATTATATCTAGTACTTTAGATTTATCTTCATTTCTCGAGGTTTTATTTACTTCCTGGAAAGAAGACGGGGCTCTCCTCCGAGTCAGAGAATGGATAAAACTAGCCGGGTGATGGGAGAATTATTTTCTTCAGCAAAGGGAGGAAAAACAAAGAAACAAACAAAAAAGCAGGAGTTAACTTGTTTTCCAATACAGGGAAACAAAACAGACTCCTTCAGTGTGGCTAAGTCTTGGTGATTTTGTCTTCCAACAAACCCCCAAACATAGATAAAGTGCGTTAAGTGCCAATTTGCATTTGGCAGGCAAGTTGGGCTGCAAATGATCTAATTCATCTCAATTCAAATCAGCTTAGCAAATTTGGAAGATGCTACATGAAAATAGGTAACATGGGAGTCACAAACACATGAATTTTAAGGTCTTTAAGCAAAAGTGACTTCCTAGGACAAAGTATTCCCTGTTACCCTTCCAAAGCACAGTGAAACCAGGGAGACAAGGGCCGGCTACTCGGTTCAAAGCTTGCCTATTTAAATGCTGGGCTCAAAAATAAGAATTACAAACCACCTGCCTCTTTTTCAGAAGGAAAGAAACTTTCAAAAGGCAACAATCTAGCTGAAACCCTAGGAAGAAGTGGGAGTACAAAGAGAGACCCCAGTGGGAGAACACAGTAATTATTCAATAATTATTGGTAGTGAATAAAATGCATGAAATGCAGGTGTAAATTATAATGCAAGAATGCCATCATATTCTAATGGCAGGGCCTCCTCAGTCCAGGAAAGAGCACCCCTATGGATTCCTTTTCTGAACCCTTTACTTTGCTTAGGGGAGCTTTAGAAAGGGCAGCAGACTGTGGGTTTATAAAAGTCACAGCAAATTTAGTAACAGGCTCAGGTCACCTAAGAATTTTGGAACTTCACCTTCCCTTTTCTTTGGCAATGTTAGTACAAAACATGTATGATAAATGGGTGATCGGATTCCTTAACCTAAAAACAATAACATAAAACAGCAGCACCAAGAGAAAACAATGAAAAATGAGGCTTTCAGGCATGGGCAAACCTATTGCTATTTTTATGAAAATTAGGGCCACTGAAAACAAAGGATCAGTGTTAACCCAGTGCCTTATGTTGGTATATTGCTTTACAGTGTGCAAAGTGCTTTTTTATCCATTTTCTATGGGGCTCTCAAAGCAACCCTGTTTTAGGCAGGAACTATTATTGAAACAAGGAGCATAAAAGGTCTGAAAGATGCTCGGCACATAGTTGGCACTTTACAAGTGAGAACATGGATGCAGATGTTAAGTGAGGAGCCCTAGGTCACTTGTTCTGCTTGTGCCCAAATCACCTCAAATCCAGGTCTTTATATTTCCAGTGCAAACTACTTCTCCACTACTTCCTACTGACTTTCTGTGTTCTCAGGGCACAGAAACAGCCAACCTGAAAACATTTGCTTATGCAACAGTTTCTATTACTTTCTTCTGCAGAAGCTATAAATTGGCTGTAATGTCAAATGACTACATATCACCTCCATAGTCCTTTGTCCTCTTCTAGAGGCGATGATGGGCAGAAAAATGAGCCATCAAAAGGGCAAGAGGGAATTTAAACCCTGACTCATTAATCAGTCTTGCTTTGCTGTAAAATCGCAAAAGATTGAAGCTTTTTTTCATGTACTCAGTTCTCAGAAATACAGCCTCAAGCAAATGGTACATTTATCTGATCAGTGCATGGTAGGAACTTTCTGTCTCGTACTCTTCAGAATCTTGGTGCCCACCCAGTGCAAAATGAGGATGGGGTTTGGAAAACATGGGATTGATCTCATAAATATATAAAACTGGACATCTCAGGACTCAGAGGGGATTTCTGTACATGAATATCTCTGCCTGCCTGTGGGTAAAACTGCAATATTTCCAGAATTGCCTGCCTGGTTTTAGTGCATCTCCATATCAATAGGTGTTTCCAAGGGTGGAGAGAAGTAGTTCATCACCATATCAATAGGTAATTACATGGGCGAGGGAGGAATTATCTGGACCAGAGAGGTTGGGTAGAGCGCTTTCTTCTCCTGCAGCCAGGTTGAGAGAGACGCAGGATGACTTCTTGTAAGAAATAAATGGGTTTATCCCACTTTATTTCTCCCTTTGACTGATTTCAGTTTCAAAGGTATTTTGCCCTGGAATTTTCCCCCCAGAGTTACATCTGGCATAGTTGGCAGGAACTCTGAGCCCGAAATCAACATGGATGTGACCCTTGGGCAGGCTGCCTCTAGGGATGGCAGGGAGGGCCCAGTGACTGCAGCAGTAGAGTTGGAGCCCCCTATATGTGGGGTTTCCAGTTGGGGAGCCCCTGGCGGGGAATTGGTCTAGGGTGGGGGTGGGGCCTTCCCCAGAATTGGGGAAGGGCAGCAACACCAGAAGCTGCAGAATTAGCCGTCCATGAGACAGAAGACTGCTTAGAGGCCTTGAATGGCCATGTAGCACCTGGCATTATAGGATCTCTTTTCCTTGAGATAGTGGAAATGTTATCAAAGAGAGAGAGAGGGTTATCGAGGAGAGAGAGAGACTTTTTACAGGAGAGAGACACACTTCAGCATCACTTGGAGGAGCTGGGTGATGACCTATGGGATGCCCTTAAGGAAGAGGGACAGCTATTGAGAAGACAGGCAATGCTCCTGGAAGATTCTTTAGCAGCAGTGATGGGGGAGGCAGCAGGAGAGTCTGTATTGCAGGAGGTCGTGGGGCAGGGGGAGGAAAGAGTGGTACCTTCAGCCCTGGAGATTGTAGAGGAGATGTCAGGAGGAGATGGGGGTGTGGCAGAGGGCTGATCTGTTGCCGAGGCCACTGCCCAAGGCACCAGCCTCTCCTGTATTAAAGGCCTGCCCCGTTGTAATTAAGAAAGTAAGAACACAACAACCGTGGGCTCCTGAGGGGGAGGAGAGGCCCACTCCCCAGGTTGTGGACCACTCCATGCTCCACCCCTATACCCAGGATGAGCTAGTACACATGAGCATCTGATATTGGCAGAAGCCATCAGAACCTCTGCCTATATGGCTTTTGCATCTCTGGGATATGGGGGTGGTAAACATTGTTATGTCGGGTTCTGAAATGAGAAGAATGGCTTCCCTGATGACCCACCCTTCCCTCTGGAAGCCATTGCAAAGTGCCTGTCACACCTCAGGGAATCAGGTGCTTTGAATTGGCTGATAGCAGCCATAAGGACAGTTTGGCCTAATCAGGGTGATTTACCCTACTTATCCACTAGCTGGAAAACCTATGCAGAACTCCAGCAGGTGTTATGGGAGCTGGGAATGAAAAATATCATCTATAATATGGAACCCCAGGGCCCCAGTGAGGAGTTGTTCACTGAAGGAATGAGAAATCTGGTGCTCCATACAGCTCCCACATCTGTTTGGGATACTAGTAACTATTCTTGCCCCCCACATAGGGGAACCCATAAGAGAGGCTACTCGTACTTTAGCAGATCTGGGGGAGGTTGAAACAATAAGAGCCCAGAAGGAAGTATGGGCTATGACTGAAAGGAGAAGTGCAAAGGGCCCTGTGAAAGTCTCAAGGACCCAGATGTGGGTTAATTTGATAAAGGCTGGAGTAATGAAAGAAAAGCTTGATGGGCAGCGCAATAGGATCTTGTTAGAACTGTGGCAACAATTAAAGCCAGAGCAGCAGATCCAGCCACTGATTTCCAGGACATGGAAGCTGAAGGCAAAGCCCATGTCCAGCCTGTGTCCCTGCAAGACTTCCTGGGGACAGTACTCAGGCTCCTCCTGGGCCCTCACTCCCACAGGATGCTGATTGGGTGTCACAGTTTGACTAAGGAAAGGGTCAAGGCCCCCACCTTGGGGGAAGTGGTGGGGACCTGAGGCCACATATAGAATTAGCAATTCATTGGTCCCTGTGAATGTACAATGTGTCCTGGCACTTGTGGACACAGGAGCTGAGGGTTCTCTGATTTATGGCAATCCTGAGTGTTTTCCTGGGACCCCTGCTGTGATAGATGGTGATGGGGGTAAGGTGATTAGGGTGAAGAAAGCCCAAATCCCATTGGGAATAAGGTGTTTATGCCCAAAGGAGTACACTGTGTACACTTCTCCCATCCCTGAATATATTTTGGGGGTAGATATCCTGCAGGGCCTGTGGTTACAGACCGCTGCAGGTGAGTTCAGACTGAGAGTATGTGTGGTAAAGGCAGTTCTGAGGGGACATGCTAAGCACCCACCTGTAGCTCTACCTGTACCTCAGCAAGTGACAAATACTAAGCAGTATAAATTGCCTGGAGGCACAAGGAAATTGGAGAAACTCTATAGGAATTGGAGAAGGTGGGCATCATAAAGTCCACTCATAGTCCTTTTAATTCCCCAGTGTGGCCAGTGAAAAAGCCAAATGGCTCCTGGCATATGTCCGTGGACTATAGGGAATTGAATAAAGTCACACCCCTTTTGCATGCTGCTTTCCTCTCTCTAGCAGCCTTTATGGACATACTAAGTCATGAACTAGGGATGTATCATTATGTTGTAGACCTTGCTAATGCTTTCTTCTCTATTGACATAGCACAGGGAAGTCAGCAACAGTTTGCCTTCATGTGGGAAGGCCGGAAGTGGACATTCACTGTCTTTCCATAGGGATACCTCAACAGTCCCACTATTTGTCCCAGGACCTGGCCACATGGAAGAAACCACAAATGGTGCGGCTATATCACTACATTGATGATATTATGCTCATGTCAAATTCTCTTTCAGATTTAGAAGGGGCAGTCCCTAGACTGCTCCAACATCTATAGGAGAAAGGATGGGCTGTGAACAGCACCAAGGTTCAAGGACCTGGTTTATCTGTAAAATTCTTGGGGGTTGTCTGGTCAGGTGAAACTAAAGTTATTCCTGAAGCACTCATAGACAAGGTCCAGGCTTTCCTACCCCTACCACTGTGGCAGTATTACAAGAGTTTTTGGGTCTTTTGGGCTACTGGAGAGTGTTTATCCCACACTTGGCACAAATTCTGAAGCCCTTATACCAGTTGGTACAGAAGAGCATCAGGTGGGACTGGGATGAGACATGTGTAGCTGCTTTTACTGCTAATAAGCAGGCAGTCAAGACCATACAGGCCTTGAGTATAGTGGACTCATCAAGGCCTGTGAGCTAGATGTTCATGTAACTGAGGATGGTTATGGATGGGGCCTTTGACAGCAGCTTTAGTGGACACGCCAACCCATTGGATTCTGGTCACAACTATGGAAAAGAGGAGAGGTCTGGTACACTTTGATAGAGAAGCAACTGGCTGCTGTGTACCACACCTTGCTGGCTAAGGAGCCCATCATTGGAACAGCTCTGACCAGGGGAATGAAACTTGAGCCCTGTGGATATGCTAACACACATTGCTGCCTCTCCTGTACAACTGTATGTATATATCAAAGAGGAGTTATTGAGGTCAGGATATGGCCAGCAGAGCAACATCCTGTTGCCGGCCCCAACTCCATTAAACCCTGGAGACACTTGGATGGAAATGGCCGTGGACATTTTGACACATGTACCAGCAATTGATGGCCCTTCTGACACTTTGGGGAAAAGGCCTGAAGCTAGTCTCATGTGTATTCCTGGAATAACAGCAGAGTGGCCCCCAAAGATCACAGTAGTGTACCTAAAACGTCCAGGAAGTTATTTTCTTCTTGGAAATAACAGCCCTTTTGGCCTGGATGCACCCCTGGCTGTAGCTGCCTTGTGCTGATTGCTACTGTTCAGCTATTGACTGCTTGTAGAATGGGCGAGTTATGGACTTAATCTGCATAGGAGTTTGAACCTAGCTGAATTATTATTGTTTTACGTTATTAGTCTGGTTACAATGCTCCAATTTTCTCACACAGGGGCCATTGCAGAAGATGGGGAATGTGTAGATTATGAGGTGATATTTCTGGAGGGGTGACCTGTGGGTAAAATTGTAATATTTCTAGAATCTCTCACCTGGCTTTAGTGCATCTCCATATCAATAGGTGTTTCCATGGAGTGGGGAGAAGTAGCCATCTCCATATCAATAGGTAATTACATGGGCAAGGGAGAGCTTATCTGGACCAGAGATGTTGGGTGGAGCTCTCTCTTCTGCAGCTGGATTGAGAGATGCGGGATGACTGCTTATAATGGGTTTCTCTCACTTTATTTCTCTCTTTGACAGATTTTGGTTTCAAAGGTATTTTGCCCCAGGATTTTTCTCCTGGAGTTACACTGCCCATAAATATTCTCAGGGAGATCACCTCAAATTGGAGTGCAAGTTTATGCCCTCCATAAGGACAATCATCTATATGTGCCATCAGGCATCTTCTGAGCTCCAGATCCCTATCCAACTGCTTCCTGCTCATCTGTCACCAACACTTCAAAGTCAACATCATAAATGAAATCCATCACCTTTCTCTCAAAAAATGGCTCTTCCTCATCACTTGTGTGTAGGGGAATGATTTCCTACATCCCTTGTAACCACAGTCCCCACAAAAAGCCCATGCCTCCCAGGGCATTATCCCTATCATGGTTCTGCATATCTCTCTCCTGACCCAAACTCCCACTCTTCCAAGCTGGGTTCTCTAGAACCCACAGTATGTCATCAGCAAAAAGGCCTAAATCCTAAGCCTTTCGTTGTTCTGAGGGAAATCTTGGTGTCCCTTGAGGCCAATGCTTTCCCTGTAGCTCTCTCAAGGGATGGTTGTTTTTTCCCCCACCATTCCATGTACCACCTTTTAGAGTGGTGATGTTCTTCATTACCACTTCCAGACCGTCATTCTCCCTGCCTCCACCAAATGTCTGGCTATACTATTTGATAGCCCTCTTTTTAATAATCACTCACCATCTTTCATCCCATCTTTTGCCTTCATTAGTTAAATAATGAAGGCCCTAGATTATTGGAAGTTTCCCTACTGTTACTGGGTGGTGGATTGGGGAATTCCTTGGTTCTTATCTTCTCAGAGGAAAGAATGAGAGACCCAATAGACAGTTAAACCCACAAAGGACTTTTATTTAAAAAGCAAAGGAAAGGATGCTCCAGAGACAGAGGAGCAGTCTGACCCTGAGGATGTGTAGCCACCCACCCAGTTTTACCTGGTGTCTTTTTATGGGGGATTATTTGTTTCCTCCCTCTCATTTTTTCATTCTTACATTACCCTTTGAATCTGCCTCAGTTTCTCCCCTTCAGCCTCTTTGTGCAAATTTGTGTTCATCATTTTATCGAGAGCATCTAAGTAGAACCCATGGTGGGCCCAAAACCTCAATGTAAAAGATATTATAATGGCCTCAGGATCATTAGCAACAAGGTCTTCCTTAAGGCCACTTCCTCCAAAATTGGGAAAATCCCAGTGACCTTTATCTTTTATCAGTTTGTGCTGAACCACAAAAGGGGTCTGTCTAAGGGAGACGGAAATATCTGGGAGGAGACTGAGTAGCTACCACCTTCCTTTGTCCTCTCCTGCTAATGTCTATCTAACTGCCTACTCTAACAATACCACTCTTCTATTATCAGCCTTTGTGTTTTTAATATCTATATGAGTAATTTGTCTAAAACCTTGTCCTTGCCTCCAATGAGTGTATCTTTCATTGCACCTCAGTTATCTGAATCCATGGTATGCTTTGTTATCGGTACACATATCTTCTCCAAAATTTCAATTGGAGGCACCCCATCACTCACTCTAATATCCCCATCCCAATCATTTTTATCCCCCTGGGAACTTCTATTTGATCTTACCTCCTTCAACTGTCCATCACTGCTCCAAGTCCTCACTTCCCTCCTTTATCCACCTTAGATGCCATCGTACATATTTATAATTGCTACTTTGCATCATCTTCAAATGCCTTCTCTCCTTCTCTCTCTATTGTGTTCACAATCAACTCTAACCCTGATTAAATCCAACTTTTCACATTCTCCATTACTATTCTGAAGTAGGTGATCATGGCTGAGAAAAAAGCATGCACACAACTCTTCTGGCTTTAAACTAATCCTCAAGGGACTTTCAACATTCCAGGAAGCTTACAACAGTTCCATAGTCAATGTATTCTCTCATTTAGTATTTCACACTTGTTTTCTTCCCTATACACATGCACAACACACAGACACACACATGCACACACACACACAATAATGCCCTTGCTTCTTATTCCATTAAGGAAATAAATGCAATGTACTTTTCTTCCTGAACCTGCCCCTTCCCTCTTGTGCCAACAACCCCTTTGTTAACAAAGGAATGGTCTCTTTTCCTATCAAAGATGAAATCTGCTTGTGCACTGGATACTATTGCCCTTTTGGACAGCCGAGGAATTTGCTTCTGCTTTTAACCCCTTCTCTACCTGTTTATTCTATTTCTCTCTTTACTAGACTATTTCCAACAGTACGTAGACTTGCGGAAATATCTCCAATGTAAAATAAAAAAAGAAAAAACCAAAACAACAGCAACAAAAAAGGCCTCCCTTGAACACACATTAATCTCTAGTCCCTTTTTTCTGTTCCTCTTTAAAGAAAATTCCTTAAAAATATTCTCCACACAGCATCAAAAGTGAACATTCAAAACTGTAAGCCAAATAATGCCACAACCAACCCATCAATCCTCCAGAATTTTCCCAACACACTGAGAATAAAATCCTGAGTCCTCATCACAGTTTATTAACCTTACATAATCAAATCCCTTATTTGACTTCATTTTTAAATTCCTTTTCTCCCCCACTTTCTTTCTGCTTTATTTTTCTTCATAGCAATCAGTACTTGACTGCAGTTGGCAAATAATGGTTCCCAAAGATGTCCACATCTAATCTGAACCTGTCAATACGTCTATTACCTTACATGGTGAAAGGGGATTAACTTGAGGATATTGAGATAGGGAGATAATTCTGGATTATCTGGGTTGGACAAGAGTCCTTATAAGAGGGAGGCAGGAGGCTCAGAGTCAGAGGAGAGAGATCAGATTGATGCCCTTGTGGGAAGGTGGCCATGAATCAAGGAATGCAGGTGGCCTCAAGAAGGTCGAGCAGGCAAGGAAATGGATTCTTAGGAGCAACACAGACTTGTTGACACTTTGGCTTTAACGCATAAGATCTATTCTCAGACTTTTGACCCAGAACTAAAAAGGTAATAAATCTATGGTGTTTCAAGCCTCTAAGTTTATGGTATTTTGTTACAGCAGCAATAGGAGGCTAATACACTGGTATTATGTTGTTCCTACACCTGTTTAATGACCTGTCTTCCCTAATACAAGGTAAGCTCCATGAATTGAGAGGTTGTCTTTCTCTTTTTCACTGCAATTGACCCAGTAGTCAGTATCCAGGAATGGTGGCTATTTGTCAAATTAATAAATGCATGCATGATGAAAAAAAATGAATGAGAATCACTTCCTCCCTGGCTGAAGCATGTGCTTCATGCTTCCTTTTGGCTCTGGGACAAAGACCACAACAGACAGTCCAGGGTATTCCTATCACCCCCATGCATCTGGATTTTCAGGTAGGGGCTAACATCAAAGAACAAGCTCTGAACTCTCTCCAGCACCCAGATACTATGCCCCATGGATCACCATCAGGATATTAATGACTTCATTTCCCTTTCTGGAAAATTGTCCATTTCTCCTGTATACTGCATGATAAATGAGAAAATGGATTAATAGGAAGGACATTAACTGGATTTGTTTGTCTTTCTCTCTAGAATCTAAGCTCATGAGGGCTCAAAATGTCTTATTCTCTGCTTTATCCTCAGGGCCTAGAAGTGTACTTGGTACTTGGTAGGCTCTCAATCAGAATTTAATGAATAAACCAGCTTAATTTCTCCTCCCCTCAACCTCAAATCAAGACAGTCTCCAAATCCTATAGATTATCTTTCTTAGCATGTTTAAATTACCCTCTCCCTCTATCTCCTCTGCTCTAGTCTCAGTTCATAGCCCTCATCCTCTCCTGATGGGATGAATGTAGTATTCTCTACACTCCAAGCCCTTTTGCACACTGCTACTAGAAGGGCTGTGGAGAAAGTGAAGGTTCCAGTGGCCAGAATTTGCAACGGCCCTGGTCAGCTAGCTCACTACACATTGTGTGGTCAATACATTGCTATTGACTCTATATAAAGAGCTCCACCAAGTGGTCTGGGCGACACGGTGGCATGGTCATACAGCTGCATGAGAGCAGAGACTGGAGTGGTGACAGCACGGAGGGCAGAGTCTGAAACGGCTGCGGGGGTAGGGAGGCCCAGAGGCAGAGACCGGCTTGCTGCATGCAGACTTGCTCTGAGTGGACAGGATTCTAGTGATTGACCTGCCACCATGGGAATAAAGTTGGGTACAACCCTTTCACTCCAATTATGTTCCATTGTATTTTTGGTCTCATTGTACCCATAGTGAACTTGTCTGGGGCTGAAACCCATTGGCAAAAAAGGGCTTTCTCAGATCTGATCATACTAATCTCCTCTCCCTGTCTAAGACCTCTTCAAAGACTTTCCCACCATCCATAGAATAGAGTCCTCATCCTTTGATATGGCATTAGTGAAATCCACATCCTGCCCTGATCCTGCAGCTGTAGGCCATGCTTCCTTCTATCCCCTTTCCTCACCCTCAGTGAGCCTGTGATACCCAGTCACATTGTTTAGTGTCCCTGTGCCATTATTTAGGCCTCTTCCTTTGTGTTCTAGTTAGCTATTGCCATGTAAGAGACCACCCCAAAACGTTGTCCCTTAAAACAACAACAGGCATTGTTATTCTCGTTCATGATGGCAGAGGTTGATTGGCCTCAGCTAGGTGATTCTTGCTTGTGTTCTCTCAGGTCAGGTCGCACTCAGATGGTGGCTGTGGCTGGAACCATCTCAACAGTCTCCTCAGTCATTTGTGTGGCAATTAACAGGGTGGAGAGCTGGGGGCCCCTGTCTTCTCTCCAGTGGACCCCTCCTTCCTCACAATACGGTGCCCGAGTTCCAAGAGCAAGCGTCCCAAACGGACTACACAGAAGTGGCATGTGCTTTCCTACCTAGCTTGGGAAGGCATACAGCGTACTTCTGCCATATTCTACTAGTTAGAAGGAGCCATGAAAGTCAGCCCGTATTCAAGGGCAGGGGTATTAGATCCAACTCTTGATGTGAGGAACATCATGCATGTACAAGGAGGGAATGAACTGATAGCGAATATCTTTGGAGACAAACTATTACGTGGTCAAGGAATGCTTTCTTCTCTTCCACACCCCATTTCCATAGCAAACACATCTCCTACATTTCACAATCTACTTCATCTCTGACTCCCACACTCTGAGGCAGAACGAAGCCCAGCCTCCCTTGTAGGGCTACTGTTCCCACTGTGGGCCTCTCTCTGGGCACCTACAACATACTGTTTACTCACTTACACTTCTGCCTCTCTAAACACTTCAGGATGTGAATCTGTGTTTTCTCACCTCTGTCTAGGAAAGTGCCAGATACAAGGTTTAAAAACATTTGTTGAGTGAAAATCAATTGTTTCTGAGGACTAAGTTAGCCAGACATATATTTCACATGATTGGCATTGAGAGAAGGGAGTTCAAATGGAGACGCTGGCAGGTGAGTCCTAGGAAGTGCATACCTGAGGCACACATCTGACCTGGGTCTCTGCATATTGGTGGGACTTTCTAGGTTCTTGCACATATTCAAGTCAAAAGAGAAAAATAATTACCTCAGTGTCATGAGGTATTTTAAACTCATTTGAAGAGGTCAATGGTTACAGCTGTAAGTGGAACTTTCTGCTGAAGGAAAGGGGAATTTTGAATGTCGCTGAGCATTTCCAGGACTCACAGGCTGGAAACGTTTTTGAAAATAGCAAAAGCTGTAGTGCTTTTTTTCCCCCTTCAGTGGACATTGGCTGTTTGCAGTAAGTGCCCACAGGGCGCCAGGACACCTACTGAGATAATGGGCAGTCTCTGGGGCTCCAGCTGACATCAGGACTAGGAATTATCCCTGAAGTTTACTGACTGATCAAGTGCATAATAAATTAAGCAAATGTTCAGCAAGGAGTGATAAGAAAATCTAAACTACTTCTTTGTTCAAATTTAATTTTCCAAGCAATAAACTTTCTGATATTAACAAAGGTGGTGGAACTCCTAAATTATTTTTTAAATCACCTAAAATTTCTTTGAACACCTGATTCCAATAACTAAGCAGGCGCTGACACCAAAACAGGTGACTTAAATTGTTCTGCTAACATTACAAAGCCAACATTTTCTCGATTCAGTCCTTTTGGATTTAATTTCCTAATTAGCTTTAAAAAGAGAAGTACAAAGGTTAAAAGCTGATGCCTTTCCAGAATTCAAGTATTTAAAACTCCATTGCCAATCTGGGAAACTTAATTTCAAAATTAAAGCAATCTGTACACAGCATCTAAATAAATAATAAAATCTGTTTATAGGTTAACCAAACTGAAACTTAGGCAAATCTTGCGAAAATCTGCTTGTTTTTAAATTCAACACTTTGTGGGCATAGTGTCTTCATAAACTCTAGTCTAAGGCTTATTTCAGGTTGTTGGCAAAGTGTCTTTTGCAAAGCAAATTTTTGTACATGTCTGATATTCTTTCAGCTGGTGTTCTAGTCAGACTAGCAAGGGGGGTCATTTTTTCAAGAAATGGCTAGAGAGGCAGGGAAATGTTATGAATGGGAAAGGGCAGGTTTGGGTACATAATGAGTCTAGCATTCCTTGAGAATTATAACTATACAGTATAGTTTTGTTATTTAGTTTGACTCACCAAATTTTAAGTATGTTCATCAAGGGTAATTATCTTTTCCTCTGACTTCTTTCATTTTTTATTCAGAGAGCTCTTACCAAATCCAGAATTTAGAGAGCATTCACCCATATTTTCTTCTGTAATTTTATTTACATTTTCATGGATGTGAAATGACGTTTAGTATATTCACAACATTGTACAACCATCACCTCTATCTAGTTCCAAAACATTTCATCTCGCCTAAAGGAGACCCTGAAGACATTGAGAAGTCACTCCCTATTTCCTACTCTCCCAGCCCTTGGCATCCATTAATCTGCTTTTTGTTTCTGTGGATTTACTTATTCTGGATATTTCACATAAATGGACCCAAACAATATGTGATCTTTTCAGTCTGGCTTCTTTCACTTAGTATAATTATTATTGAACTTATCTACCTTAGAGCATGAATAATCACTTCAATCTTCTATAGGAAGAATTTTATTATATATGAAATTATATATCATATTACATACCATATTGAACATTTATTTGGGTTGTTTCCATCTTTAGGCCATTGTGAAAAGAGCTGTTAGGAACATTTCTGTACAAGTATTTGTTTGAATACCTGCTTTTAATTATTTTTGGGGAATAAGAGTGTCTTTTCTGGGTTTTAGGGCAATTCTGTTTTAACTTTTTGAGAAAAATATTTATATGTTTAATTTTTAAACATCATCTGTAAAGTTTGGTTCTAAATGGATTATTTCTAAATTGTCAATTTCACCAAAATAATTTATTGGATAATTTATTCCTTAGCCTATAAATTTGTGGTTCTATTGTTTTCCCTGAATCTTTTTCCAGAAATTGACTCTTAAAAAATTATTACTGTAACTCTTAAGACTTTAAATATAGGTAATGAAGGACCTCCTTTATCATTCATCTTTTTTGGGATTTCTTGGCTAGTCTTGCCTTTTATTTTTTCAGATTAAATTTAGAACTACTTCTGTAAAAGTACAGAGAAAATTGTTGATATTTTAATTGAAATTGTATTCAAGATATATGTTATTTTGGAAGAAATTGAAATTGCATCCTATTTAGTTAGTATGCTTCTCCATTAGTCATATACTGAGATCTTTCTGTAAACTTTATAGTTTCATTTTGAGGGGAGGAAAGAAAAACTCTTCTTCTACCCTTCTAGTTCAATGGCTGGACCTAAGAATCTCACTGATAAAGACAGATTAACAAGAAAAAAAGCTATTTTATTTACTTACTGTGACTGATGACCAGAGTTTCAAGGTGATATGAGACTCAGGGAGGTGGCCAGATGTCTGGGGCTTCTATGCCATCTTACTTCAAATGATGGAAAAAGGACTAGGGGCTTCTGTGTAGAGAAAGCAAGTGGTAGGAAGGGGAGTGGAGGAAATGGATGGACAACAAGGGTTGTCTTACACAGGTAAGAGCCTCTCAGGTGACAAGCATTATCTCAGGAGTAGGCCTCTTGCAGGTGTGGAAATACCTTTACAAATGGAAATTTCCTTTATAAAAGGGGGCCTTTATTTTTAGATGCTTAGAGGCAAAAGGCTTTTCCTGTCTTTGCTGACTCTCAGTAGACTTTAGGCCAAAATAATCCATATGCTAAAGATGCATAAATTGGGGTGGCATCTTCTGGCACCCTTTACATTCATTCTGATGTTGCATACTCCTTAGTGTCTTGCCAATGGGTTTCAGCCCTGAGCAAGTTCACTATGGATTCAGTGAGACCGAGGAATGACAATGGAACGTTCTTGAGGTGAAAAGGTTTATTACCTGGCTTATTCTCCCAGATAGGTCAAGCACTAGAAGTATGTCTGTATCCAACAGTCTGCAGGTCTGTAACCCTCCTTGTCTCTGCCTCTGCCCAGAGCACTGGACAGAGCTCTTTATATAGTGACTCAGTCAATACTAGCTTATTGCCTATGCGTGTGGAAGCAGTAGCCTAGCAGCAGGCCAGTTATATCACCAAGTAGTTTAGGTTCAGGTGAGGATCCTGGCCATAGAACCATTCACTTTATCCACATTTAGTAAGGTGCCTTGCTATTTAATTTTTTTATTACTTTATGAATAACATCTCCTCCCTATTTTAATTTGGAGACATCTCTTCAACCTCACTTATTCTAGTTCATTTTCAGTTTGTTATATTTTCTACTTTTAAAAATAAGATATTTTCTGATTTGCAATGACCTAAGTAAACAGGTAAATTGAGGCAAGTTAAAAACTGGCAAAAGATGAGTTGATTTGGGAATAGCAGAATTGCAATACATGACATATAGATTGTAGCAAGCTATAGACAGGTCCATTGAGGGTTTGGGGCAGGCTCCATTTATAGGTGGGGAATGTAAAGAGAGGAGAGTTCAGTTAGAGTCTGTTAAAATAAAAAAAGAAACAGAGACCAGCTTTGAAAATTCCCTGTGCAGACAAGCCAGACCATCATACAAACAAAGCTCAATTCAACTTCTTTTATGAGGCCAGCCTGACCTGGGTCACTTTTTGTTCATGTCTCTGGAAACCATAAGTAAAACTTTCCAAAATTGGTCTGATACAATCCCTGAGCAACTCAATATCATTTAAGAAAATTCCAATATTATCAGTTTTCTGCAAATTAGGCATTTATGGGAAATTAATCTCTCAATCCTTAAGTTTTGTCTCAACAAAGCATGAGATTTTCCATTTCAAATCCTCAAGTTCCATTTTAGATTGAAATTCTTTCACAGTAACAATAATTTTTTCCCCCTTTTCCAGTATTTATATTTTTATATCTGTTTGGTGAGACTTTCAAGACAAGAGTCTTCATTTTGTTCATTTTTATACCCCCAGTACCTGGAAAAATGTATGAGCTTAAAATATAGCTTTGAATGAAGAAATTATCTTTGCATAATTATTATAGAAGGCATTCTTGCTTCATTTAGATTTTAATAGAAATGCTTACAGTATTTTACCATCGAGTAAGTGTGGAGAAAGTGAAGGTTTCTATGGTCAGAATTTTCACCTGGCCCTGTTTGGCTTGCTCACTACACATGTTGTGGGCATTACATTGCTATTGACTCTATAAAGAGAGTCAAAAACTAAATAGAGCCTTGGTTCCGGGAAGATGGTGGCATAGCAGGGCGGCGGAAATCTCCTCCCAAAACCATATATATCTATGAAAATACACCAAATACAACTATTCCTAAAAGAGAGACCAGAGTATACAGGACAGCGCACAGCCAGCACCTGCACCTGAGAGGACTTGGCACCCCGCGAAGCAGGTAAGATACGGAGCCACGTCCCCACGGGACCCGAGCACTCCCCCACCCCAGCGCACCAGCGGGAGGAGAGGATTCAGAGCCGGGAGGGAGTGGAAGAACGGGCCCACAAAATAACCAGCCCTGGTGATCTGCGCTGGGAGCACTGACACACATCACGTGGTGTATTGGATATTGGAGAGGCGGAAGGTGCAGGTTTTGAGCAGGAACGTGCCTGGGTCCTTGCAGCAGGCTCCCCAGGACAAAAGAAAAGGATGCGCTTTTTTTTGGCAGTCTTAAATATGAAGGGGCCCAATGAAGAAACACGATAGTCCCAGCACACTCAGCCCAGCAGACTTGGAGTCCTGAGGAATTTCGAACTCCCCCTCTGGCGACTGGCAAAAAGTAGCCACGCTGAGACTTCACACAGAGAACAACAGCCTCCATTCATTCCTGTCCTGGCCAGAGCTATAAATGGCCCTGCGGAGCTGCATGGCCGTGGCTGCGGAATAGTGGAGAACAGCGCCACCTAGAGCATCCTTACAGAATCTACTCTCGGCGGGTGATTTTTTTTCCTTTCTTTTTTCTTTTCTTTTCTTTTCTTTTCTTTCCTTTCATTCTTTCCTTTTTTCTCTTTTATTTGTCTTCCTTATTTCTTTTTTGTTTTTTGTTTTTGTTTTTCTTTTAAGTCTTGAAGAGCCCAAATGACATACGTGGCACCTACCAGCGACCACTTCTGTCTCCAGGAAAAGAGAGGAATATGGTACAGACAAAGCTCACCCAGAGCCAGACAACACCAGAGAGGGAGCCTGAAGGGATGGAAATGCACAACCTTCCTGAAAAAGAATTGAGAATAAAAGTCATAACCATGATGATGGATCTACAGAGAAATATGCAGGAGCTGAGGGAGGAAGTGAGGAAAGACAATGCAGAAATGAGACAAGCCATCAATGGGCTTAGCAGCAGATGGGACAAGATGCAAGAGACTGTTAATGGAAAAGAAATCAGAGAACAGGAATACCGAGCAGCTGAGGCAGAGAGAGATAAAAGGATCTCTAGGAATGAAAGAATATTAAGAGAACTGTGTGACCAATCCAAATGGAACAATATTCGCATTATAGGAGAACCAGAGGAAGAAAAGAGAGAAAAAGGGATAGAAAGTGTCTTTGAAAAATATTTGCTGAAAACTTCCCCATGCTGGGGAAGGAAATAGTCTCGCAGTCCACAGAAGCCCACAGATCTCCCAACACAAGGGACCCAAGGAAGACAACACCAAGACACATAATAATTAAAATGGCAAAGATAAAAGATAACAACAAAGTATTAAAGGCAGCTAGAGAGAGAAAAAAGATCACCTTCAAAGGAAAACCCATCAGACTTCTCAACAGAAACCTTACAGGCCAGAAGAGAATGGCATGATATATTTAATGTAATGAAACAGAAGGGCCTCGAACCAAGAATATTGTATCCAGCACGATTATCATTTAGATATGACGGACGGATTAAACAATTTCCAGACAAGCGAAATCTGAGAGAATTTGCCTTCCATAAAACACCTCTACAGGACATCTTAAAGGAACTGCTCTAGAGGGAAGCACTCCTAAGGCTAAAAAGATGTCACCAGAGAAAATAAAATCATAGCAAAGAAAGCAGACCATCCAAATACGACGAAAGACAAAGAATAAAACACCTAGTATACAAAGAATGGAGTAGGAAGAATAAGAAGGGAGAGATATAAAGAAACACCAGACTGTGTTTACAATAACTCAACAAGAAAGTTAAGTTAGATTATTAGATAGTAAAGAAGCAACCCTTGAACCATTGGTAACCACGATTCTAAAGGCAGCAATGACAATAAGTACATATCTATCGATAATCACCCTAAATGTTAGTGAACGAATACACCAATCAAAAGACAGAGAGTAACAGAATGGATAAAAAAGCCATACCCATGTACATGCTGCCTACAAGAAACTCACCTCAAACACAAAGATATACACAGACTAAAAGTGAAGGGATGAACAAAGATATTTCATACAAACAACAAGGAGAAAAAAGCAGGTGTTGCAGTACTTGTATCAGACAAAATAGACTTCAAAACGAAGAAAGTAGCAAGAGATAAAAAAGACATTACATAATGATAAAGGGGTCAGTCCAACAAGAGAATATAACCATTATAAATATATATGCACCCAACACGGAGCGCCAGCATATGTGAAACAAATACTAAGAGAATTAAAGGAGGAAATAGAAAGCAATGCATTCATTTTAGGAGACTTCATCACAGCACTCACTCCAAAGGACAGATCAACCAGACAGAAAATAAGTAGACACAGAGGCACTGAACAACACACTAGAACAGATGGACCTAACAGACATCTACAGAACTCTACACCGAAAAGCAACAGGATACACATTCTTCTCAAGTGCACATGGAACATTTTCCAGAATAGACCACATTCTAGGCCACAAAAAGAACCTCAGTAAATTCAAAAATATTGAAATCCTACCAACCAACTTCTCAGATCACAAAGGTATAAAACTATAAATAAACTTTAGAAAGAAATCAAAAAGGCTCACATATACATGGAGACTTAACAACATTCTCCTAATGAATCAATGGGTTAATGACCAAATCAAAACAGAAATCAAAGAATATATGGAGACTAATGACAACAACACAAAGCCACAACTTCTATGGGATGCAGCAAAGGCAGTTCTAAGAGGAAAGTATATTGCAATCCAGGCCTATTTAAAGAAGGAAGAACATTCCCAAATGAATAGTCTAAAGACACAGTTACTGAAATTGGAAAAAGAAGAACAAATGAGGCCCAAGTCACCAGAAGGAGGGACATAATAAAGATCAGAGAAGAAATAAATAAAATTGAGAAGAATAAAACAATAGAAAAATCAATGAAACCAAAAGCTGGTTCTTTGAAAAAATAAACAAAATAGATAAACCCCTAGCCAGACTCATTAAGAGAAAAAGAGAATCTACACACCTAAACAGAATCAGAAATGAGAAAGGAAAAATAACGACGGACCCTACAGAAACACAAAGAATTATAAGAGAATACTATGAAAAATTATATGCTAACAAACTGGATAACCTAGAAATAGACAGCTTCTTAGAAAAATACGACCTTCCGAGACTGACCAAGCAAGAAACAGAGCACCTAAACAAACAAATCACCAGTAACAAAATTGAATCAGTAATAAAAAAAGTACCCAAGAACAAATCCCCCAGGCCAGATGGATTCACCTCTGAATTCTACCAGACATACAGAGAAGAAATAACACCCATTATCCTGAAAGTTTCCCAAAAAATAGAAGAGGAGGGAATACTTCCAAACTCTTTCTATGAAGCCAGCATCATTCTAATACCAAAACCGGGCAAAGACCTCACCAAAAATGAAAATTACAGACCAATATCCCTGATGAACATAGATGCAAAATACTCAACAAAATATTAGCAAACGGAATTCAAAAATACATCAAGAGGATCATACACCATGACAAGTGGGATTCATCCCAGGGATGCAAGGATGGTACAACATTTGAAAATCCATCAACATCATCCACCACATCAACAAAAAGAAGACCAAAAACCACATGATCATCTCCATAGATGCTGAAAAAGCATTTGACAAAATTCAGCATCCATTCATTATTAAAACTCTCAACAAAATGGGTATAGAGGGCAAGTACCTCAACATCATAAAGGCCATATATGACAAACCCACAGCTAACATCATACTTAACAGCGAGAAGCTTTTCATCTAAGATTGGGAATAAGACAGGGATGCCCACTCTCTCCACTGTTATTCAACATAATACTGGAGGTCCTAGCCATGGCAATCAGACAAAACAAAGAAAAGAAGGCATCCAGATTGGTAAAGTAGAAGTCAAATTGTCACTATTTGCAGATGACATGATACTGTACATAAAAAGCCCTAAAGACTCCACTCCAAAACTACTAGAATCAAAATCTGAATTCAGCAAAGTTGCAGGATATAAAATTAACACACAGAAATCTGTTGCTTTCCTATACACTAATGATGAGCTAACAGAAAGAGAAATCAGAAAAACAATTCCATTCACAATTGCATCAAAAAGAATAAATTACCTAGGAATAATGCTAATGAAGGAAGTGAAAGATCTGTACTCTGAAAACTACAAGACACTCCTAAGAGAAATTAAAGAGGACACTAACAAATGGAAATTCATCCCATGCTCTTGGCTAGGTAGAATAAATATTGTCAAAATTGCTATACTACCTAAAGCAATCTACAGATTCAATGCAATCCCTATCAAAATACCAACAGCTTTCTTCAATGAACTGGAACAAATGATTCTAAAATTCATATGGAACCACAAAAGACCCCGAATAGCCAAAGCAATCCTGAGAAGGAGGAATCAAACAGGGGAAATTATGCTCCCTGACTTCAAACTCTACTACAAAGCCACAGTAATCAAGACAATTTGGTATTGGCACAAAAACAGACCCACAGACCAGTGGTACAGAATAGAAAATCCAAACATTAACCCAAACATATACAGTCTGTTAATATTTGATAAAGGAGCCTTGGATATACAATGGGGAGATGACAGCCTCTTCAGCAGCTGGTGTTGGAAAAACTGGACATGTAAGAGAATGAAACTGGACTACTGTCTAACCCCATACACAAAGGTAAACTCAAGGTGGATCAAAGACCTGAATGTAAGTCATGAAACCATAAAACTCTTAGAAAAAAACATAGGCAAAAATCTCTTGGACATAAATATGAGTGAATTCTTCATGAACATATTTCCCTGGGCAAGGGAAACAAAAGCAAAAATGAACAAGTGGGACTATATCAAGCTGGAAAGCTTCTGTACAGCAAAGGACACCATCAGTAGAACAAAAAGAAATCCTATAGTATGGGAGAATATATTCATAAATGATGTATCTGATAAGGGGTTGACATCCAAAATATATAAAGAACTCACACACCTCAACAAACACAAAGCAAATAATCCAATTAAGAAATGGGAGAATACCTGAATAGACACTTCTCCAAAGAAGAAATTCAGGTGGCCAACAGACACATGAAAAGATGCTCCACATTGCTAATCATCAAACAAATGCAGATTAAAACCACAATGAGATATCACCTCACACCAGTGAGGATGGCCAACATCCAAAACACAAACAACAACAAATGTTGGCGAGGATGTGGAGAAAAGGAACCCTCCTACACTGCTGGTGGGAATGCAAATTAGTTCAACCATGTGGAAAGCAGTATGGAGGTTCCTCAAAAAATCAAAATAGAAATACCATTTGACCCAGGAATTCCACTCCTAGGAATTTACCCTAAGACTGCAGCAGCCCAGTTTGAAAAAGACATATGCACCCCTATGTTTACTGCAGCACTATTTACAATAGCCAAGAAATGGAAGCAACCTAAGTGTCTATCAGTAGATGAATGGATAAAGAAGAGGTGGTACATATACACAATGGAATAGTATTCAGCCATAAGAAAGAAAGAAATCCTACCCTTTGCAACAACATGGATGGATCTAGAGGGCGTTATGCTCAGTGAAATAAGCCAAGCTGAAAAAGACAAGTATCAAATGATTTCACTCATATGTGGAGTATAAGAATAAAGAAAAAAACTGAAGTATAAGAATAAAAGAAAAAAAGCAGAAGACTCACAGAACCCAAGAAAGGACTAATAGTTACCAAAGGGAAAGGGACTAGGGAAGATGGGTGGGAAGGGAGGGATAAGGGGGAAAAAGGGGCGTTACGACTAGTAGATGTAATGTTGGGGGGGTGCGGGGAGGGCTGTTCAACTCAGAGAAGACAAGTAGTGACTCTATAGCATCTCACTATGCTGATGGACAGTGACTGTATTGGGGTTGGTGGCGGGGACCTGATGTAGGGGGTAGTTTAATATCCATAATATTGCACATGTAATTGTAGATTAATGATACCAAAATAAACTATAAAAAATAAACTAAATAGAGCTCTGGCCTGCTGCACAGCTGCAGGGCTGTATAGTTTCAGGAGAGCAGGGACTGGAGTGGTGGCAGTGCCGAGGACTGAGACTGCTGTGGGGCAGAGAGGCCCAGAGGCGGAGACCAGCTTGCTGCATGCAGACTCGCTCTGAGTGGATGGGATTCTAGTGATTCACCTGCCACTGTGGGAATAAAGTTGAGTATAATCCTTTCACCCCAAGAACGTTCCATTGAAATTCTTTCATTCACTGAGTCTATAGTGAACTTGGCTGTGGCTGAAACCCATTGGCAAGACACCACTTCCATTATATTTCGAAATGTAATGCCAAAGTGATGGCATTAGGATGTGGGACCTTTGGAAGGTCCTTAAGTCATGAGGGTAGAGCCTGATGAACTAAGGATCCCACAGAGCTCCCTCTCTCCTTTCACCATTTGAGAACTAAGAAATTTTCAGACATAGTTTTGTGACTAATCAGTGCCATTTAATACAGCATTAAACTTAGTATGCATGTTTCAGAACACACCAAAAAGACAAATTAAAATAATGTATCAATTTGAATTATAAAAAGAAACTTCCTTGTAGATAATGTATAGTTTATTATCTTGTTCCATGTCTATATGAACACAGTGGACTTGGAAGAGGCTAAAATAATGCTTGCTAAACTTTATCTCTTTAGCCATAGTGTGGGGTGGACCTGTGGAAATGTTTCTCGTATTCTTTGGCTAGTAGGGTTGCCTAAACAAGTTGACTTGACTAAACGTTAATACCTGTGGGGAAGTTGGGTTCCTATACCCAGGATCCTCACTGAACTTAAACCACCTGATGATGTAACTGGCCTGTTGCTAGGCTACTGCTTCCACATCTTTAAGCAATAAGCTATTATTGTACTATATAGAGAGCTTGGCCCAGTGCTCTGGGCAAAGGCAGATACCCTAGTGCTCAACCTACTGCCGGGAGAATAAGCCGGAATAAACCCTTTCACTCCAAAGAATGTTGTGCTGTCAATTTCTTTGGTCACATTGAATCCATAGCAAATTGGCCCAGGGCTGAAACCCATTGGCAAGACAATTGGCGTAGTTGGCAGGATTCATCCTTGATCAAGTAAAAAGGGTGCCCTTATGGGAGGGGTGCTTCAGTGGGCTGCCCCTGTGAATGGGGAGACAGTGGATTTTCCCCCAGTGGGTATGTGGTCTGAGGTGGCTTGCCTCCTAGAGGACTGGGCCCCACCCCAGGACTGGAAGCAAGTGGAGGTGACACCTGAGACTGTAGGGGTGGCCCTTGGTATAGTAAGTAGGTCTTTTGAGAGACAGAGTGCACGTGATGCAGCAGGGACTGTGGATTGGCTGCTTCTCACAGTATTAAAAAGGTCTACATAAGAGCTGTAAACTTCTATGGATTCCCTGAAGAGGTAAATGCATTCATGTGATAGGAGGCAGTACGAGAACGCTGGCAGCAAGGTGCCATTGAAGAGGTAAAAAATTCCTTACCGAACGAGATGGCAGCACTGCCAGGTGCTCTAAAGGAGGAGAAGGCCATCAGGGAAATAGACAAACTCCTGAGGGAAGCACAGGTGGAGGTGGCAGGAGAATGCCAGCTGTGAAGCATTGAGGTGAAGGTAAGAGAGTTTCTGAAGACTGAGCTAGCATTGTTGCGAGGCATAGTAGAAAAGGTTAAGGTTGTAGCAGAGGAGGCACTCAGTGGAGGGGAGAGAAAAGTGCCATCAGCCCCAGAAATGGAGGAGCTGAGGAAGGATGAAGGGGCGGTGCCAGAGGCACTGGCCCCTCCTGTATTGAAAGCACACCCAGTGGTTGTAAAGAAAATAAAGATCCAGCAGCTGAAAGTTCCCCAAGGAAAGGAGCAGACCCCTTCCCAGGTCATGGAGAACTCTATGCTCCACCCCTATATTAGGCTGAGCTGTTGGATTTGGGCTCCCAGCTTAGGCAGAAGCCCTAAGAGTCAATATCAGCTTGGCTCCTGCATCTGTGGGACTTAGGGGTGGATGGAATTGTTCTGTCGGGATCAGAGATGGGAAAGCTGGCTTCCCTGACAGTGCAGCCTTTCTTGAGGCAGTGATTATAAAATGCACATCAGACCCCAGGGAGTCACTCCCTCCTCAATTGGCTTATGGCTGCACTTCATGCTGTGTGGCCCAATCAGGGTGATCTGCCATCCTCTACTGTTAGATGGGAGATGTATGCTGAGCTCCAACAGGTGTTACAAGAGCTAGGCATAAGAAATATCATCTACAGTCCAGAGAATTATGGACTACATGAAGAGATTTTCACTACTGGGATGAGAAATATTGTGCTTCAAATGGCCTCCCACATCCCTCTTTGGGTATCTAGTGGCCATTCATTCCCCTCACTTAGGACATCCCATGAGCAAGGTGACATACAGTAGCTGACTTAGGAGAGGCTGCAGCAATGAGAACCCAGAAAGAAATAAGATCTGCTACTCACAAGAAGAATTTACAGGGTTCCATGAAGGTTACGAGGACCCACATGTGGGTTGATATAATACGGGCAGGAGCAGATGGAAGGAAATTAGATGGGAAGTCAAATAGGATCTTACTAGAGCTACGGCAACAACTGAAACCAGAGCAGCAGTTCCAGCCACTAAAATCAAAGAGGCAGAGATCAGAGACAGAACCACAAGTCCAGCCTGTGTGTTTGCAAGACTTCCTGCAGAAAGTGAGCCAACCTCACTTGAGCCAGCACAGGAAGATGATCGGGGAACATGGTTTGACTGAGAGGAAGGTTGAGGTATCTTCCCTGAGGGAACCAGGGGGGACTGGAAGCCACATGTTTAAATAGCTATCCATTGGTCGCCAGTGAACATACAATGCATCCTGGCTCTGATGGACACAGGGGCTGAATGTTCACTAATTCATGGTAACCCTGAGTGGTTCCCTGGGACCCCCACTATCTATATGGATATGGGGGTAAGGCTATCAGAGTGAAACAAGCCCAAATCCCTTTGGGAACAGGGGGACTACCACAAAAAGTGTATACTGTGTAAATATCTCCTATCCCTGAGGATATTTTGGGGATTGATATCCTGCAGGGTCTATGGTTGCGGACCACTGTGGGTGAGTTCAGACTGAGAGTACGTGTGGTGAAGGGAGTTCTGAGGGAACATGGTAGGCACCCGCCCATAGCTTTGCCTGTGCCTCAGCGGGTGACTAATACCAAATAGTGAAAACTGCGTGGAGGGCATAAAGAGATTGGCATCTCTCCAGGAGCTGGAAAAGGTGAGTATTATAAAGCCCACCCTTAGTCCTTTCAATTCCCCAGTGTGGCCAGGAAAAAAGCCAGATTGCTCCTGGCATATGACTGCAGATTACAGAGAACCGAATAAAGTCATACCTCCTATGCATGCTTCTGTCCCCTCTATTGCAGGCCTGATGGACACCCTCAGCCATGAACTAGGAACATACCATTATGTGGTAGATCTTGCTAATGCCTTCTTTTCCATTGACATTGAGCCGCAAAGTCAGGAATAGTTTGCCTTCACGTGGGAAGGATGGCAGTGGACTTTCACCATCCTTCCACTGGGATACCTCCACAGCCCCACCATGTGTCATGGACTTGGAGCCCAGGAGTTGGTTACATGGGAGAAACTGCCAGTGGTGTGGCTGTACCATTATATTGATGATGTCATGCTCACGTCTGATTCTCTTTCAGGTCTAGAAGGCGCTATACCTAGACTACTGCAACATTTACAGATGAAATGATGGGCTGTGAACAGTACAAAGTTTCAGGGACCTGGTTTGTCTGTCAAATTCTTGGGGTTCGTCTGGTTGGTAAGATCAATGTTATGCCAGAAGCAGTTATAGGTAAAGTCCTGGACTTTCCTGCCTGTACAACTGTAGCATTGCTACAGGAGTTTCTGGGTTTTCTAGGCTACTGGAGAGTGTTTATCCCACACTTGACACAAGTTCTGAAGCCCTTATAATGGTTGGTCCAAAAAGGCACCAGGTGGGACTGGGATGAGACGTGCATCTGCCTTTACTACAACAAAACGGGCAGTCAAGGCCGTGCAACCCTTGAGTGTGATAGACCCATCAAGGCCCTGTGAGCTGGACGTTCATGTGATTGAAGACAGTATGACTGGGGTCTCTGGCAGTGGCTTGAACAAACTCGCCAACCTATTGGATTCTGGTCACAACTCTGGAAAGGGGCAGAGGTATGATACACCTTCATAGAAAAACAACTGGCTGCTGTGTATCACGTCTTGCTGGATACAGAACCCACCTCTGGAATGGCCCTGATAAATGTAATAATCACCTATCCCATTTTGTGGTGGGTACAAGACTGGACCCAAAAGCCAAGGAGTGGTGTGACACAAACGCCCACGCTGGCCAAGTGGGGTGCTTACCTACAGCAGCGTAGTGCCCTTTCTAGTAGCTCCTTGAGTGAAGAACTCCAATGCTTATTAGGGCCAGTGACATATATTAGTGAAAAGCAGGAAGAACTTGCTTTTGAACCATTAGTAGCAGAGAGTCCCTATCGGGAAGGAAGAGCCCCTGTACCCGAAGATGCATGGTACACAGATGGCTCTAGCCATGGGCAGCCCCCAAAATGGAGGTCCATAGCTTTCCATCCTAAGACTGAGACAATATGGGTGGAAGATGGTGAGGGGAAGAGCATCCAACGGGCAGAGTTGCGGGGTGTGTGGCTTGTAATCAACCAGGAGTCCTCCCCTATAGTTGTCTGCACTGACAGCTGGGCTGTCTATCAGAACTTGACCCTGTGGCTGCCAACCTGGTACCATGCCAACTGGTTGGTTGGTCACTGACCCCTTAGCGGGCAAGTATTGTGGAAAGACTTATGGGCCTGTGGTCAGACTAAAATAATTACAGTATAGCATGTGACAGGTCATTTGTCACTGGCATCCCCAGGAAATGATGAAGCAGATAAGTTGGCCCACATTGGTTAGAAGGAAATCCTGCCTCTGATGTAGCCCAATAGTTACAACATTGTTTGTTTTATGTGGGGCAAAAGACAATGTGGGCTGTAGCCCACCGGTAGGGCTTGTCTTTGACCTTTGAAGAAGTTAGTGGAGCCTGCAGGAGTGTGTCGTGTGCTCCAAAAGGGAGTTCCACAGCAACATGGGACAATTGCTAAGGGGCCTATACCCCTCGTCAGGTGGCAGATAGACTATACTGGGCATCTACCAGTGTCAGAAGGATATCAGTATGCTATGACTTGTGTGGACACAGCTACTGGACTTCTGGTTGCTTTTCCTACCTGTTGTTCAGACCAGCAGATGACCAAAAGAGGCCTGGAGTGTCTGTTTGCTACCTATGGCTGACCACAGGTAATTGAGAATGATCAGGGCACCCATTTTACTGGACATACACTGCAAGAATGGGTGTGACAGCTGGGCATCAAATGGAAGTTTCCTGTGCCATATAATCCTACTGCAGCAGGCATGATGAAGAGGCAGAATGGCTTGTTAAAATACAGACTAAAGACAGATACCAGTAGTTTGCGGGAATGGTCAGTCCACTTATGGACTGTGGTATGACATTTGAACGAGAGATTCTGAAAGGGAGCCCTGAGCCCCGTAAACATGTTAACACATATGGCTGCCTCCCCTATAAAACTGCAAGTACAAACCAAGGAAGAACCACTGAAGCCAAGGTTCAGTCACCAGAATATCTTGCTGCCAACACCAACTGAACTGAACCCTGGAGACTCCATTGAGTCGACACGGCCTTGGACCTTTTGACGCATGGACCACAATGGCTGGCTCTCCTGGCACCTTGGGGACAAGCCTGGAAGCTGGCCTCCTGTGTATTCCTCGAATATCTGCAGAGTGGCCCCCAAGGGTCACAGTAGTATATCCTGAATGGCCAGAAGGTAGGAGCATCTTACCGGGGAGTTTTGTTTTGTCATTATGGCCAGTGTATACTCCTCCAGGAGCTCTATATATAGACCCTTCAGTAACCCCCATGGGGAAAGAGTAAAAGTCTGGTATACTAGACCTGGAAGGGACCCCCTTCCTGCTACAGTCCTATCACAGGACCACTCTCTTGCATGCATTCTACCTGATGGACAAGATTTGCCTATGCTGGTGTCATTAAAACATGTGTCTTATCACCCCTAAAGTATTTGTGGATTGGGAACTTCCTCTGGCTTGAGGATTATTATAATTTTTTGTTATTAGGAACCTCCTCTGGCTTGAGGATTATTATAATTTTTGTTACCTGTATCAAAATCTTGTATCTTAATTTTTGTTATTATCTCTATGTTGTTGTTATCCTCTGTTGCTATTGTGGAATCTGGTTACAGTGCTCCAGCTTTCTCGCACAGGGACCATCGCGGAAGATTGAAAGCATGTAGATTGTTAAGGTGAGAATCCTGGAGGGGTGGAGTGTGGGGAAGTTGGGGTTCCTATGGCCAGGATCCTCACTGAACTTAAACCACCTGATGATGTAACTGGCCTGTTGCTAGGCTACCGCTTCTACACCTTTAGGCAATAAGCTATTATTGCGCTATATAGAGATCTCGGCCCAGTGCTCTGTGCGAAGGCAGAGACGCTAGTGCTTGACCTACCACCGGGAGAACAAATCGGGTAATAAACCCTTTCACCCCAAAGAATGTTGTGCTGTCAATTTCTTTGGTCATATTGAATCCATAGTGAACTTGCCCAGGGTGAAACCCATTGGCAGGACAATACCACATCCACTAGATATGGTATTCACAGTGCCAAACATGTTCTAGGTGTTAAATAAATGGAGGGGTAGATATTTCTTGTACCAAAAGATGCAGCCGATTATGTTTGAATAAGTATGAAGGAAGTGACCAATATTTCCTACCCATTCATGTAATACTGTAATCTTTGAAATAAAGAACTGAGAGAAAAGTCACCAATTTCTATGATCCTACTTAAAATAAACTACCATAGCTTGAGATACTGGTAGGAGTAGCTAAAAAATTTATTCATTTAATGTTTATTTTAGCACATTCCCTTCCCTTCATATCTTCTTATTAACCACAGTGGGGACAGGAGTGGTTTGGAGGTGGAGTGGAAATTCAAAGTGGGCTTCAGGAAGAGCAATAAAAATGATGAGCAGGTTGGATATATGATTATGAGGAAAGGCTGAGGGACTCAGGACTTTAGATAGGTGAAAAGGATAATGAGGAAAACTTAATATTTTTCTTCAAGGATATGAAGGTTGTAATGAGGAATGTGCTTTTGGTGCTTTACTCTTACAGAGGACAGAATTAATAAAAAGAGGGATACTTTATAGGGAAGTAACAGAACTTCCTGGTAAGGCTGACTGAACATTACCAACATACTACCGAAACAGGTGGGAGAGGACAGGCGCGATCAGTGGTTCTCAAGTGTGGCTAATAAAACATCATTAGCATGACCTGAAAACTTGATAGAAAGTCACAATTTTTATAGTTTATTTTGGTATCATTAATCTACAATTACATGTGCAATATTATGGTGATTAAACTACCCCCTTCATCAGGTCCCCCCCACCAACCCCATTACAGTCACTGTCCATCAGCGTAATGAGATGCTATAGAGTCACTACTAAAAGTCACATTTTTAACCCTTCTCACAACCTACTGATTCAGAAACTCTGAGGTTAGAGCTCAGCACTAGTTCTTTTAACAAGTCCTTCACGTGATTCTGATGGGCATTAGGTTTAAGAATTATTGGGATAAATAAATTTTCCTGGATGCTTAGTTTCCAGATATTTTTGAAAAGCAATGATTGAAAAAATGAAGACTTTAAGCCTCTTCCAGCTCAATATTGTCTGTCTTTTGTCAAGAAGACACCTCCATCAATACAATTTATATCCATAAGCACTCTAAACCTCAGGGGATAAATTCCATCTACCTTGGAAGATAAAGTTAGTGCATTGGGGGATATGTAGCTTTTAATCAGCAATAGTGAAAACTGCCCCAAAGTAAAAGGAAAAGTCCTTTTCTTCCAGATATTATTGAAAATACTCCACAAGGAGTGCCATCTTAAAAGTAAATACATAAACCGTCAACCCAATGTAAAATTTTTAGGATCTAGAAAAAGGTGGAACCACAGAGTAATGATTATGATTAGGCATTGTGGATAAAGGAAAGGTTCCTGTGGCCAGGATTATCACCTGGCCCTGGCTGGGTAGCTCACTACACACATGTGGGCAATACATTGTTATTGACTCTATTTAAAGAGCTCTGTCCAGTGCTCTGGGCTGCATGGTGGCATGGCTGCAAGGCTTCAGAAGAGCAGAGATGAGACTGGAGTGGTGTCAGCACAGAGGACAGAGACTGAGACCTCTGCAGGGGCAGAGAGGTCCAGAGGCAGAGGCCAGTTTGCTGCATGCAGACTTGCTCTGAGTGGTTGGGATTCTAGTGATTGACCTGCCACCGTGGAAATAAAGTTGGGTATAACCCTTTTACCCCAAGAATGTTTACTGTCATTTCTTTGGTCATATTGAATCCATAGAAACTTGCCCAGGGCTGAAACCCACTGGCAAGACAGGCATGCTCCTATAAAGTAGAGTTAATGAAGAAATAGATACAACAGTCTGAACTAGGGAGGGTGCTGCAATATAAGCCCTCTCACACTCTGCTAGAAAGATGGAAAAGGTACAATCACAATCTTTCTGGAAAAAAACTTGATAATGTTGTGGGGGGAAAAAATGAAAGTTCCTATGGCCAGGATCCTCTTCTGACCTTAAACTACTTGATGATGTAATTAGCCACTGCTAGACTACTGCTTCCACACCTATAGGCAATCAGCTACTATTGACTGAATCACTATATAAAGAGCTCCCTTTGGTGCTCTGGGAGGAGGCAGAGAAGGAAGTGGATTATGGACCTGCAGACTTCTGGATGCAGACATGATTCTAGTGCTTGACTTACTGCCATGACAATAAAGCTGGGTATAAAGTCTTTTACCCCAAGAATTGTTCTGTTGTCATTTCTCAGTCTCATCAATCCATAGTGAACTTGCCCAGGGCTGAAACCCACAGGCAAGACATATGTGCATTAAGAATCTTAAAAACGGTCTACTTACTTGATTTAGTAACTTAACTTTTAGGAATTTAGCCTAAGGAAACAATCAGAGGTGCAGTCTAGAATGTTTGTCGCAATCTTATTTGTAGTTGTGAAAAAATTTAAAGCAATCCCTAACTGCCTGCAGAATTTTCCAATATAGTCAAAGAAATGAAAGTGCCAATGTATAAGGATATGTGTAAAAGGACAAGTATTCATACATTGCTTATAGTGCCAAAAACCTCCAAACAAATAAAACCTAGAAACACTGTGAATGTCCATCATTAAGGGAATGGTTAAAACTCTTGTAATCAATGAGGCCATTAAAAAAAATTAAATTTAAACCATTGTCATGAAGGAATTTCTATGATGCTCTGTTAAGTAATAAAAGCAAAATGAAGGGAAGATGTCATAACATGTTTTCATTAAAAACACATGATGGTAACTCCCTCATGTATATGTACATATGTATGCTTATGATTATATTGGAATATATGACTGTGGAAGTTCAAATATGTGTTAAAAAAGAGAAACATGGCCATGATAAACATAACATGCATAATAATGTCCTGCTTAGATAGAATTACACAAATTTATGTGTATTTATTTGTAGTAAGATATTTAAAAGTTCTCTTTGGGTTGTGTGGATAAAATGAGAGCTCCTGTGGCCAGGATTCTCACCTGGCCCTGGTTGACTAGCTCACTGCACACTTGTGGGCAATACATGGCTGTTTACTCTATATAAAGAGCTCAGCCCAGTGCTCTGGGCATGACACGGTGGCATGGCTGCAAGCCTGCAGGACAGCAGAGCAGAGGCTGGAGTGGTGGCAGTGCCAAGGACAGAGGCCCAGAGGATGGCTGCGTGGGACGACTGTGCAGAGAGGCCCAGAGGATGGCTGTGTGGGACGGCTGTGCAGGCAGAGAGGCCCAGAGCATGGCTGTGTGGACAGAGGGGCCCAGAGGCAGAGACCGGCTTGCTGCATATAGACTCACTCTGAGTGAACAGGATTTTAGTGACTGACCTGCCACCATGGGAATACAGTTGGGTATAACCCTTTCACCCCAAGAACGTTTTGCTCTCAATTTCTTTGGTCACATTAAATCCATAGTGAACTTGCCCAGGGCTGAAACCCATTGGCAAGACAGATTGCTTCATTCCTTACTATTTAACATACTGTTTGTTTTGATAGTGAGCCTATAAAATGAAATTGTTTTGTTAAAAAAAATAGCCCCGCCTGTAGAAGTATAAAAGTGAATAGAGTCCTGTAGTTGTCATCATTAGGAACTGGAAGCAGAGGACAAGCTGTGTTGGAAAGTATAGATGACCAGATACTGCTTTTCTTGAGAAACATTAGAGCAGGCTGAATAGAAAGAGAGGAGTTGTTAAGGAGAAATGGTGGAGGAGGCAGCCGTTACAGCACAGTCTAGGGTTGGTTAGGGGGAGGAAATGGGCCACTGAAACTACTAACTCTGCTGATGATTGGGGAGGTATGAGTTGGGGTGTTTTCAGGAAGCTTTCCTGTTGATCCCTGGTACTAAAATCATCTCTCCCCTCTGACTTTCATGATTCCTTTTCTCCACATCTCCCTGAACATTCTGTTCTCTGCCCTACTTGTACTTCTGGACAACTGAGGTAGTAAGTCTGAGAGAAGTTAAAGTAGGAAAGGTGACCCCTGACTTCTGAATCTACCCCCTGCTTCCAGTCTTAGGGCTCTGATAAGAGGAAACTGGTGTCCCCTCTTATTTTCTATCAAAACACCCTGTAATGTGCCTCCTTTATAGCACTCACTATGGTTTATATTTTCTTATTTGTTGCTGTTACAGTGCCTGCAATTATCTTTAAATCTCTTTAGCATTTCAATATGATATTACAGGATGTAAAATTTAGATTAAGCCAATACCCAGCGATTAATTTAGAAAGCATGGTCAAAAAGTGGTCATCTTATAATTAAGTGAAATTGAGGGATCAGATTATATTCTATCAGAAAGGAGCACATTCCAGAGGTAGCTATTACAGTCCTAATGTTACGTACATCTCCATCAATGACAGATTGTTTCCAGTCATCATATTTGATGTCAGAAATAGGTTTCTATTTGCATAAACTGTAGTCTTTTGCTTAATGTGGGGAATGTTAGAAACACTCTGTCAGATATGCAGTTGAGGGATTTAATGTGCATTGAACGTTTAGTAAATAGCATGAATAGGGTATAAGAATCCAGCAAGGCTTGTGACTGTACCCTTAGGGATTACACTTAGAAGTTCTTGCTAGTAGCCATGAACTCTATCTAGATTCTGTCCAGCTATCAGAGTGGCAGAACTCTACCTCTGAAAACTTGGCATTGTTCTAGAATGAGCCTTTCATGCAAAGGTAGTGTGGATAAAATATCTAAAAGGAAAGAGAGCTGAGGCATTCTCCAGGCTACAGCAGTCATATGAATTACTTTTTTATTACTTGCTTTCCTAATAAAATTTTAGTTAAACCTCTCTCAGTATGTGACTTGTTTTTAGCATAACCTGTTGCAAGGAAATAGCCAAAAAAGTTTGGTGGCTGCCATTATCTATAAAAGACCCTAAGAATTGTGTGTATAGTTTGTGATAGTTGGCATTCTTGTTTATCATCTTCCTCCTTCCTTAAACTATAATCTACTCATCTGGCTTATACACTGGCATCTGGGACAGGGACTTCCATAGTGAGTGTGTGGAACTAACTTGGTGCATGTTGTGAATCAGTTGGCTGAGCTCTGCAGCACTCCTTCCTACTCATCTTCAATATTCCTGCTGAAAGTAATGAAAGAAGCAGGACCTTTCGAAGCTGCCCAGAGCCCAGCCCAAAGCTTCAATGGGCTCTGACAGGGAGGGATTCTTTCCTGTAAGAGTTAGAATTTTATTCTTGGTCCCTTGTATCATGTCCACATACTTACCCAAACTTCTTTTCAGGAGTGGTTGTTGATGGATTCTATCAGTTGTGACAGCATGGATAAGTAGAAGTGGAATAGTGGGGTAATGAACAGAGTGGTCAGAGAATCAAACAGCCTAGTTAAACCCTGGTCCTCTACTTACTGTCATGACTGTGGGCAAGCTGATGCCTCAGTTTCCTCATAAAAATAGTCATGATTTATAGGTTTGTTAGTAGGATTAAAGGAGATAATATTTGTGAAATATGTAGAAAAGAGCCTGCCAGACATGAGGTAAGCTCTAGGTGATAATTTCTTATTACTGTCATTATTTATACCAGGAAACACAGAGTTGTGAATAAAGTCTTTGGGTACCAGGTGCTCAATTCTCTGAATAACTGTGCGGGTAAAACTTCAATATTTCCAGAATCTTTCACCTGGCCTTAGTGCACCTCAATATCAGTAGGTGTTTCAAAGGGGTGGAGAGAGGTAGTCCATCTCCATATCAATAGGTCACTACACAGGGGAGCAGGGCATATCTGCATCTGAAATGTTTGGTGGGGCCCCCCTTTGCTGCAGCCGGGTTGCGAGAGACAAGGGCGAGCACAAGTGGACAACAGCTTGTAAGCTATAAATGGGTTTCTCCCACTTTATTTCTCCTTTTGACTGATTTCAGTTCAAAGTTATTTTGCCCCGGGCTGGGAGAATATTTTTGTCCTGGAGTTACAAACTGTTTTCAAACTGGGAAGAACACTGAATTACCTGGAATGCCTGTTAAATATTTGGATTTTCAGCCCCTGACCCTGGAGACTGAGTCACAGAATCTAGGATCTGTAACCAGATAGTCTGCTCAAGTGATCTTTATGATAAGCCATTTAGGAATAAACTGCTCTAAGTATATATAGAAATGAATTTCTAAGCACCTGCAATCATCTAGTTTAAAGTTGGCCTCTGATTAAGAAACCTGCCTAGGGCAGGTTTTGGTGCCTCACGGCACCCTTAGGTAGTAAGAGTTAATTTTCCATCTTAAAGCAGTAAGTTTAAGAGTTTGGACTTTGGGCTCTAAAATGCTTGGCTTTGAATCTATAACTGGAGTGTGACCTCCAGCCTTCCTCAGCTTCCATGTTCTTATTTGTAAGATGTAGATAATAACAATCCCTTCTCCCTGGGATTCTTGTGGCATTAAATGAGATAATTTATAAAAAATAAAAATAAAAAGCAGTTCCTGTACAGAGGAAGACTCAGTAAGTAATTATAAATCAAAATTAGGATCCATCATAATCAGACTTCTTCCAGCAGGGCTGAGCAGCTTCTACTGATTCTCTCCCCCTGCTTGATAACAACTACAAGTTCTGGATAAAAGAGAAAAACCAATGACCTAAAGGCACTTAGGAGAGTGAGCAAAAGCAGATGGATTCTTGAGAGGAATTGATACTTTTAAAAAGGGAACTGCATGGATGAATTACCCATTTTTCAGTAGTATTTAGGACAGGCCAAAGTTAGCACTAAGATATCACTACAACACTGAAAGAAAATTTTCAATTTTTTCTGGCCTAAAGAACCAGAGGACAGATTTGCAGGCAACCACAACTATGGGAAAGTAAAGGGAAATCCCTCAGACTGAGAGGAAGAGCTCCCAAATTCTGTTATACACTTTGCCCAAATTTCTGACATGCATGTGACAGACTCCAGCTAAAGATTAAATAAACAGAACCAAGCTTTAAGGTGTTACCTAAGAGGCAGTGTTTTCAGTTTGAGTCCAACCAAATAATTGCTTGCTGAAACAAGAAATCTGCACTCCTCAGAGGAATATAATAAAATTTGGTCTCTAAAACATAATATCCACAATGTTGAGGATACCACCCCAATTCACTTGACATTCAAAGAACCAGGAATATATGACATATTCTCAAGAGAGAAGACAAATTCTGAGTTAAACTGTTAGAATTAGTAGTAGGCAAATATTTTATACCAACTATTTAACTATGCTTAAGGACATAAAGGAAAATATGTTTGCAATGAATGAAGATATAGGAAATCTCTGCAGAGATAATTAAAAGCTATTTATAGATATTCTAGAACTGAAAAATACAATATCTGAAAAAAATGTTTTTAAAAATCACTGAATGGGCTTAACAGCAGACTGTGGATGCCAGAGGAAAGTCAGTAAACTTGAAGATAGGTTAATAAAAATTATCTAATCTGAATAGTAGAAAAAAAGGGGGAAATTAAATGGAGCTTTAGGGACCTATGTAATGATATAAAAAGGCCTAAGATATGTAAAATTGTAGTCTCAGAAGCAGAGGCTAGAATGGAATAAATCCTAAACTAGTCCTCATGTGAGTGAATAGAAATGGTGTAAAGATGTAGGAGGATGCATGGAGAAACTTACCAGAACTTCATGCTATAGGTAGAAATTCTTTTAGATGTCTTCCTATATCATTCATTAAAGGACCAATGAATGCTTGGGTTGAATTAGCAAAGTCTATTTCAACAGTATTTTTCTCTTGCCTGATAGACTTGGTTGAGATCTGATAGGTAGAAGCAAATGACCACCATGGGAGATTTACTCCAGCACCAGATTACCTCTACCACTTTCATAAACTGAGAACTGCACTGGAACCTGGGCTTTACAGCATCATAGATGTAGATGCTGCACATGCTGCTGTAGTTCCGTATAGGACTGCTGGGAGGCTTGCAGTTGTCTCAGTGTGCTCACGTCACCTGTGGTCTATCGCCACCCAAAGCTTTCTTTCCTGTTTTCCTTACTCTCTTGTAATATATCCTTTAAACTTATCCTCTACCAAGCAATTGGAATGATTTTGTTTTAAATCATATCTTAACACTTTTTAAAAATTTCAGTGACTTGTAATAACCTGCTCAGCACAATCTAAGCTTCTTATTTTGAGATCTAGTCTCCTTGTGACTGCCATGCTCCTCTTACTCTCTCACCAGCTAATTTATGACCCTGGTGTGTCTTGTTGTTTCATGTCTCCATGTTTTCTCCTCCCCTTCCCTTTATCTGCTTGATGGAGACCTATACAGCAATAAAACAACAAACAAACATAAAACATACTCAGGTATGACCTTTTCTGGGAATCATCCCAGACTATCGCAGAGAAAATTAACCATTACTTCCTTCATGATACCATATTTAATAAAATCTGAAACACAGAATTTCCCCTTACATCATCTTATGACTTCTGATATCAGGTTGCCTTTATTATTGCTAATATCTTATAATCACCTGTGACCAGGCAGCAGTTATAACATGGTTGTTGTTTCATGGACATACTCAAAGTTGGTTATTACTTATGGAAGCATGATCATACAAGTGCAAACTCCCATTGTCAACAGACTATTAAGGAAGGCTTTCAAAGAAGGATCATGAATCTTAATTGTTTGAAATATTTTGTTGACCACTTCTCCAAAAGGATAGGGCCATTATCAAAACTTGAAATACATGCTGAAAAAGCATCAGCAACTTGAAAGAAAATCCAATATTGTGTCAAATGACACAGATATGAAAAACTCTGACCCAAAAGTGATATTAAAAACACACTCTGAATTAGAAGTTTCAGAAACACCTTAATCAATTCATTTCACTTAAAATTTCCTTTCAATGTATAAGCAATATGATAAACTCTACATCTAAATAAGTTTAAAAGCTTCTTTCAATAGGTATAAAATGAAAATTGTAAGTGACAAGAAATCATTGTGTCATAATTTAAGTAGCAGTTTTCCTTAATGGTGCATAAAATAATGGTACATTTTATAATCAATAGTCTCTTAGATTTGATAAAAATAAAGTATTTCTGTATATTCCATTATTGCACCTTTCCTTCAGTATTTCATTTATTTGTTTGAAATTTATTTAAACCTATTAGCTGTAAGCTTCTTTATATATATAATCTTCCTGCAAAAAGCACAGTGTCTGGTATATAGAATATTTTTACAACTGTTTCTTAAAATAAACTAAACAAAGTTTATAAAGGTATCAAGAGCTGGTAAAAATCAGCATTAAAAAGGTAAAATGGCTCAGGAGCAGTCCTAAATCAGATGTGCTCCGGGCCCAAAACCTCCTTGAGTAACTCCTCCTATTCACGTTTTGCTTAGATTGGCATTAAAAGTCTATTGTCTCCATATCCAGAACACCTGACTCTAAGACTGCTCTAGGAAGTATTCAGTGATTATGACAGAGGTGCAAATGGGAGAGTTGAGTCCTAGGAACCCAGCGTGAATGGCTCGGAGCTGTGTGACAGTGATAGAAGGTCAGCACCCAGAGTGTTTTGGAACAAGTGGGGAGGGAGGGCAGTTCTGAGAGATGGATGGCTTATATATATATCATCTTTAAACTTTTTTTTTTTTTGCTTATTTGCCCTCCCATACATTTTTAAATTGACCTCAAAGATTTTTCATTGTAAAGTTAAATAATTGCAAAAGATGCAATTTCTGGTATTTTGTAAATACTGACATTTAAATATGAAACTGCTATATCACTTTTTTTAATGTAGCCAATGGGGCCCAAACATCATAATGCCTTAATATCCACTATCATCCAGTTTAAATATATATGGTTAATCTCTTTTTAAAATTTAGAAACTTACAAAATTTTCCCTTGTCTTCTTGAACTTGATATTTCAATTTCAGGGAAGCATAGTATATCAAAAAACTCTATTAGACTATCAAATGACAACTGTATCTATTATTTTAAAATTTATAGGCACCCTGTTTAATCTAATATACACTCAGGATAGGAAAAATAAATATACTTTTAATTTTATTATACCTTTGCCAGTATTATATAGTTGATAAAATATTTTTATTATGGGACTTAATTTTTCATCTACAAGTTATAGCAGAACATTTAGCTCTTTAATGATCAATATAGAGCTTACATAGAACACAAAATGCATATTGTCAAACTGATTGATCAAATCAGACATTTCATCTCATATCTTGCCTTTTTTCTGCCTCCCTGTGGGTTTCTTAAATATATTTTAGGATTCCATTTTGATTTAGCTATAGTGTTTTTGGTGGTATATCTGTCAGAGGAGCAGAGAACTCTATTGTATTTACTTAAGTTTTTATTCTTTCCATTGTTTTTTCTTCTTTAGCAATGTTCCAAGATTTCTTCTTTTATCACTTCCTTTATTTTTCAAGAAATTCCTTTAGCTATTCTTTTAGGGTAGGTCTACTGGTAAATTCTTAGTTTTCCTTCTTCAGAAAAATGTCTTAATTTACCCTTAATTCCTGAAGGATACTTTTGCTGGATATAAGATTCTGTGTTGCTGATTCTTCTCTTTCAGCACTTGAAAAATATTTTACCATTTCTTTCTGTCCTCCATGTTTTATGATGATAAATCTATATTAGAAATTTTTTCCCCTTATAGGTAGGGTGTTTCTTTCTTGTTGCTTTCAAAATATTTTCTTTGGCTTCAGTTTTCAGAGTTTTGATTATGACGTGTCTTTATGTGAATTTCTTTGGGTTTGTTCTGCTTGGGTTTTGCTCAATTTTTTGGGTGTGTATATTTATATCTTCTGCCAGATTTGGTGAAATTTCAACTATTATTTCTTTGAATGCCTTTTCAGCACTGCTTTCTTTTGCCTTTACTTCTGGGATTCTGAGGACATCAATAGTCAATCTTTTGTTATAGTCACAAATCCTAAAGCTCTGTTAAATTTTTCAGTCTATTTTTTTGTCTGCTATTAAGATTGGGTAATTTCTATTGTTCTATCTCCCAGTTA